>JAJOZX010000480.1:840000-932500 GCA_023014485.1 Bathynomus jamesi | reverse complement strand
CGTAAAGGAGGATGTGCTATTTACACACGCGAAAGGCACATAGCAGAAATGGCTATTAGTACCTCAAACAACTACGTAGAATGTGTAGCAGCAAAAATTGAAAAATTAAATTTGGTACTAATTGTAATGTACAGACCCCCAAACACGCCAACCTCAAAATTTTCAGATTCCATTACAGAGGTAAGAAACCTGGTAAAAGATCTACACTCTCCAACCCCAAATATTTTTCTCTGTGGAGATTTTAATTTCCCATTCATGAAATATAAAAGGAGATGAAAAAATATATGTATACACCAGGACAAGGGGGGCACACGAGAAGACCAGGAGCAGGTGAAAATGCTACTAGCTCTAGCTGATGAATTTATGTTAACACAAGAAATAACAGAAAACACAAGAAAAAACAACTGCCTAGATTTGGTGTTCACAAACAACAGTAATCTAATTGAGGTAGAAATATCCCCGACTATGATATCGGACCACAACATCATTGAAATAACAACTAATATAAAGACAACAGGAAAGGAAAGAACACGCACAACAGAAAAAAGCAAATTCGAAATTTTTAATTTGCACTCCAAAACTATAAACTGGGAAGATGTGACAGCCAGCATAGAAGTAATAGATTGGAAAACCATTTTCGAGGCCAAGACAACGGAGGAGATGCTAATGACGTTAGAGGAGAAGACGTTAGAAATTGTGGAAAAACATGTCCGAAAGATACAACAAAGAGGAAAGAGAAGCAGGTTCGAAAGACAAAAGAGAGCACTGTTTCGAAAGAGAAAAAGAGTGACTGCAAAACTAAGTAATTGTAAAGATAACATCAGAAAAATATTAAATGATAAACTGCAAAGTATCGATGTCGTCATACAGGAACTAATCGAGAAGCATACAGAAAAAGAAGAAGACGACGCTATAGAAGCGATAAAGGCTAACTCAAAGTACTTCTATAATTTTGCAAAAAGAAAGTTGAAAAACCATGCGACTATCGGACCTTTAAAAAATGAGAACAGTGCTTTATCGGATGATCTAACAGAAGTATCTGAAATATTAAGAGCTCAGTACGAATCATCTTTCAGTATCCCAGAAAATGACAAATTGATATGCGATAGAAACGCGTTCTTTGAAGAAGAACCACAAGGGGAAAATATAACGGATTTCGACTTTACGACGGACGATATTACACAAGCCATAGGGAAACTAAAAACACACTCAGCGGCAGGACCGGATAAATGGAATGCCACACTGATTAAAAACTGCAAGAATGCAATTGCTGAGCCCTTATACTGGATATGGAGACGATCACTAGACACGGGAGAAAAACCGGGCATCCTGAAGAGCGCGAACATAGTTCCAATATATAAAGGAAGAGATCGATCCGAGGCCAAAAACTATAGGCCAGTATCGCTTACATCCCATCTCACTAAAATATTTGAAAGAATAGTTAGACAGAAAATCTATGACTTTTTAGAAACGCAGATTAAATTCAATGATAACCAACACGGGTTTCGGTCAGGCAGATCATGCCTATCACAACTAATGGAACACTACAACAACATTATCGATTCACTGGAAAGTAATGAAAACTATGATGTACTATACACAGACTTTGCTAAAGCGTTTGACAAGTGTGACCACGGAATCATAATACATAAACTGAAATATATGGGAATAACAGGAAAAGTAGGGAAATGGATATATAATTTCCTTAGTGAGCGGCGGCAAGTCGTTACAGTACAAGGAGTATCTTCATCAGAATCAGAAGTCCTCAGCTCAGAACCACAAGGAACAGTATTAGCTCCACTACTCTTCATAATCATGCTAACTGACAGAGATGAGGAAGTTACCAGAGACAGCACAGTAACATCCTTTGCGGATGACACAAAGATCAGTAGAAAAATAAGAAACCCAGAAGACATAAGATCCCTACAAACCGACATAAACAGAATCTACAAGTGGACGGAAGACAACAATATGAAGTTTAACACTGAGAAATTTCAGCTATTACGGTACGGAAAAAGAGAAGACCTAAAATCCAGGGAATATTATACCCCAAATGGACAGGAAATTCAGAGAAATCCCAGAGCAAAAGATTTATGGGTTGTAATGACGGATGATGCAAAATTTGAGACACAAAATAAGATAGCAGTAAACAGAGCAAAGTGAATAACGGGACAGATATTGAGAACCTTTAAACGAAGGGATAGGAATATAATGATTCCTCTACTGAAAACCCTGATAATACCCAAATTGGAATACTGCTCGGTCCTAACATCCCCATATAAACAAGAAGACATTAGACAGTTGGAAGGGATCCAGAGAAGCTTCACAGCTTACGCGAACCAGACCTATACTCACTGGAAAGGAGAAGAGAAAGATACACCATTATTTACACTTGGAAAATAATGGAGAAACTAGTCCCTAATCTTACTCTGAACCCTATAACTCCCCAAACAACGGTGTACAGTAGAAACGGCAGACTGTGCCGTATTCCCAAATTGAAGGAGAGACAGGGCACATCCTTAACCCTTAAAGAAAATAGTTTTGTAGTGAGAGGACCAAAACTGTTTAATCAGTTGCCCAAAGACCTAAGAAACACAAAGGGAGTTGCAGTGGAAATCTTCAAAAGAAGACTAGACGCCTGGCTCAGAACAATCCCCGATGAGCCGGGCGTACCTGGCTATGTGAGGTGGAGAGCGCAAGAATCAAACTCACTACTTCACCAGGCCAATTCGAGAGGAGGGGCGACAAGCTTGATCTTCGCGAAATGAGAGATCATCACGCAAAACCGTTGTAAGGTGTCAGGTAAGTTATATATATATATATATATATATATATATATATATATATATATATATATATATATATTATGGGAATGAACTCAGAATGGTTCCCTGAGGTTTTTTATGATACACACAGACCGTGCATGGAACAAGGAACTCTACTAGAAAATTAAATCCCTATAGTCCGAATAAGTAATGGTAAATGAAAAATACTATAGTTTTTTCTTTTTCATGATGCTAGCCCAACGTGGGCAACGGGTTACTCGCAAAGAGGTCCCAAAAATATAGCTTCCCTCAACAGCTATCTGCAAAACAAATAGGATCCAGTTTTGAGACAAGATCTAGGGTTTAAAGCAGCCTAGCCCAGCTACATTTAGAACCTCAACATAAGCAAAAGACTCACTGCCTTCACGTCAGATTAAATACATCAAAGAAAAAGGGGTAACTATTATATTTTTAGCCAAAAACCAAAACTTCAACTGGCAGAATTGAGCGTCCACTTTTGAAGGCACATAACATGTCCGTTTCATGATGGGAATGAACGGACATGTTATATGCCTTGAAAAGTGGACGCTCAATTCTGCCAGTTGAGGTTTAAGTTTTGGTTTTTGGCTAAAAATATAATAGTTACCCCCTTTCTCTTTGATGTATTCAATCTGACGTGAAGGCAGCGAGTGTTTTGCTTATATTGAGGTTCTAAATGTAGCTGGGCTAGGCTGCTTTAAACCCTAGATCCTGTCCCAAAGCTGGATCCTCTGTGTTTTTCAGATAGCTGGTGAGGGAAGCTATATTTTTGGGACCTCTTTGCGAGTGACCCGTTGCACACGTCGGGCTAGCATCATTAAAAAGAAAAAAACTATAGTATTTGTCATTTACCATTACTTATTCGGACTATAGTGGATTTAATTTTCCTAGAAGAGTTTCTTGTTCCATGCACGGTCTGTGTGTATCATATATATATTATATAAATATATATATAGATTATATATATACATATATACACCCGTTTGGTTAACTTCCGCCCGAATTGTTCATTCTGACGAAGGTCAAGCTTTTCACTCCACCTTAGACCTGCATTTTAACGTGGAATCCGAACCCCAACAGCAGCCCAGCGTCTTAACCACTAGGCCACTCAGGGTACCCATTTATCTACCAACCACTTTCTTTATTGTGTGGAAGGATGAACAGCTGGATTTTGCTTCGCGCCGGCTGCCATCAGCGGGTCTCGATCACGGGGCCGATGGATTCATAGTCAGCGACGCTAACCACTACACCACCGAGGCGCATATATATATATATATATATATATATTATATATATACACACACGAGTATATATATATATAAGATGAATTTCACAATTAAACGTGAAATGAATGAATGATGCAAACTCACAAGAAAAAAGAACAACGATTCCAAGGCTTTTCGTGTATGCATCATATATGTGTACCTTTTAGTTAAAAAATTAATAATTTATATTTCATAATTTTTTAGTTTAAACAAACATTTATAATTTATGCAATGATGATCCTTTAACTCCTGACTTTCGAGCCATCCAGTCGAATCAGCGCAAAAGTTAGGAGTCAAAGGGATTTTTTAACTACAAAATTATAAGGTGCTCTTCCAATACGTGCTCTACCGTAAAATTTACATTCCAATATGTGCTAACTAACGAAAATATCACGACCTAACCTAACCAATCGTTAGGTCAATTGTACGCCCTTGACGATTGGTTAGGTTAGGTCGTGATATTTTCGTTAGTTAGCACATATTGGAATGTAAATTTTACGGTAGAGCACGTATTGGAAGAGCACCAATTATAAATTATAAATACAAATTTTTAACTGAAAAAGTAATTATTATTTAAAAATAATGGCGGCCATAGAACGGAAAAGAGCTATTCTCGCTGGCTCCTTTCACTCCTGGCTTTTGCGACACCATATATATATATATGTAAAAAGTGAACAATGAACAATTCCTACACCATCATTATATGGATTCATTGTCTTCATGCAGAACTTATGTTCGTATAGTTTTATGTTGAATGTTCATTTTTACATAAGAAACCAAAATCGCCTAAGCGAGTTTTTGGATAGAATTTCGATTTATACTTCTTTATTCATTACTGTATTTCCCTAATTCATCTTAATTCATGTTCTTTCTTGACCGCTATCCTTTATTAATTTTATTACTTATTCATTCATCTACCTATTGTCTACTTATGCCCTATCAACTTATCAGTCTATTTTTACTCGTGTCAATCTATGAAACGCAAAACTTTTGCCTTCGTTCGAAAACGTTCTCGTATTATATTTTTTTTCATTTTTATTTTTAAGTGCGTTCACCCCTAAAGATATTCATAAATGCTTGGTAAGTTATTCTCGAATTCAGCTGACAGACAGAATCGAGCGCTTCAAAGATAAAATACCTCCGATAGCATATTATTTCGTAAATAAATTATCTCGTAAGTGCAATGTACTTTGTATTATATTTCTAAACATCTTAATTGTCTATTAATATGAAACACTGTAAAAACAAAAAGTTATAGTAACTGTTTAATTATAATTAACTGTAATACTTTTAATTTAATATAAAGTCAATGTACTTTAATGAAATTGCAGTTAACGATAATAAATGAATTGGTAATTATAATCATAGTTACAGTAGACCAAAATTACAATGTACTCAATGTCCGACCCGACATTATGTCGCCATAAGGAATGCCGAATCGGCAATACTGTTGTTATGTATTTTTATTATTATTTTTCCGTTGTGATAAATTTTGATGTGCTTTCTACTTTGCCAAATAATTGATGACCTGTTGTTTTTTTAAAATCTCATAATCATTTTTTTAGATTTAGCTGAATAATGAATCCTGAGTAACTTTTGCCATGTCATGTTTTGTATACATTCTTTCTTCATTATAAATGTTGAAGTCATGTCTTGCCTAAGCATTTAATTGTAAATCTTAAACCTTTAATTTTTACTCATATGCATATTTTAGTGTAAAGATGCATAGTTCAATTTCCACTTTTAGTTAACTTGGCAGATCATGATAACATCAGATCTGAAAATATGCAATTTAAGATAAAAATATGGCTTCGTCTTCAAATATCTTGTTTATTCGTTTAAACCTTAACACAGCTAAAAGATTTACTTTATTTTCAAATATTGTGCAAAATTAATGCAGCCTCTTCAACATTTAATAATGATGATGTTAGTAGAATCTGGGTATATAAAGCCCACCAATTTCTTCCATGTTTGTTCTGATTCCAACTACGAGGCTGAGCATTACCTGTAACAGTTTAGGAGTAAAACACAGTAAGAAAAAGTCTTTATCTTCTCCTTCGAGCCGTGCTCTCTTCAGAAAACTTAGTCATTAGAATCTCCCGATAAGTTACAAGAAGAATCGGGGAGAAACCCCAAATAATTTAATAAGCCTCTCAGAATCCTCCGAGCCACTAAAGAAGAACTCGGAGAGTAGTATAGAAGAAACTACTGCAAGTAACAGATCCGTTGCTGCCTCCTAACCAGAACCCCCGTCGACTCCGAACCACCCCAGGGCCATAGACGGAGGGGTTAACATATATATAATTATATATATATATATATATATATATATATATATAATATATATAACAAAGACTGTAATAATAATAATAATAAACAAGAACAAACTGTGTACTCACATGTAAAGATAAATGATAAATTTCGCACTAAACACTACAGTTATTAAAATATGTAAAATAATTTCAGTCACTAATGAGCAAAATACTAATAAAAATGACAAATTAGACAAATAAAGCACTTCAATCAGTGAGATACACACGAAAATGATTGACTTCAGATCGCTTTGCAAGAGCTTTGAAAATACGTCTGTTCTGGCAAAGGCCAAACGACGAATGAAGGCCCAATTCAATATGTATTCTATTATTACATAATACTTTGTGTGTTAATGTTCTTTGCAGGCCCCTAAACCATGATCTATTACTTTCTATTCACCATATTATTTATTTGAATAAATAATAACAATGATAAGTAAATTGGAGATATACAAATAGCTTATCATCATGTTTGAAACATTTTGTTTCTTTAAGTTAATTCAGCATGATTTAGCCGAAGTGCATCTCGACATATGATGATAGAATTTAAAACAAATATCGTCTGGCGATTGCTTTTAAATGTAAATACACATTTCATAGCTTTAAATCGTGTTGTGGTTATAATTTGTTAGTATAAAAATTTGTACTATAAATGTTAAGTTGCTTTACTGTTACTACGAATAGCTTATAAAAAATTGATGAAACATTGCTTAATTATGCATTTTTCTGTCAAAGGATTTTTGTTAAGTTATAAATGTATGATGAATGAAAATAGTTAGCACTTAGCACCCGAGGAGGAAAAGTAATGAAACGCTTTTAAAAGAAGGGTGGATAACGGGACATTTTGAAATTGTCAAACAGTTGAGATAGGCAGAATATCCCAAAAGATAAGTTCAATGAGACAATAGAATTATTTTCTTATTACCATAAAATTATATAATGATAATTTTTAAATATTTACATGGAGGAAGTTTTTAAAAACTAGTCTTACTTTTTGTTTATAATTACAATTTAAATTGCTATGGTTTGGAAATAATGAAACTGCTTGCATTATTCCTTTTTTGTTTTGGTCATGTTCCTCGTGTCACGTGTCAACAATGAAACTGTAAGTATATGATAAGTTTGTCCCTATATATAAGGTGGGGGGGGGATAGGACTCAAACAAAGAACTATTGACCAGTGTCACTGACATCCCATCTCACCAAAATATTTGAAAGAATATTTAGAGAGAAAATATAAGGTATATTATACAGGGTGTTTGGAAAGTCACTGTGCACTTATATAAATAATGTTTTTTTATATTTTTATATTTTATATTTATATTTTTTATATTATTTTTTTATTATTTTATTATTATTTTTTTTAGTTTTCAACACCTTTTATAAGTTCTGATGGTCCCATCCATAACCTCTATCATATATGCAATGTTATACTATTGTATGCTATTAAATAAATATAAGTGCACAGTGACTTTCCGAACACCCTTTATAAGGTGTATCATCATCAGAATCGGAAGTACGCAGCTCACTTCCAGAAGGAAAAGTATTAGCTCCACTCCTATTCATTATCATGCTGACAGACAGACACAATGAAGCAGCTGACAACAGAATAGTAACATCCTTTGCTGACGATAATTGGCAGGAAAATTGACAATGCAGAAAAGGCGGAAACCCTACAGAGGGACACAAACAGAATATACAAATGGTCAGAAGACAATAACATGAATTTTAACACCGAGAAATTTCAGGTCTTGAGATATGGAAGAAATGAGGCACAAACAGACAGCATACTGTAATAGAAGGGAAATTCAGAGAAACACGAAAGCAAAAGATTTAGGGGTACAAAGCAAAAAGTCGCGGACAACTACTAAGTATCTTCAAAAGAAGGTATGAGAATGATCTAGCAGTACCAGAATACTGCTCAGTCTTGATGTCACCATACAAAAAAGAAGACATTAATAAACTAGAAGAAATCTGTAATAACGTGGGGGTGTTAGACCCCGTTGGGTATTAGGTTATTAAAGAGATAATAAAGGTACTTAGATGTGCTTTGATTTAGATCTTCTGTAGGGCCTACTATTTGTGCCAGCGTTTCACATACGACCCACTTAATTCCCTATTTTACTACTTTAGAAGCTATAGACATTCCCCAAACTGGCATAATAATTAGTCAACTTAAACTCCTTTTACATTAGTCACTTTCGAAGCAACACCAAATTAAACTTAGAAACAACGATTGCTGCAGATACCAAAATACGAGTACATACTGTTTAGTTCAGCCCAGTAAATGAACAGACCGCGTCCCGCTGTTTATCTTTTCGTGTTACCATTCAGCTTTCTTTCAGTGACTTTTTCCTTTAGTGACTTTTAGACTATATATATATATATATATATATATATATACGTCACCTCAAAACCCAAAGAAATTTTACAGCCAAGGCTGCAAAGAACTCAACTACTGGAAAAGACTACCGTACGTAAATTAAATCTTTATTCGCTGGAAAGAAAAAGAGAGAGATACACGATAATTTACATATGGAAAATGATCGAAAAACTAGTACCAAACCTCAAACTGAACCCAGTAACCATCCAAACAAACAACACTGAAAAATAGGAAAGGTAGAATGTGTAGTGTTCCCAAACTAAAGGCCGACGAGGGACGCCCTCAACACTGAAGGAAAATAGCTTGGTTGTCAGGGGTCAAGACTTTTTAACCAGCTTCCAAAAGACCTCAGGAACATCACAACGTTGAAATCTTCAAAAGAAGATTAGATGCCTGGCTCAGGACGGTACCAGGTGAGCCGGGTTTGCCTGGCTATGTGCGATGGAGATCGCAAGAGAGCAACTTGCTCCTCCATCAGGCCAGCTCTAGAGGTGAGGCCACCAGTTTGATCTTCGTGTGAAGAGAGACTGATGCACAGAACTTCCACCAGGTTTATCAGGTATACACACACACACACACACACACACACACACACACACACACACATATATATATATATATACATATATACACACTATGAGTTTTGTGTTGACAAAAAAGAAAATACAAATTGTCAACTATAACATACTCGAGCCGACAGAACAGTGAGGCGTAAAGGAGGATGTGCTATTTACACACGCGAAAGACATATGGCAGAAATGACTATAAGTACTTCAATCAGCTACATAGAATGTGTAGCACCAAAAGTTGAAAAATTAAATATGTTACTAATTGTAACGTACGGACCCCCCGAACAGGCCAACTTTAAAATTCTCAGATTCCATTACAGAGGTCAGAAACTGGATAAAAGATCTACATTCTCCAACCCCAAATATTATTCTTTGTGGTGATTTTAATTTTCCATTCATGATATAAAAGGATAGGAAAAAATATATTTATACACCAAGACAAAGGGGGCACACAGGAGCAGGCATAAATGCTCCTAGCTTTCGCCGATGAATTTATTTTAACACAAGAAATGACAGAAAACACAAGAAAAAAAACAACTGCCTAGATTTGGTATTCGCAAACAACAGCAACCTAATTGATAACATAGAAATATCCCCAACTATAATATCTGATCACATTATTATTGAAATAACAACCAATATATGATAAAGCGACAGGAAAGGAAAGAACACGCAATATAGAAAGAAGCAAATTCAAAATTTTTAATTTCACTCCAAAGCTATAAACTGGGAAGGTGTTGCATCCAGCATGGAAGCAATAGATTGGAAAACCATTTTCAAGGCCAAGACAACGGAAGAGATGCTAATGACTTTAGAGGTGAAGACGCTGGAAATTGTAGAAAGACATGTTCCAAAAATGCAACAAAGAGGAAAGAGAAACAGGTTTGAGAGGAAAAAAAAAAGAGGTCACTGTTCCAAAAGAGAAAAAGAGTGACTGCAAAATTAGGTAACTGCAAAGACAACAACATCAGAAAAATATTAAATGATAAACTGCAGAGTATAGATTGCGTCATACAGGAACTAATTGAGAAGCATACAGAAAAAGACGACGACGACACGAAAGAAGCGATAAAAGTTAACTCAAAGTATTTCTTAACTTTGCAAAAAGCAAGTCGAAAAATCACACGACTATCGGACGTTTGAAACATGAAGACAATGCTTTATCTGATGATTTAACAGAAGTATCTGAAATATTTAGAGTTCAGTACGAATCATCTTTCAGTATCCCAAAAACTGACAAAGTGATATGCGATAAAAACGTGTTCTTTCTGAAGGAAGAAACAAAAAAAAAAAAAATAAATAACATTACACGATGCTTAGAAGTTGAAATTGGAAAAGCCCACAAGTTTTTAGGAAACGATGCAAATGGTAAATACAGGCCCTCCTATATGAACCTCTTAATTATTAATTTAACATAATTAACTACTTAACGTTATAAATACTACTGTACTTACATAAATAATTAGCAGCAAATATAATTCAGTTTTACAATAGTTACATTTATCCTTCAACTATTAAAAAAATACCTGCATTTCCTGTTCTTTTTTTTTTCTGTTTCTTTTCCTGACCCACAATATATATACACCTTACAACCTTACAAAGGTTCCGCGCGATGATTCCTCATTTCGCGAAGGTCAAGCTTGTCGCCCCTCCTCTCGATTTGCCATGGTGAAGTAGTGAGTTGTTTTCTTGTGCTGTCCACCTCACATAGCCAGGTACGCCCGGCTCATCGGGGATTGTTCTGAGCCAGGCGTCTAATCTTCTTTTGAAGATGTCCACTGCAACTTCCTTCGTGTTTCTTAGGTCTTTGGGCAGCTGATTAAACAGTTTTGGTCCTCTCACCACAAAACTATTTTCTTTCAGGGTTAAGGATATTCCCTGTCTCGCCTTTAATTTGGGAATACGACACAGTCTACCGTTTCTACTTTCCACCGTTGTTTGGGGAGTTATAGGGTTCAGAGTAAGATTAGGGACTAGTTTCTCCATTATTTTCCAAGTGTAAATAATGGTGTATCTCTCTCTTCTCCTTTCCAGTGAATATAGGTCTAGTTCGCGTAACCTTTCCCAGTAATTTAGTTCTTTGCACCCGTTGGTCTTGGCTGTGAAGCTTCTCTGGATCCCTTCCACACACACACACACACATATATATATATATGGATCACCTGAAGATTATTTTTCTGATCTTATTACTTTTATCTTCCTTTAATTTGGGGTCCCTGATCTTCAGGTG
Source organism: Bathynomus jamesi (assembly GCA_023014485.1). NCBI lineage: Eukaryota > Metazoa > Arthropoda > Malacostraca > Isopoda > Cirolanidae > Bathynomus > Bathynomus jamesi. The sequence goes on along the minus strand of JAJOZX010000480.1, from coordinate 920,938 downwards.
GGAAAAAGTGGGGGGGTCTTGATCTTCAGGTCGGAAAATTGGGGGCCCTGATCTTCAGGTGATCCGAACCCCTTCTTGCAATGATTACTTATAACCGGCCAAACATTCGAAAATTGGCAATACGAAGGATCGAAATAGCAAGATCTCAAGCTGAAAAATGAAAAGCATTCGCGAGTTCAGTGTACCGAAGTTAAACTTCCATGCCCTTGACTACACTGATATTATATTTTGGACAGATAGTCCCATCAAGCTTGAGCCACCATTGACAAAACACTTAACCAAAGAGGAGTTGACATCATTGGCTGAGAACACTAGCGAAGAAGAATTAAAACTCTTTCAATTCCCTTGTCATACACAAACAGTAGAAAGGAGTGTCAAACTTGTAACAGAAGCGGCAAGAGCAGTTTATGGAAGCGAGAGGAGAGATGGCTACGTTAAAACCAAAATTGCATCTCAATCAATAATGAAATCATTTGAAACCAAGAGACACTACAAAACTGAATAAAAAGCTTTCGAAATTATTGTGGTGGGTGGGTTAGGGTGGAACTCAAAGAGCAGCCACCTCCAGTCCTCCACGTGGTGAGTTCTGGGTAATTTAAGCCGAGATATGCATGGCTCGTATCTAGCTTAAATTAGCGGAGAGCTGCTCCAATAAACCAATATATTTAAAGCCATGCAGCTATTTTATGAGCTTCTAAAAGAAAACTGAATCAGTGAATGACGCTTAACATCAACCAATCAACGAAAGCAATAAAAACTCCGGAGCAAGTGTAGTTTACGTCCCCCTGACGCAAAAGGGGACACAAATTACACTAGGTCAAAGTTGGGAAACGTAAACTACACTAGAATCTTTAGGAGACATTTTTTAAATGAATCCATCAAATAAAACATTAGAATTAACGAAAATATTACAACTTAACCTAACCAATCGTGTAGTGGTTAGCGTCGCTGACTACGAATCCATCGGCCCCGGGTTCGAGACCCGGCGGCAGTCGGCGCGCAGCAAAACCCAGCTGTTCATCCTTCCACACAATAAAGAAAGTGGTTGGTAGATAAATGGGTACCCTAGGTGGCCTAGTGGTTAAGACGCTGGACTGCTGATGGGGCGTAGTTCGGATTCCACGTTAAACTGTAGGTCTAAGGTGGAGTGAAAAGCTTGACCTTCGCCAGAATGAACAATTCGGGCGAAAGCTAACCAAAGGTGTTATATATATATATATATATATATATATATATATTGGCGATTGGTTAGGTTAAGTCGTAATATTTTCGTTAGTTTTAACGTTTTATTTGATGGATTCATTTTGCTCGGTATTTGATTAGGTATACGTGTTCAAGTGCATATGCAATTGCAATGTTGATCAGTTGTTGCAAGGTGCTAGCCCTCCCCCGGGGGTGGGGATGGGGTATGGGGGAAGGGGGGAAATGGGGGAGGTAGGTAATGAGAGAGAGAGGGGGTAATGGGGGATAGGGGTGGGGGTAGTGGGGGAGTGGGGTTATGCAACAAGGAATGGTGGTTAGCCCCCAAGTTGCATAAACGAGGGTGAGGGTTTTTTGGGGGGAGAGGGAGAATGACTTCCCCCAAAGGGGTAACCTTAACGTGTCCTCGCCGTAGGCGAGTTTGCGAAGCACAAGCCCCGCCCGTAGGTCAGGGAGCTGAAGGCTCTGCTTGTATTTAAATAAAGGAATAACTAGTTCGTGATTATTATAATAACCCTCCCAATTACGAGTACAACATAACCTTCCCCTTGAAAGTTTCCAACGATGTTATTCAGTTCAATTAATTAAATTTTCCTTCTTCACAATGCAATAATATTATGATTATATATATATATATATATATATATATATATATATATATATATATATATATATATATATATATATATATATATATATATACAGGGCGTCCCAAAAAAATGTATACACACTTTAACAGCTGATAACTCAATTGATGTTTCTTTCTTTCCAAGTTAAACCCATTAGAATTAATAATGGCAGTCAGACTAAGCTTTGAACAAAGGAAATTCATTCTAAAATGCTACTGGAAGTGTGAAAACGCAGTTGAAGTGCAAAGACAGTTTAGGAGGGAGTTTCAAACAGATCCACCAACGCGACTTACCATCACTCGAATTAGAGATAAGTTTGAAGCCGATGGAACTGTTCAGAATGTCCACAAGAAGCGTTCCGGAAGACCACGGACATCGACAAGCCCCACAAAGCAAGAAAGAGTACTGGAGACGTATCATCAAAGTCCAAGAAAATCTGTGCGGCAAGCGAGTCGTGAGGCAGGAATTTCAGAATCGTCTGTCCAACGCATTTTGAAGCGCTGTCAATGGAAAAGTTACATTCCAAGATTAGTCCATGCTATTAATGAAGATGATCCGGACCGAAGAGTGGAGTATTGCGAGTGGTACTTGGCACGATGTGGATGTGGATTGGACGAAGGGGTTTCGTAGAATACCCTCCGCGTTCACCAGACCTCACACCACTAGACTTTTTTTTATGGGGATACTTAAAAGACAAAGTCTACGCTATAAAACCTGCAACAGTCGCTGAATTGAGAGCAGCCATTGAACGAGAATGCACACAAATACCAAACGAAATGTTTCGTGATGTTTGCGATTCCATTGCTTCGCGTTATCAGCAGTGCCTGGACCAGAACGGACGTCGGTTTGAAAACAGGCGTTGACAAAACAATTAAATAATGTCTGTAGATTCTATTACATTTTGAAAATGAAATATATTTTAATAAACACTGCCTTTATAATTATTTAAAGTGTGTATACATTTTTTTGGGACGCCCTGTATATATATATATATGTATATAATTAATGTAAAGAACGACGCTTGTGTAGAAGAGCGTTCCGCACAAGATGAGGAGGGAGAACGAGTAAATGAAAAATGAAGTACCTGCCAGGAATCGAACCCGGGATCATCCAATTGCCTGTCGGATATGCTAACCACTGCACCAAGGACCCCGATCAGTCAGTACTCGTAATGCCGCTCGTATGTAAGAGCGGGTTCGATTCCTGGGAGGTACCTCATTTTTCATTTGCTCGTTCTCCCTCCTCATCCTGTGCGGAACGCTCTTCTACACAAGCGTCGTTCTTTACATTAATTATACTGTGTGTGTTTGCAGTTAAAATAAATAAATATATATATATATATATAAATAAAATTTTTTATGTATACAATAATTGCTGACAAAAAAAGATATTGCAAATTGCCGATAAATGCTATGAGGGTAACTTGGGCCGGTCACACAGTGAAACTTCACAGGCCTTGGTCAACCTCTAAATATTCATCAATTACAATAATATTTCACAGGAACTGTTTTTCCTAATATCCGAACAGATTTAGTGGGTGAGAGCATAAAATTTCCCACTTTCGTGGAAACCCTTGCAGTAAAAATAGAGAAACTAATAAACCCTCAAACTATAAACCTTCAAACTCTCCAACGGAAAAATTTTCGGATGCCCTTGATGAGATGAGAATCCTAAAAAAGTCCGTAAACTCTCCATCCCCTAATATAATACTCTGCGGCGATTTTAATTTCCCATTTATAAAATACCAAAAGGTGGGTAGAAATGTATTTATACAGCACGATAAGGGGAGCACAAGAGAGGACCAAGAGCAAGCAAAAATGCTGATGGCTCTCACAAACTAGTTTATGCTGACACAGGAGATAACAGAAAATACCAGAAAAAATAACTGCCTAGATCTGGTATTCACAAATAACACGAACTTGATTGCTGATATAGAAATAACCCTAACTATTATCTCAGACCACAACATAATCGAGTTATCAACAAATATGGCGATAACATTAAATTTTGAAAGGTGCATTCATTTGGGAGGTGCCTCTGTTTTGAAAGGTGTCTGCATTTTGAAACGTGCATACATTTTCAAAGCTGCATTCATTTTGAAAGTTGCATTAATTTTCAATGGTGCATTAATTTTGAAAGATGCATTCATTTTGAAAGGTATATGCATTTTGAAAGGTGCATGCATTTTGAAAGGTGCATTTATTTTACAAGGTTCATTCAACTTAAAAGATGTATTTTGAAAGGTGAATGCATTTTGAAAAGTGCATGCATTCTGAAAGATGCATTCATTTTGAAAGGTGAATGCATTTTGAAAGATGCATTCATTTTGAAAGGTGCATTAATTTTGAAAGGCGCATTCATTTTGAAAAGTGCATGCTTTTTGGGAGGAGCAATCATTTTGAAAGGTGCAATGCATTTTGAAATGTGCCATCCTTTTGAAAGGTGCATGCATTTTGAAAGGTGCATGCATTTTGAAAGGTGCATTCATTTTGAAGGGTGCATTCAAATTAAAACATGTATTTTGAAAGGTGCATTCAAATTAAAACATGTATTTTGAAAGGTGAATGTATTTTGAAAGGTGCATTCATTTTAAAAGGTGCATGTATTTTGAAAGGTAGATTCATTTTGAAAGGTGCATTGAATTTAAAAGATGCCTTTTGAAAGGTGTTCATTTTGAAAGGTGCATGCATTTTTGAAAGGTGCATTCATTTTGGAAGGTGCACTCATTTTCAAAGGTGCATTCAATTTGAAAGGTAGATACATTTTGAAAGGTACATTAATTTCGAAAGGTTATTGCACTTTGAAAGTTGCTGGCATTTTGAAAAGTATAGCCCTTTCGAGAGGAGGGAAAACCGAGTTACTGGATACCGTGGCCTTTTACCGACAATGTAAAACCGAGTTACTGGTTTCCGTGGCCCTTTTTCTTTACCCACGAGGTAAAACCGAGTTACTGTTTACCGTGGTCTTTAAGCTACCGACGAGGTAATACCGAGATACTGATTGCCGTGGCACTTAACTGACGATGTAAAACCGAGTTTCTAATTACCGTGGCCTTTTAACGATGAGGAAAACCGAGTTACTGTTTTCCGTGGAAATTTACGTACAAGATAAAACCGTGTTTTGATTACAGAAGCCCTTTCCTGAAGACAGAAAACCGAGTTACTGTTTACTGTGGCCCTTCACTGACGAGGTAAAACCGAGTTAATGGTTACCGTGACCCTTTAACGAAGAAGTGAAACTTAGTTGCTGGTTACCATTGCCGTTTACTCTACCGACGAGGTAAAACAGAGTTACTGGTTATCGTGGCCTTTTTATCTACAGACGAGGAAAACTGAGTTATTGTTTACCGTGGCCCTTCATCGACGAGGTAAAACCGAGTTAATAGTTACCGTGGCCCTTTACGTTTTCACAAATCGGAAAATTAAACTTTAACTGACCCCATTCTAGTTCTAAATTCCTTACTCACTTTCGTTTGACACCAACTTTAGTATGTCATACATAACTGCTGCCCTGTCGTGCTTTGAATTTGATATATTTCATAGATTGACTAATAAAGAACGCACTACGAAATTAGTCCCATTTCTGAATTATGTTATTAGAGATTATTAGTGAAGTAAACTCATTCTTTCTCTTTAAGTTAAATTAAACCATTTAGCTGCCACCCTAATCCCTTTTGTTTTATTAAATATTTTATTAAATATTTTGCTTCCCGTCGATCATCGAAGTTAAGCGACATTGGGTCTGGAGAGTAGTTAGATGGGGGACAGTCCCCTGCGTCCATATTATGTAGCGATCCCACGTAAAGCTGTGGCCCTCTCCCGTCATACAATATGATCTTAGATGTTGCGAAGGAGGTTAAAGAATCGCATCATTACATTTTTTGTGCGTTTATTCGTTAGTTAAGCTAATTTTTAACACTTTCGTAAAGTTTTGGAACATGGAAACACTAATAAGAATGAATAGATTGTAATTAAATTTTAAATACAAAATGTTTAGAGTTTTCTTACAAAAGAAAGTTTAGTTTAATTAAGTTATCACAAAGCTTAAGTTTTGAAAGTTTTCTTACATTTACACTTTTTGAAATGATAAAGATTTAATAATTTGTTTTTACTATAAGTTCTTTTGTTTATATATATATATATATATATATATATATATATATATATAGGGGCAGACTGATAGCAATCTGGGTCATCGGACATAATGAAGTCCTGGGCTCCTTGAAATCCGATTTTTTTTTTCATATTACAGTTCGATTAGACACTTGACCCAATTGAGAACACTCTCACTGTTTTATGATGTCGGTCCATATCCGATTGCCCCACCGCTCAGTCCGCCCCTGTATATATATATATATATATATATATAACATTTTAAATGAAAAGAGGTTTGAGGACAACTCTGATCCTCTCCTCGCGACTGTCTACTACATGACTGACCTTTTTTTATTGTCTAGCCGACTCTTTACCACTGTCCATCCTTGGTCGCGAAGGTCGCTGTGACCAAGAAATGGGACACTACAGAAGAGAAACTTTAAACAAATGATGAGCTGGGAAAGAAGTAGAAAAGGGGAAAGAGAAACGAGAACGTAAACAGAAGAGAACAGATGCCTGGGCTCAACGAGGCACGTGCAGGCGTTAAGAGCAAGTTCTTTCCTAGGTTTGGGGATTCAAACCCTGAAACCTGCTAACCCCACAAAGGGCCAGCAGGGCCGCTACAAAAGTGACAACAGATGCTGGTGGCGGAACCACCGACACATTATCAGAGGATGGAAAAGAAAAGATCTTTCCTTCCAGCGAGACCACGCGACTATCGACCAATGGTATTAAGCCTGTCCAATGTTCATCCTTGCTATCGTCTCATGCCTTATTTCTCGCATGGCATCGCCGAACTGAAATTGGTCCTAGATACTTCTATTTCCCGTCATGCAATGTATTCACACCTGTGCTTCCGGTCTCTCAATCCTCTCCATTCCGGATGACGACGCAGGTTTGGGAGTTTCTTCTCGAATCTTCGAAAAATAATAAAAATTCCTTAAGCTTTAAGGAATTCGTTCAGCCATTTAAAAAAATACATAATAACTTTATAAATTATTTTTCAGAACTTTTTTTTTTCTATTACAGTAAATTATGATAATTTTTATAATTTTAGTCAAGGTTAAATGACAATTAGCTCTCACTTACAGCTGACATTTAATAAGTTATCGACAGTATAAAAATAGACTTAATTTATTTTAAATTGACTTTAATGACTTAATTTGCTTTGCTATTAATTATCTAGAACACATTTAAAACAAACGTGATAATTTCGACAATTTTTATAATTTTATTCAAGGTTAAATGGCAATCAGCTCTCACTTACAACTGACGTTTGAGAGGTTATTAACAATATGTAAATAGACTTAAGTTGTTTTAAACTATTAGTTATCCAGAACATATTTAATACAGACTTGTTTAACTCTTGGTTTACTGATTATTTACTGCAGTGTTCGGATCACCTGAAGATCAGGGCCCCCAGCCTTCGTTAGTTAGCCTTATAAGGCTAACTAACGAAAATATCACGATTTAACCTAACCAATCATTAGGTCAACTGTACGCCCTTGACGATTGATTAGGTTAAGTCGTGATATTTTTGTTAGTTAGCCTTATACGGCTAACTAAAGAAGGCTGGAGGCCCTGATCTTCAGGTGATCTCAGTGTTCTGCAACCGGGGGTCCAAGAACCCTTAGGGGCCGCGTCTGTTTTCTAGAAAGTACAGCTACAGGTAGGGTTGCCAGGTCTCCGGTTTTGGGCCGGAGTCTCCGGAAATTGAGCTTTGTAAAAATGTCATTAAAAGCAGAATTTACCTCTTTTCTTATAGATGTTTGGCAAGATAATTAATTATTATTCTAAAAAATGAGGAAGTTTATATATCGGTTTAGCTACATAAACAAATAATGATGAGCTTCGTCGGTAAAATCTCCGGATTTGGAAACCATATGATCTGGCAACCATAGCTACAGGGTGTTCGAAAAGTCCCGTCACCCCTTACAAAATGTACATATTGTAATACCAATTTTATTTTTGTGTGATTAATTGAATTGGGTCAATCCCAGAATAGGCACCTGATGTACCTCAATCCCAGATGAAGCACCTGCGTTCAACCTCAATCCCAGAATAGGCACCTTGCAAGGAATTAATAAAAAAAAACCTGATGATTACAAAATTTATTGTTTATACAAAGTTTATTACAAATGTAATAAAGGCAAAGTTATAAAAGGTTTAAAGTGGTTTAATGAATAAAGAAAAATTTTAGATATTATAAATTCCTGCAATATGAACCCGAATAGCAAAACTAACCAAAAAAGCAGAAGATATAGCAAAAGATTAGGTTAGGTTAGGTTAGGCTAGGTTAGAGTTGATTTTTTCAAATATTGATAAAAACAATGAAATTATATCTCTAAAAACTGTTTAGATTTGTTTCTCCTCAATCCCAGATTAAGCACCTGTGTTTTGCCTCAATCCCAGATTAAGCACCTAAAAATGATTTCAGGTGCCTATTCTGGGATTGATCCATCGAATTTATATGTGATTCATTGACATTTTTTCTTTTCCAGGTATTAGAGTTGTGTGAACAATGGCAGACCAGTCCACTTACACTCTGGAGGAAGGGATAGTGATGAGCACATGGGCTCATGAAAGATCACATACTGGCAAAACGATGCATGATATCCAGAATGATTTAAACACAAGATTCAATAAGGCTGTACCACCAAACAAGACGGTATTACGCTGGGAGAAAAAACTGTTTGAAACTGGCTCCATCAAGTACAGACCACGGTCGGGAAGACCAATAACACGAGCAGAACACTCTGAAGGTGTGATTGCATCGTATTGATGGCTCGTTCATCGAGAAAATCACTTCGGAAACGATCACAAGAACTTGCAGTCCCCATGTCCACAAAGAGAGATCACATGACAAAAGACTTTGGCATGAAACCATACCGCCCGTCATTTGTTAATGAATTAATCGATACAGACATGCAGAAACGATATGAAGCCTGTGAACGGTTTTTGACCGTTTGACTGTATTTACTGTAATTAAAGTAACTATTGCTAGTTACTTGTTTCTTAAATTACACCTACCTAGGGTTGCCAAGTCTCCGGTTTTGGGCCCTCCGGAAATTGAGCTTTGTAAAAATGTCATTAAAAGTAGAATTTACCTCTTTTCATGCAGATTTTTGGCAAGATAATTATTACTCTAAAAAATGAGCAAGTTTATATATCGGTTTAACTACATAAACAAATAATGATGAGGTTCGTAGGTAAAATCTCTAGATTTGGAAACCATCTGATCTGGCAACCCTGCACCTACCACATATAAATACATTTAATCACACAAAAATAAAATTGGATTACAATATGTACATTTTGTAGGGGGTGACGGGACTTTTCGAACACCTTGTATAGCCTAAACCTAAAGAGTTAAAACACCTTAAAATTTTTCGGTATAAAAGAGGTATAAACAATGATTACCTATAACATCACTGATGTATTCTGAGTACTGATGGTGAATTTCGTAACACTCGTCAAGATTTGTGAACTTCCTTAGAAAGAGTTGGTGTAATTATTATTTCTTACATTAGTTTTAATATGTGATTCTTTTTAAAATTTTGCAGTTTCTTGTCAAGTAGGAACAAGTGTAGTTTACGTCCCCTTGTGGTGCCTAGTTAGTTTACGTTCCCCTACATTATCCTAGTGTAGTTTACGTTCCCCTACATTATCCTAGTGTAGTTTGCGTTCCCCAACTTTGTCCGCGTATACCTAATCAAATAAAACGTTAAAACTAACGAAAATATTACGACTTAACCTAACCAATCGTCAAAATATATATAAATATATATATATAAGTTGACGATTGGTTAGGTTAAGTCGTAATATTTTCGCTAGTTTTAACGCTTTATATGATAGATTCATTTAAAAAATGTCTCCTACAGATCCTAGTGTAGTTTACGTTCCCCAATTTTGACCTAGTGTAGTTTGTGTCCCCTTTTGCGTCAGGAGGACGTAAACTACACTTGCTCCGTTAAGTATATTTAAACTACAAAGTGGAATGAAATTCAATCCATCAACAGCAAATCATTATCCACAAATAGCATCCAGGTTTCATTTGATCTTATCAGGAAACTTTTTCATTGCCCTTTAACATCATTCACGTTATAGGTAAGTTCTCTTTATGCCTCTCTCATTCCAAAAAAATTTAAGGTGTTTCAAGGGCTTTTGGCCAAAGCTGTACACGTCGTTCCTCCTGTAGTGAAATTTGAATGGATGTCCAGTAACGAAGGGAGGAAGGACATAGGCAGATCCAGAGGGGGGGGGGTCCAGGGGGCTTAATTGAAGCAACGTGGACATTCAAACATTCAAACGTTTTACCTAGTTTCGTTTAACTAGGATGTATGGGGCTTCTAAATTAAACCCCGTTGCTTCAATTAAGCCCCCTGGCACCTCTGTATTTGCTTATGAGGGAGGAGTTATACTGAGTACATTTAAATGTATATGTTTGTATTAAACAGAGATGGACATTGCATTTATAGTCGATAGTTATAAATCGTCCTTTATTATTATTCACATAAACAAAAAGAAGCAGATGATAAACATACAAAGTAAAGGGATTTTTCAGCTTTGTATATATACAATTTCAATAGAAAGGCGACAATACGTGTGTGTGAAGAAGGGGATCACAAATGCTACCAAGCTACATTCTAAGAATAGTTTCTTCAATAAGGTTCCGAACAACTGATTTACCGAGCACTGATTTACTGTATAGTTGAATACAGTATTTACGAATCTACTGTTAATTTTCTCTGGAAACTCTACATCAGAGGAAACTTATTTGGAGAGGAAACCTTACGTTTCCAGCAGTTATATCGGTACTTGTAGGTTATCTCCCCCCCACCAACTTTGACAGAATATTTTCGTTAAAACTAACGAAAATATCACGAATTAACCTAATCAATTATCAAGGGCGTACGGTTGATCTATTATTAATTATAACATTGTTTGTTTCTGGAATAGTATTTACTATTTACTAATAGATCAACTGTACGCCCTTGATAATTGGTTAGGTTAAGTCGTGATATTTTCGTTAGTTTTAACGAAAATATTCTGTCAAAATTGGTGGGGGGGGGGGGAGATAACCTACAAGTACCATTATATCTTCAATGTTAGAAGAGGTTTTTATGTAGTTTTATTTGAATTGTAAACATAAATAAAAATATCCGGATCAATCCCAGAATAGGCACCTGAAATCATTTTTAGGTGCTTAATCTGGGATTGAGGCAAAACACAGGTGCTTAATCTGGGATTGAGGAGAAAAAATATAAACAGTTTTTAGAGATATAATTTCATTGTTTTTATCAATATTTGAAAAAATCAACTCTAACCTAACCCAACCTAACCTAACCTAATCTTTTGCTATATCTTCTGCTTTTTTGGTTAGTATACCAATTTATGTGGCAAGATAGATTTGCTTTAGATGGATTCAGAAACATTCGGGTTCATATTGCAGGAATTTATAATATCTAAAATTTTTCTTTATTCATTAAACCACTTTAAACCTTTTATAACTTTGCCTTTATTACATTTGTAATAAACTTTGTATAAACAATAAATTTTGTAATCATCAGGTTTTTTTTATTTAATTCCTTGCAAGGTGCCTATTCTGGGATTGAGGTTGAACGCAGGTGCTTCATCTGGGATTGAGGTACATCAGGTGCCTATTCTGGGATTGACCCAAATATCCTTCATGGGATCTTCAAATGAATTTCCCTAAGTTCAATAACACTTCAATTATTTGTGTTCAAATTTCAAAATGCTTCGTGAACGACAAATAATGCGCTCAATTTTCAAACTATTTTGATGACGATAATTACTGCACTCATTTTCAAAATATTTCGTGTACGATAATTATTGCGCTCCATTTTAACATACCTCGCGGACGACAAATAATGTACTCAATTTTCGAAATATCATACTTCAATGACGACAATTACTGCGTTCAATTTTCCAAATACTTCATGGACGACTATTATCGTCCTCATATCGCTATTATTGCACTATATCGTGTACGATTACACTGGTCAACAAAGATTTTTCATCAGAGTAAAATTTGTGGTGGCTGGATAGCATTTTTCACGCTGATTCCAAAACTGCATTCAGAATTTTTCTAGCACGTATAGTTTTCAAGATGAAGGCATATATATAACTACACAGATTTAACCATTTTAAATAGGCAAAATACTAATATTTCAACATTTGATTGTGTTTATTTTATTGTTTTTTTTTAGTTTATTCATCTTATTTATTTCAATTATCTTAATTATACATCTTATGTATTTCAGGTGTGAGCTTTTACGTCTATCAGCACTGCAGCATTGTGATTCAGGCAACAACGCCGTGCTTTGTGTGTCAAAAGATCAGTCCAGTCCAAGAACTTGTGTCAAGTTGGTGTACATTTTTTTTGAATTTATAGTTTGCTCAGGTCAGTCAACATGCCTCGACAATGTAAGAATGACCCCGACAAGTTCTATTTCGTATGCGGCCAGTTGACAACTAAAACACAGCGACGAAGTATTACAACCGCCATTAAGAAAATATACAAGCTATACTTTGGTTGCCATCTAGGTGACCAAGATAAACCATGGGCGCCACAGCAAATCTGTTCTGGCTGTTCAAATGGATTACGTGATTGGCTTAACAAAAAGAAAGCTTCAATGCCATTTGCCATACCCATGATATGGAGGGAGCCGAGAGATCATCATGAAGACTGTTATTTTTGTAGTGTGAACTTAATGGGGTTTTCTGCCAAGAACAAACACCAGATTGTATATTCAAACTTGGATTCAGCACGTAGACCAGTAAAACATGATGAAACATTGCCCATTCTAATTCTCCGAAGTGATAGGCTAGATTCTATCATAGATGACATGGAAAGTGATGAAGGTGCAACTGGCGTTTCCGGACCATCTACAGAACCAGAGTACACTTTTGAAGGTAGACATTTAGAGCCTAAAAAGTTAACCCAAGGACAGTTGAATGATCTTGTTAGAGACTTATCGCTGTCTAAAGAGAAATCAGAGCTTCTCGCCTCAAGACTAAAGGAGAACAATTTACTTGAGAACAATGTTCGTATTAGTTACTACCGAAAGCGGAATTTTGAATTAACAGCATTCTTTTCAGTAGACGGTCCTCTCTGTTATTGCCATGACATCAATGGACTATTTACAGCCATATCTCAGACGTATGTGGCATCTGAGTGGCGCCTCTTTATTGATTCGTCGCAGAGAAGCCTGAAAGCAGTTCTTTTGCATAATGGTAATATAATGCCATCCATCCCCATTGCCCATTCCGTCCATCTAAAAGAGACATATGACAATATGGATATACTACTTAAGGCAATCAAATACGACAGTCATCAATGGAATGTTTGTGGAGATCTAAGAGTTATAGGAATGCTTATGGGTATGCAGTCAGGATTCACAAAATTTTGTTGTTTCCTTTGCCTGTGGGAAGTCGCGCCACTATAGAACATTACACCAAAAGTGACTGGCCACTAAGGTATACATATGTCCCAGGGATAAGCAATGTCCAGTCTGTCCCTTTAGTGGATCCCCAAAAGATCTATCTGCCACCTCTTCACATTAAACTTGGTTTAATGAAGAATTTTGTTAAAGCAATGGGTAAAGTCAATTCTGAAGGGTTCCAATACCTTTCAAGGAAATTTCCGAAGGTTACGGCAGCAAAATTGAAGGAAGGAATTTTTGTTGGGCCACAAATAAGGGAGGTTTTGAATGACACTGAATTTGAAAAAGTCCTAAGTCCGCTGGAATTGAAGGCTTGGCTGGCGTTCAAATGGATATGTGAAAACTTTCTTGGAAGCAACAAGTCACCTGCGTATAAGGATGGAGTCAAGAACCTCCTTGATGCCTTCAAAGAAATGGAGTGTCGAGTGTCGTTAAAAATTCACTTCCTGCATTCCCACTTAGATTTCTTTCCTGAAAACCTTGGTGCAGTGAGTGACGAGCAAGGAGAGCGCTTCCATCAAGATATTCAGATGATGGAGAAGCGCTACCAAGGATATTGGAATGAAAGCATGATGGCGGACCATTGCTGGATGCTGTATCGTGACAATCCAGGCCAAATTTACAAAAGGAAATCACACTCACAGCGCTTTTAATAAAATAATGTATATATTCTTTATTTATAAGTACATTGAATAAGGTATATGATGTATTTGTTGTTTAGCATTCCTAAGTGTGATCTATACATCCATAAATTTTCTTATAGCAATATCAAAAACTTAAAAATATCAAAACCAGTGTACCTATATAACTATACGTGCTAGAAAAAAAATAAAACCAGATTCGGTATCAGCGCGAAAAAGGCATTAAGAAAAGTGTGATCATGTTTGTGATGAGAAAAAAGGTTTCATTTTGTTGGCCAGTGTTATTATTGCGCTCAATTTTAAAGTACTTCGCGGACGACAATTACTGCGCTCAGCTTTCAAAATATTTCGTGGACATAAAAATACGACAAGAGTGAATGTTAATAAGAGACGTTAAGATTATGATTAACTTTATTAATATAAGTTAAAATAATTTTTTATTTACAAAAATATTTTTAACTGATTTCTTTACATCAATAAGTTTTACATAAATAAATACTTTAAATACTTTTAAATGTATACCGTACAGATAAATATATGAACAATTCAATAAATGTTATGTATATGTATACTAGTCATTATAGAATTATTCAACGCAGGTTTACTGGAGAATATATTTATTAAAAAGCTTGAACTACAAAACTTGATATAACATTCATTGATATATATATATATATATATATATATATATATATATATATATATAATATATATTCAGAGCATAAAGGAAAATATAAATATGGGTACCTACAGTATATCTATCATATATAAGCTGATATAACAGAGAATATAACATACAGCAAGAATACTAAAATATACTTATTTATACTTATTGTATAGGAAAGCATGACACAATGAAGTTATTAATTAATTAAATATAATATGTATATTACAATATATGCCCTGTATTTGTGAAAAGAGGTCATGAAAAGGTCATATTCATCGTATTGGATCGTACAATTATTAGAAATTGTCATAAAAGAAGAATTGGTTAATTACGAAATTTACTTTCCATTATTTTATTTCAAAATGTTAAATTTCAGTTTGTATCCCCCCGAGGGGGGGGTTTTATAAGGTAATATGAAATTTAAAATCAATAGTTTAAAAGACATCTTTTAAAAAAAATATTTGTCGGATTATTTAATGAGCTTCAAGCTGACTCGGATGTAACTCCCCACCCCCCTCCCTCCTCTTCCCAACCGCTCTTTCCAAAAAAAAAAAAATGGAAATCTTGAAATGTATTTTCAGTAAATGAACTTCAGTTATATGGAGTTAAAGAATTGTAAAAATGTGAAGTTGTTCTTTTGAACATTTTTTCAATTCATCTTTGAAGGCAAAAAAAAAAAAAGAATGTGGACAGCATTAATTAAATGATGGTTTTGACCTCTCATTTAGCGTTGTTCTCATTTATGCATCCTATCTGTCAACTCGTGATCTGATCTCATTACCAAGATTAACCCCATCAGTGAATTCAGATTAAAAATCACTAAAAATAAAAAAAAATAAAAAAAAATCTTTGATTGAAAAGTGCAATTTTTTTTTTTTCTTTTAAATCGTTTCGTTATATTTTAAGACCTAAATTTTATTGTAATTTAAATTTAGTACACATTAATTCCAAACCTTACATTGGGTTATTAATAACAGTTCTCCACACCCCCATTCTTTTTCGATTTCCTAAGTTACTCTTGAAAGATAACTGAAAAACGTTTCGGCGCCTCTGCGGATAGTCAATCTTGCGATATCGTCAGATAGATCACAAATGAGCGTTTGAAGAATCGAGCAGTAGAAATATAACGGTCTAAGGTCATACGACTGAGGGAACCTACAGCTTTACGTTGGATCCAAACCACGGGTAGCTACATAGTTTGGACGCACCGAACGGTACCTCATCCAACTGCTATCCGACCCAATGTCGCTTAACTTCGCTGATCAACTGGAAGCGGTGTTCCGAGATTCGTTGCAACGTAGCCCAAAAATATAACTCTCTTTTATAACCATTCAGCTTAAGGAGACAACTAGGATATATATATATATATATATAGACGCTAAAAACCACTAATGAAAAGGGAACGACACCAACCTAGCACTTTCGTTTGAAGTTAACCTTTTCAGTCACAGTAGGACCCCCCCCCCCCCCCCCAGGTCCTATAAGAAATATTAATAAATAAATACTGTACCAAAATGTATGTATCTTCCCTAAAAATACTTCTGGATGTTTGATATGCGTTCAAGTTTGTTGTTATTAAAAAAAACCAAAATGTTTTTAATTTAAGTGATTAGTTACTAAACTATTTGGTTTTTAATAAAGATAAAACCTATAATTTTTGGGGTTAAAGAAAATACATTCGTGAACACGAAAGCGCTAGGTCGATAATGTTTTCGCCTTTTTGTTGGTAGTTTATGGTGCCCATATTATTTCACGCGTTTAAATAATATTCGGCATATATATATATATATATATATATATATATATATATATATATAATAATGAATGGTAGTTTGCAATGAAAAGCTTAGAAATTGAGTTAAAAATAATTAATTGCACGTTGGATAATCTTTAAAAATTCCGTGAATTCAGTCGAAAAAAGGTAAGATAATTTGAACAACTTATTGAGAAAACAATGTTCTTTTCCATGGTAATTTTTATGTTTTTTTCTCTATTTTCCCTAACAAATTATGCACAGAATAAATCGAAATAATTCTGCGAACGAAAGAAATAATTCTAAAATGTCTTCGCGAGTAAATATCAAAATAATATTGTGGAGTGGGTTATTGTGGATCACTTTGGATCCACAAAGAAAAAAATCAGTTGTAGTTTACTCCCTATTTAAAAAAAAAGAAATAAATCTTCCTCATGGTCGTCACTACTGAAATGGTTGTTTAGTAAAGTACTCTCGTTGCGTCACAAACCCCGCAATAACACAACGCAGCGAAGAGACCATTGAACGTTGCTAGGTAACGATTAAAATCAATTCCGTTTACGTCTCTCTCCCTAAGAATGATTATATATTGGTGCAGGGCAAGAATTACATGAAAGGTGTTTGACCTCATAATATAGGTCTGCGTTTAGTTATACGTCTTTTAATAATTATTCAGAGATTTGCCGTATAAAATTGCTTCAAATAATGAAGTGAAAATGTTATAAAATTGTAACTTTGGAAGTTATTTTTAAGTCAATTCGAAAGGTGTCTATAAATCACACTTATATGTCAAAGAATAAAAGTATGTACAGGGTGGGCACAAAGTCCCTCCAGTGACATTTTTAAATAATATCAAATAACATATTAACATGAACCAACGAAAACTGTTTATTTACATAAATTGGGAAATGCTTTTAATGAAAATATCGGTATACAACCCCATTCATTGTCACGAAATAACCGAATACTGTTTTGCATCAGGATAGTGGTGCTCCTGCCCATTATGCCATTCGCGTTCGTTAGTTTCTCGATACAGAATTTCAAGGAAGGTGAACTGTTCGTGGTTCTGTTATGGTCTGGCCACCACGAAGTCCCAATTTGACAACATGTGATAAAAGCATCGAGATATGCCGTGACAGTGATGGTCTCCACACCCATATTTTTGATCATCATTACATTTGATTAAAAACATTTTACGTTGTTTTTAAAATTTATATAAATTTAAATTTAAATTTAAATAAACGTTTTTTAGTTGTTCCACCTTATCATGTTATTTATTATTATTTAAAAGTGTTATTGAAAGTACAATAAACAAATGACAGAATTTTGCCCATTTATACTTAGTTTTAAATACAGTTCTTTGCTCCAGATATGTTTGGTAGTGATTATTATTATTATTATTATTATTATTATTATTATTATGATTATTATTATTATTATTAGTGATGACGATCACATGTATGCTAAATATTATCATCAAAGTAACATTTTCTGATTTTTTCCGAAACTTTTGTCCATGTGACAATATATATATATATATATATATATATATATATATATATATATATATATATATATATATGCGTTATCATGCAAAGCACAGCTCAATTAAAAAAAAATGTTTCTGAGTAAGCATGAACAGTATATGTTACCAGTAACACAACATGATGTATTACGAATTAAAGTAAATTCGGTAATTAACCTCACCTCAACTTCTTCAGACCCCACTTTGACCTTTAACTCTTCTTTTTATTTTTAAATTAAGATCCGCAAACACAGGCACACTACCTTCGTTTCACCACGTTTCTATACAAAGTGAAACATGGTGCCTGAAATTTATGATTTAGGAATTGTAACTAGTATATTCTTAACCTCTCTCAAAAAGGAGGCAAAAGCAGGATAAAAATTTATTTTATCAGGAAGCTGTCTACACCTGAAGGAAGTACTGAAATTAAGTTTAAAGAGTGTAAATGATGAAGTCCACATTCTGCGCACGATCCTCTCACATTTAAAATCCTACCTGAATGGGCTAATCACTCAGTCAGGTAGTTGATGTACTACTGTCCAAGTAATCCAAATTTAGTGTTGACAGTTCATACCGGGCCCATGTTTATATAGCAGTATTAAGCCTATTAGTAAATAACTGATATGTGAATAAGTTTTTATATCCTCTGCCATGCAAAATAGTATCTGTTACGACTGAATGCATGGCTGTTCTGTTCTTCATTTGGTTAAAATAAAAAGAGTAACATAAAATGCGCCAATATGGCGTACAGATTATACTTTCTTAGAGGCAAGATGCCTCTGCTGTGAACATGACACAATATTCAATCTTTTAGAATCTCATTCGATCATTCTTTGCAAAATGTAATCTGTTGAATCAGAAATGTAAATTGCTTTAAATCAGTAATCTATTTTTCTACTTTATAAAGCCGAAGATGTAATATTTTAATGCTAAACATTTATTATTATTATATTACAGACTTAATTAATATTTTCTTTTTCCTTATAAACTCTCTGTATTTGTATGTTAATCATTATACGATAAATAGAAAAGTAATTAATTATTAGTACATTCAGCTATAATACATTTTGATACTATTTATTTAACTATTACTTAATTAAAAGAGTAAAGAAGTATGCTTATTGCTTTACTAATAAAACAATGAATATGATATGCTACTGGTTATGGTCTGTAAATTTATAAACACACTGCTCAAGTTTCTCATATTTTAATAGGTTTTCTTTGTGTGAAAACGGTGTTTGTTAGCCCCCTGAAAAAGTCTCATTAGTTTCATTCTTGGAAGTAAATTTTAAAGGCTCATTCTGACACCAATTAAGATTATGAATTCATTAATTATTCAGAGGAGTTTTATCCGTTTTTGTTGTAAAGATATGCGAAAGAAAGAAAGATATGTGAGGTACATATGTTAATGTATATTCTAAATGTTTTTTCATGAGATATGATAACTTTAGATAATGATATGACTTATGTGAGGTAGGGCTCTTTCTTTGGATTAAAAAAGGGGTGGTTTAATTTTTTTGATCATGTCGTCTACGACATAATAATTTGGCTCGGGATAGCATCATAAAATTAGTAGGGGAATAGCTTTTACTCAAAATGACTTTGTATCAGAGTTTCATGGTCAAATGTTCATTAAATTCTTAAATGTCTATGATAATTGATAGCAAACAACTTTTTTTATTTTTTTTTTTAAATTACCAAACGAAGCATTTTTTCTGAGGGTTCATATTGCCTTGTGGAGGACAATTGTAGGCCTTTGCAAAATCATAAGAATTTGACAGAGGGCCTAACACCCGAATAGGCCCTATGGAGTGAACTGAAGAACGGATTTTCATAAGGGCGTCCTCCGGTCTCATTGATCCACACCAAATTTGGGCGTAATTTAGGAAAAATAGTTGATCGTGAGTCAAATCAATTCCAGGGAGGAGTTTTTCCTCACCGTTTCTAGCTACCCAACCACGATAGGCCTAGAAAGAAAAGATAGGCTTACAAAACAAGTAGAATTTGAAGTCTGGAAAAACGATATCGTAGTCTCAGATTCTCTGCAAAGCATCGAAACTTTTTGGGAAACCTCAGAAAAATATTTTTCTCTGTCATTTAGTTACAGTTTTTTAATTCTGCATGTCTAAATTCGTTAAACAGTGTAATGCAAAAATAAATCTACGTACTACTTCTAATGGTCTGAAGGCAAACGGTATAAACCAGACTTTGAACTATAAACAACATTCAAAGAAGTTTTATAATTTAGGTTAATTTCAAGTCTTTTTATTATTCAAATTTACTTCTTTTACTTTTAACGTTTTCAGCCATCTCCAGAAATGTGCAGAGGAAGAGAAAATAAAAAACTAAGTAAATCTTACTCTATAAGCTTGCTTTATTCCGCCATTGTCAGCAATGTTTTCTCCCTGCGTCATCCTCCCGTTCATGTATTGTCCAACTTGTTCCACTTTGTAATTCGAATATTGATCGATGATGCACTGTGCTCGTTCCCTTTTGTATGAAAAGAAGAAGAGAAATTAGGAGAGAATTTTGAAAATTTGTAGCTACCAGTAAAAAAAAAAAACCCTTTATTCATAAAAATCTTATATAAAGTTTATTTTCAAAAAGAAAAATGTGGTTGTGGGGGGGGGGGGGGGGGATGTAACAGTGAAAAACGTTTTTATTATTTTTTTTTTACAACCTGAAAGCTTTGATCGTTCTGTTATTCCACCACTGTTTCAAGTTTCCATCCTTGTCGAACTGCCTTCCTTTGTCGTCGAACCCGTGGGTCATCTCGTGGCCTATCACGACCCCAATTCCGCCATAGTTTAAAGATTTCGGAAAATGTTGAGAATAAAACAAGGGCTGCAGAATTCCAGCAGGAAACACTACAGAAAAACCGAAGAATTATTTCAACAAAACTTAATTACTTTCCACAGGCAGGAAAAGTTGACAAGAATCAGAATTAAATTCTTTTCATTTCGTAAATTCCTATATCATATATTACAATCTTTAAATGATATGAAAATAGATTTCAGTATGGAATGAAATGACAAAAGTTGTGCGGGAGAAGTTTGCAATAGTAGATAAATTAATGATTTTGCAGAATTCGTTAAAATATGAAAGTATTTCAAATCTTTTTCTATTCAGGGGAGAAGCTTTAACAAAATTATAAATTCTATATCTGTTCAAGCTAAATACGTTAAAATTTAATATATATATATATATTAGTAGTGTACCGATTAATCGGCATCGGCCAAATTTAGCCGATTCTCTCACCGATTCTTTGAAATTTTATTTCATTATAGAACAAAATCTATATTTACAGAAAATTGAACAGACTAAAAACACTATTAATAACAATTTATACTCAATTCAAAGTATAATTATATACAAATATTTTACATTCACGGAAAAGCAAAGCTTAATAAGTTAAGGTGCACATAAATTTACATTTTCTCTAACCAGCTAATCTCATCTCTAAATATCAACTATTGTAATCTCCTACTCTATATTAATAATAATTCTATATTAAGTTGTACTCTATAATTTATATATTAAACTATCTTATTATATTGACTAAGTATTTTAATAATTTTATGAACCCAAATTATAGATCCATTTTTTATTCAACTCGGCCGCAAAGGACTTGAAATTTTAATGAAAAATTTGTTGTTCTTGACATTGTTGATTAAAATACCTTCAACATAAGGAAAAACAGTTACCTTAAATATTGTTATTCAATTTATGAAATTAAACTAAAATTATTTTATCATTTTACTGAGTAATAAAACTTTTTAACATCATTTTAGCTACGGTATATGGGTAACAAATTCTGGTACCATACATTGTGAAGTGAGCTAAGGAAAAGCATTTTAACAAATTTGAAATGTAAAAATACGAAAATTGAAAGTTTTCACATCAGATTAGTAAAGTTTATGAAGGGAATTGATTTTTTTAAATAAAATATAAGCAAAGAATCGGCATCAGCATCGGCTAAATTTTGGGATCGGTACATCACACACACATACACATATATATATATATATATATATATATATTTATTTATTTTTTACCAATATCGTTGAAGTTGGGATTATAAAAAGCATTGAGGACAGCAGGAGCGGTCGACCACTTTGTTTTGTCGACAGGTTGTCGAAGTCTTCCTAGATTTTTCGAAGCCTCGAAACTCATGTAATTAAAAATGTTTTCCAAGTATTTGTCTTTATGAATAACCAACTGAAAGGATGAAATGATGGATGTCAATCAGATATCTGGCACCGAGAGGTACTCTTAAAATACTTGAAACCACAAAATCGAGTTTGGTGTCACATTAATTTTTCAGGAAATTGTATTCAGTAAAGTTATTTTTAGAGATTTTCGCTTCATTTCACTAACAAAAAATGGTTTTAAATCCTGAAAAATATTAAAGAAAAATAATTATTAACTCCAAAGTTGTTAACAAAGTTGGTTCTAAAAATTGATTGAAAACTTGTGGGTGTGGATGTGTGGATGTGTATGTGTGGGTGTGTGTGGGTGTGGATGTGTGGGTGTGCGTACTATGTACCTACAGTGTATAATCATGTTTCTAGGAAACCTACTTCTAAATACAAGAAAGAGATTAATGATTGCATTTTCCTATTGATTTATTGGTAATTAAGTTCTGAGGTAAACTCTCCTTTATAGAGAAAATTAAAGACGAAACTTTTTTCTTTTATTTCACCAATCAAACCCGATTTTTGGCTTTCATTTAGTTCATAAAATGTGAAATAAATCACTAAAATTAGAATTAAAACGGTTAATAAAGATAATTAATATTAAATATTGGGCCGAATGCGAGATTTGTATGTGAATAATTTATTTGAGTCATTCCTTTCGTTTACGACGAGAGAGAGAGAGAGAGAGAGAGAGAGAGAGAGAGAGAGAGAGAGAGAGAGAGAGAAAGAATCCGATTGCATAATTCCTACAGTTTCATATTCCTTGGCGAGTTCATCGGGTCGAGTGAGCATTTCAGGGTAGCCGATTTTCTCATTCATAGCGTTGGCCTTCTCTCTTGCTACTGCCCTCGTTTCATCATCCATCCACTCGTTCTCCTCCAGGAGGTCAGAGAATGCTTGACGAAGGTTTCGAATCATCTCAAGGGCTGTCTCCTGCGAAACAAAACAACAACAACAAAAAAAAAAAGAAAATGAGTGCCGAATTCGATACAGGTACTAAATCATTTAAATGATTCTGTGCAAAAACTGAAACATTCATTATGCAAATCGAGCCACGATTTTCTCATGGGGGGAATTCATTTGTCGATTTCCTGTCGCAACATTATAAAAATCTAATGTTCTCAACTGAGAGGTTGCAGAAGACACAAAGCTTTCAGTTTCATCATAAGGCTAATTATAATCCAGAAAATATTCAGTATACATACAATTAACACAATCTAACGAGATATTCAATATTTACTCCGTCTTTTATTTGCATACTTTTTTATTTGCCTCTTTCCAGTATTTCCAATAATAATCTTTCGTTTTTTCATTATTACGCGCTTTGGAAAGAGAGAAAATCAATTACGAATTCAATATGGTTTTATACACTAACCTTTATTTATTTCTGAGGAACTATAGACATTTCGTTGGCGAGAAACTTTATGGACACTATATATAATAACCCAATTTAATCTAACCTAACCTAGTTTACGCTAACTTAACCTAACCTAATTTAATATAATGCCTCAAAATCTTACCGATAAAGTGTTACATCAAGGAAATGCTGTTAGCCTGATTTCCATAACCTAATTTTATGTCTTATATTATATATATATATATATATATATATATATATATATATATATATATATATATATATATATATTTGTGTGCGTAAGTATGCACGTTGTGAGGGTGTCAGTGTGCGCAACAGATAAATTAAATTTTTTCAATTTAGTTTCTTTGGGAAAGGTTGAGGAAGAGAAATATTAAGTAGAAATTTTAGATGTTCATAGAAATTAGCAAGATAAAGAGTAGGTCCAATAGGAAAAAAAGAATGAACAGCGGGTGGATAACCTTTAAAAAAAAGAGAATAATTTAGGGCAGGACACTCTCCTGTAATCTTTATTCTTGAAAGAAAGAAGAGAAAAGCAAGAAAAGAGAAGAAATTTAATTTGATTAAAAATACGGGATCTTTTCCGTTTGACTGCCGCCATTGAAACATAATTAAACTTTTTGTATTTTAACTGAAATGTCTTGATGATACAAAATAAGTTACTTTATAAAAAAGCTTTTCTTAATTTCCCCTTCAAATTTTGTTTCTTATAAACAATTTTAATTACTTTCAAGATCCATGCTTAATTTTTAAGTTTTAATCGTGTACTCAGAAAAATAAGGGGATCACCTGAAGATCAGGGCCTCCAGCCTTCTTTAGTTAGCTTTATAAGGCTAACTAACAAAAATATCACGACCTAACCTAACCAATCGTCAAGGTCGTACAGTTGACCTAACGATTGGTTAGGTTAGGTCGTGATATTTTCGTTAGTTAGCCTTATAAGGCTAAGTAAAGAAGGCTGGGGGCACTCACCTCTTATGTTTCAATGGCGGCAGTCAAACGGAAAAGATCCAAAATACGACACAGGTTTCCTTACACTACTTTTAATAAAACTAATTAAAATTCTCTGTATGGAAAACGTGTCCAGGAAGGACGTTCTACGCGCAAGTTAACTCTACTGGGAACTTTAATATTCATAAAGGTAGAGCAGCTCCGAAGCTCACATGAATAGTGAATACTGCTGTGCTATACGCTGCTGCATGCTGCTACAACTCAGCAAATCTCATTGACCTTGCAAGGCCAAATTTGAAGGGACTGTATTGCGTGGACGATGAATGAGAGTCCTTATATCTAATCTTTCGTGACTTACAATGAGGAAATGTATTTTCCAATGCTACAATGTCATTAAAATCATATTATCGAATTCTAACGTGGGGATATGTAATGAACAAAACACAAACTTTGCTCTCGTGGTTGAAGTTTTCTTTAATAAAGAGAGCTCCAACGGACATTCCAAGTCTCTTGTTTGTCCATTCGATACACTGATTCCAGCGGTTCCTGTCCGTCTGAATACCCAAAAGAACCGTCCGGAATTCTTGTCGCCTCGCTTGGTATCGTTTCGTAAGGTGAGGCGTCATTTCCATTACCAAGCGCCATAAGGCGTAATTCCACAGTATTCTAAATGTAAAGAATCCAAATTAATATAACGAAACCCACAATATTTTATATACAGTATACCCAATTCAGCTTTTGTAATATATATATATAGTAGTCCCTCTATAATCGTCGTTTCGATTTATCGTCGTTCCCTATTTAACACCATTATTTCGTTAATCGTCCTCCCTCTATTAATCGTCGTCTGCCTGAGGGGCATCAGTCTTTGTTGACCGCTCAGTGGAGACGGACGTCGCGCAGTTTTACTACGCAATTTACTTTAAAATATTTGCTTTTTTAATTCACTTTAGTAAAATTAAGTGAAAATAGCCCCTCCTAAGAATGTACAAAGTGGTGATAAAGGTAAAAGGCCTAGAAATGTGACCACATTGGAGATTAAACTAAAAATTATAGATGATTTTGAAAATGGAAAACGTGCTGCAGACATTGGCAGGGAATATGGAGTACCGCCAACTACTGTGCGATCGATTGTGGCTGATAAAAAAAATCAGAGCCACCGAAGTCTCCCCATCTATCAATATCAACAGCAGTAGATCTCCCTGATCTGCTGATGGAGGGTGATTCACCTACCAAGCAATAAAACTTCATCACCAAGCCCCCCCCCCCCCTCCATGCGCAGCCAGCCACTTCATAATTTGGTAAGTACAGTACAGCAGGTGGTCTGGAACGAATTGTCATTATTACATGTATTTCAATGTCTCGTTAATCGTCGTTTCCTTTATCGTCGTCTGTTCATGGAACCAATTAACGACGATTATAGAAGGATTACCGTATATATATATATATATATATATATATATATATAATATATATACACACAATCGAAATAATCATAATATACCTTTTGTCAGTGGCTTGCATGATGACACCGAGGCTCTTCAAGTAGGGCATGGCGTAAACCACAATTGGTTCGTCATCCGTCAGCTTCTCCTTCATGAAAGCACTCAGGTATTCCATCCAATTGAACTGGGGAACTTCCTCCTGAAGCTGCTTCAGGGTCAACTTCATATAGTTCTTTCCGGTGTCGTGCCTGTCTGCTTCAGGTAGTGTTGCCTGTCAGCAGAACGTATATTACTGATTAATGGATATTTCGGTAGCTTCTCACTCAAGGTCATTCCTATTTCATTCTTTGCCCATGAGTGAGAAACCCGCGAGTGGGAATCTCAAAGGAGGCAATTTTCAAATTGATCCATTCCCATTCCAGTATAGGACTTCTCACATTAAGTTAGATTTTTCATACAAAATATCTCTCGAGCCCACAATTGCCCCACTTACTCTTTTTACACTTTCCCAAATCCGGAAACTCTTTTTTCCTAAACCTGGAATTGCCACTTCAAGCAATAATTCCCACTTGCGGACAGCGAAAGGGAATGAGGATGACAGTGAGTGGCAATAATCTCACTGTACGTGGTCCTAGCATTCACTAGTATATAATTGTCAAACAGACTAGTAAGAATGAAATTTACTAAAGTACAGTAGTTTTCAACTTTTAACTCTTTATTTTTATAATATTTAAGTGCATAATTGTCCTTAAATGTAAGCAGAAATTAGTATTAAAATCCATATTTGTGGTTCAAGGTGGACGTGTCTGGATATCAATTTGTATGCACGAACATTTTACAAACAGTTACACCGAAAATTCTTCGATGGCATCTTATTTTGAGTTGAATAACTTTCTTCACAAAAAATTACAAAAACTTTTGATCAGTATAGCTTCTATTTCATACTAAGTGAATCTGAGCCTTCTATACACACCCCAAATAG
The DNA here is from genome assembly GCA_023014485.1 of Bathynomus jamesi. Lineage (NCBI taxonomy): Eukaryota > Metazoa > Arthropoda > Malacostraca > Isopoda > Cirolanidae > Bathynomus > Bathynomus jamesi. The sequence goes on along the minus strand of JAJOZX010000480.1, from coordinate 894,011 downwards.
CATTTTACTTTCATATGACCATTCCACGCAAAAGCTTCTAATAGCGTCATGGTTCAGACCAAATGAAAAATCAACGCTAGTTAAGTAATTGAAAGAAAGACAGTGTAGAGTTATTTTTTACTACCACATCGATACCCGAAACAGTGATTAATGTGTAAAATGTATTAATGCATTAAAATGTAAAATGTATTAATAAAATTAGTTTAAAACCATCAGAGCCAAAGTTTTTTTTGCAGGAAATGATCGTACGTATATAAAAATATTTAAAAGAAAATAGATTTTTATGAATTTTATTTGTAATTCAAAATGTATTTATTAAACGCAAAAATCTCAAATCAGTTTTTATCCTTTGAAGTAAAAAACACGTACAAGAAATGTTTTCATCTTTGCAGTACGCTATTTCATTTCACATGCATACATACATATATACGAGGGTAATTCAATAAGTATCCGCACTTTTTATTTTCACAATTTTATTTTCACGTCTGATAGATTATAAACACATCACTTCTCAACATAGTCTCCCTCTTTCTCAATACACTTAGTCCAGCGATCTACAAGCTTCCTAATGCAATCACAAAAGAATGTTTTTGGCTGTGTGCGTAACCAGTCATGCACCGCCTCCTTCAGTCATCATCGCCTTGGAATCGCTGACCTCTCAAAGCGTCTTTTAGTGGTCCAAACAGGTAAAAATCCGAAGGTTCCAGGTCTGGACTGTAGGCTGGATGGTCGAGAACTTCAAATTTAAGTTCTTGAAGGCATTTTCTAGTCTGTGCAGCGGTATGAGGGCGCGCATTATCGTGTAACAGAATAACACCTTCCGACAATCTCCCTCTCCGTTTTGTGCGAATTGCTTGCTTTAACTCATTCCGAAGCATGTCAGAATACGATGCACTTGTTACTGTAGTTCCACGTTCTAGATAATGTTCAAGGATAGGGTCTCGTGTATCCCAAAACAGTGTTAGCATAACTTTACCTGTTGACGGCTGCGCTTTGAACTTCCTTGCAACGGGAGATGTTGGATAATTCCATTGCTTGCTCTGTCGTTTGCTTTCTAGTTCATAGTGATGGATTCAGGTTTCATCTCCAGTGATAATGCGCTCCAAAAGGTTCTCACTTTCATTATGATACCGCGCAGCCGTCAGTAGGTAAAGTCTGTTACACGACAATGCGCTCCCTCATACCGCTGCACAGACTAGAAAATGCCTTCAAGAACTTAAATTTGAAGTTCTCGACCATCCATTCTACAGTCCAGACCTGGCACCTTCGGATTTTTACCGGTTTGGACCACTAAAAGACGCTTTGAGAGGTCAGCGATTCCAAGGCGATGATGACCTGAAGGAGGCGGTGCATGGCTGGCTACGCACACAGCCAAAAACATTCTTTTGTGATGGCATTAGGAAGCTTGTAGATCGCTGGACTAAGTGCATCGAGAAAGAGGGAGACTATGTTGAAAAGTGATGTGTTTATAATCTATCAGATGTGAAAATAAAATTGTGAAAATAAAAAGTGCAGATACTTATTGAATTACCCTCGTGTATATATATATATATATATTATATATATATATATATATATATATATATACATGCACATTTACATATTTACATACAACCATACATTCATCAATCCATCTATTCATACATACATGAATAAGTGGAGAAATGGCAAATAAGGAAGGGCGATAATAAGAAGAGAAAGGCGAATGATAACAGTATCGGCCCTTTTTCGGTAACAAGCTTTACCTCTGGTTTCACTAAACATGAAGTATGGCAAAACTTTTTCTCCCTTATTGATTATTTCCATTAGGGCGGACTCCGATGGTGGAAGTGACAAAATATATCGAATATTTGCAGAAAAAATATTTGCACAAGTGGTTGGAGTCTTCCTCCCAAATTCCAAATCAGATAAGCCAATAAAAAAATTCAAGCAAAATAAATACGAAACGAAGACCATCGAAGTAAAAATTGAAAATAGAATGAAGGGAAAGAGAGAGAGAGAGAGAGAGAGAGAGAGATGAACTTACATTTGCTAATCTTGTCTCGAGTGCAAGAGTTTCTCTCATATCTTCCTCGGCTTTAGATCTTGTGGCTCCAACCAACTCAGCAATGTCAATCATGAATCTTCGGGAAAAGAAGAGACACATCAAATATGGAATCGAAATGGCATATTTATTTCAGTATGATCAGTAAGATTGATGAATACGGTATCTAAAAGTCCAGATTATACTGACATTCATAATGGGGTCAAATGGAATAGTAAGCGAGATTTTCGTTTATAGGATACTAAAAAGCGAAACCTTGTATACAATTCGGAGAATTTTCTTCGAGAAACCGCCCATCATTGCAGAATCAGACTGAGTAACGATTTATGCAAGACTGCTGTAACGGAATCTTTTCTTTCACTCGCCATTTATTACACTGATTAGCTGGATTTCCAAACGCTCTCAAGATATCATTAATCCCGTTGTGTCTGCATCATCCTTACTGTAAACTTAATACTTTAAACAGTAGTATGGGTCAATAAAAGGAAATATTTTTCGCCGTGCTTTTATCCCCCGCTGCTTTCGTTTTTCTTTTAACCGAGAGAACTCGATCGGATGTAATCGAAATTAAATTTTTAAACAAATACAAACCGTAAATAAAGAATTACACTCTGTTAATTGGTTTTTTTTTTGACTGAACACATTTATCAGCGTTGCAATCAGATAATTCTTATTTTGGGTGAACTGCATGAAATTAAAACATTGTAATTCGAGTAACTCTTAATTTTAAATTAAAACATATTCCACTCATTTCTCTTAACGAGTCACTACCAGAAGAATCGAAAAATATGACGTAACTGTATCTTTTCCTGGTATTAAATTTGTATTTATAATCAGCCAGTAAATAATTATTTTGCCTTCATCTCTCCAATGTTTCACATCAAACACGAACAACTGTAATTTAGATTTTTTCATTTTAAGCCTTATCGTTTAAGAGAAATTCTCATTTATTTGCCTTCGCATAGCAACCTTGACACAGTACTCTAATAATATAGGAATAAGACTTCTTGTATCAGAGTTTCTGTATTCCTTAGTCATCTTCACGACATTACTATTGTCTTCCCAGACCCCATTCAAGACACTTAATGGTTATTCAGTTTCTCCCCTTACATCACATCTTAAGAGATGCGAATAGGGACCCTGAAGAGGTTTAGTAAATTCCGTCCAACTAGTTAATGAGGAATTGGACTGAGGGAGAATTAAACACGCGAGAAGCAAGTTGAGCCCGGGTATAAATGTTAAATCGCGTTTTTTCAAAGTTTTTACTTCATTACAGTTCCTCTTTTTACTTTACTGTTCCCCGATTTTCTCATTTTAATATAAATGGTGCTGGTTAAGTGTGCGGTCTACCTAGCTTTTAGTTAGCCTTATAAGGCTAACTAACGAAAATATCACGACTTAACCTAACCAATCGTTAGGTCAACTGTACGCCCTTGACGATTGGTTAGGTTAAGTCGTGATAGTTTCATTAGTTAGCCTTATAAGGCTAACTAAAAGCTAGGTAGACCGCACACTTAACCAGCACCATATAAATTTACAAATTATTTTTACTTTCATTTACTTTTTGAGTGCCTAAATTTTCCCCTTTTCAAGAGCTACTTTACCTATTTCCCAAATGCGGACACGAAAAATTGTGAAATATTGCGAAAAAAATAAAATTCACTTTATATAATAATATATTCTTTTCCTTATATTTTTCAAAGTATACAAAAAAAAATTTGTAAATATGAACCAAATGAATAACTCATGCCATTATATATATATATATATATATATATAATATATATATATATATATATATGTCGAAAGTCTTTGCTTACTTAGCATAGCTGCATAATTGAATTAATTAATAAGGACGAAGCGAGCGAGAAAACAAAGCTTTATCACTCTCGCCTTTCGTTCGTCTCTTTACTCTACATATGAATAAGTAAAAGGATTAAAGAACAAAAGGAAAAGCGAATGAAAAGGTCTGATTCAATTCCAAATCTAAACTGAATAAGTGAAACAAAGGATTTGAATTTTTATTCCTGTTTTTTTTATACACTTACTTCAAATAGGCGTTCAGATGTCTGTGGGAGGTGTTCCGGGAAAGGAATATATCTCGGCTTTGCAGACCTAACTGCATTTGATCTAACTGCGTTGGAATAGGGAGAAATAAATTTAGATTTGGGCATGAAATAGAGTCTTTTCATTATAGATTTACGAAGTTTCTGATCGTAAAATGGTAAATTATCTCTTTGGATAGGTTCATTTTAAAGTTTTTGGTGACTACAGGAGAAAAATGAGGTCAAAATGATTGAAAATTAATTAAATCAAGTTATAAATATATATATAAATTTCCACAATAAATATATATATATATATATATATGCGCCTCGATGGTGTAGTGGTTAGCGTCGCTGACTACGAATCCATCGACCCCGGGTTCGAGACCCGGTGAGGGCAGCCGGCGCGCAGCGAAACCCAGCTGTTCATCCTTCCACACAATAAAGAAAGTGGTTGGTAGATAAATAGGTACCCTGGGTGGCCTAGTGGTTAAGACGCTGGGCTGCTGGCGGGGCGTGGTTCGGATTCCACGTTAAACTGTAGGTCTAAGGTGGAGTGAAAAGCTTGACCTTCGTAAGAATGAACAATTCGGGCGGAAGCTAACCAAAAGTGTGTATATAAAACGTACAGTCTGAATTTGAAAAAGGTTTCCAAAATTAGAAAACTTCGAATCGTTCCGAAAAAATGGTTAAACACAAAATTGTCATTAAATATGTAAATTTTAAATTAAAAATCCTTTCAAAAAGTTAAAAAAAAAAAAAAAATTCTTTTCCGCTTTTCAAAACGTTTGAATAAAATTTAATTTTCAAGGCAACAAATTAAAAAAATTTAATTTTCAAACACATTCTTATTAATGTTACTTGGAAAAAAAAAAAAATTAAGCTTTTAAGCTTAAATATTGGGTTAGAAATTTATTATTCCTAAATTTACTTTTATTTCCCATCTGTTTATACCTTAGAGAGAGAGAGAGAGAGAGAGAGAGAGAGAGAGAGAGAGAGAGAGAGAGAGCTTTTCTTTGATGTTCGATTTGCGTGATGGCGCATCTCCTTCTTCCGATATTGAGAAAAAGTTTTTTACCATTTTATGCTTAACGCAAATACAATGTAATAGGAATTTTTCTGCATTGATTTTGACGCCCTGACACACACACACACACACACACACACATATATATATATATATATATATATATATATATATATATGTGTGTGTGTGTGTGTGTGTGTGTGTGTGTGTGTAATATCAACCCCTGTATTTTAAATTTTTCTTGTTTTTTTCGTTTTTCTGAAAAATATATCAATAAGAGAACCCATAGTTTACTCGCCTGAATGACATTAACAGAAGAGTTTTTATCGTCAGGTCCTACCCACTGGTCGATTAGAGTCCCTTCGTTCAGTTCTCCTCTGAGAATGCCCAGTAGAACTTCCACCGAAAATTTCGGCGTATCCCAAAACACTTCCGTGACGGGCCAACCGCCGAGTCTCTTCAGAACTTTTTTCATCAGAGTATCGCCGATTTCGTGGATCTGAGCTGCAATCGGATGAAGGAAATGAAACGAGAAACCATTAAAATTGTGAACGAATCTTTTTTACTTTTAAATTTTTTATTTATTCAAATCATTTTATTTAATTTCTTTCTTTATACGTATGGCCTTGCTGCTTTTCTGCTAATTGGCAATTATATAGCTTTGCATGCAAGAAAATGTATCACAGAGTTGACTTTTTTCGTGCAGTTAAGCGTAATAAAATTTACTGTATATATATATATATATATATATATATATATATATATAGAGAGAGAGAGAGAGAGAGAGAGAGAGAGAGAGAGAGAGAGAGAGAGAGAGAGAGGAGGGCAAATAGCTTGACCTTCATGAAATGAGGAATCATCGCACGAAACATTTGAAAGGTTGAAAGGTATAATATATATATATATATATATATAGGTACTTGTAGGTTATCTCCCCCCCAACCAATTTTGACAGAATATTTTTGTTAAAACTAACGAAAATATCACGACTTAACCTAACCAATTAATTATCAAGGGCGTACAGTTAATCTATTATTAATTATAACATTGTTTGTTTCTGGAATAGTATTTACTATTTACTAATAGACCAACTGTACGCCCTTGATAATTGGTTAGGTTAAGTCGTGATATTTTCGTTAGTTTTAACGAAAATATTCTGTCAAAATTGGTGGTGGGGGGGAGATAACCTACAAGTACCTATATATATATTATATTATATTATTTCTCCATGCAACACTAATAAAATATACTATAAAATACAAGTATATATACACACACACACCGACATTTTTCATCTTTGCAAAACATTCATATCATTTGTATTAAGTTATGGCAGGCAAGTTATTCATTATCTAAACAATCTCTCTCTCTCTCTCTTGCGTAGGATGAAATATCAAACAAACGTGGAAAGAAAGTTTTTACGTAATAAATAATTAATTAAACGTATATGATACATTGTGACGACTTTTTAAATTAATTAAAATTGAAATAAAGAATATACTGTATAAATATATATATATATATATATATATATATATTATATATATATATATATATATAACCTGACCTTTTCTTGGTTAGTTTAGGAAAAACGAGTCCAGTTTGGTAATTTTTTGACGTTTATATACGTAATTCCTTCGTAATCTTTTGACCATAAACCAGGTGTAAAGGAAATTGCCAAAATAGATTATGAAAATTGTCTCTTCCATTCCCAGGAGGGAAATTGTTCCGGTGTAAAATGCAATTTATTTATGCAGTAGATTAAACCAAAGTATTTCAACAATTTTTAGGTAAAATTTAAAAAAAAAATACATATGTATATTATACTATATATACACAGGGTGTTTCAGGTCGACCTTAGAAATATGGAAATTGGCGGAATTTGTAGTTTGTATTTGGTATTTGAAGTTGGTCATAGTAATTTCGTAACTAATATGAATTTCCATATTTCTAGGGTCGACCTGAAACACCCTGTATATATATATATATATATATATATATATATATATATATAAATGAAATAAATGCATTTATTGTTTTAATGATGTTTATGTACAGAACATGTAGATAGGTTTTCCTTTCTTTGTTGTCTATACGTAAAATGTTTCTAATTCCCTACATATACAGCGTGGACATTATACAGGGTGTCCATAAAGTCACTCATCATAGGAACATAAGCAATGTCTATTATTTATGTCTCCATCAGGCCAAATATGTTGAGGAACACTCAATAAAACCTGCTTTTTCGTTTACAAACATGTTTTGAGATTGGTGAGAATCATTTCGAACAAATAAATAAAATAAAATAAATAACTAAACAAAATAAATGTATTTTCCTATGATGCGTGACTTTATGGACACCCTGTAGAGTACATTTAATTAAAAAAGTTCTGATCCGGAATGTTTTTTTTTTTTTTTTTAAGAAATATGGAGTTTCAACGCACGATTTTCTCAATTGATCGTACTTATAAAACATGAGAACAACGAAAACAAAATCTTTGACCTTTAAAATTGAGAACATTTTTATACACCTGATTCGTAAGGACTCCCGCTAGGTCATGCTGAGAAGCATAGCTTTTATAAAATATCTAATGACGGTGCACAGTTACTCGCTCTTAATATGAAACTTTAAAAGCTTTTCTTGCCAAAAGACTCCACATTTTTTCCATGTATTTTGCAGAAAATATGTTACATGTTCTGAAAACATATACGGAGTCGTTCCTCTCCCCTTCACCAAAAAGGTAACTCAAAATTAATTAATTTTGTATACTTGTTGGGTTACCTTTATTAGGTTGGGAGGAGGAGAAGGAGGAGGACCACTCTATATTACTATAAAAGTTAAAATATTATTTAATTTTGGTTAATAAGGAAAACGTTTTATATATATATATATACATATATACACACACACAGTATATATATATATATACACACACACACACACAGTATATATTATATATATATATATATATATATACACACACAGTATATATATATACAGGGTGAGTCAAAAGTAGCGCCCGATTTCTGTTTTTTCGGCTGTCAGATTCTTTCTGGGAAGTCATGTTGTTAATAATTGTCTTGCAGATTATTAATTTTCTTAGTTTATTTATTTTTGTTTTTGTTTTGCAGGTTATTGCTGAGAGTTTGGAAAGTTACTGAATTTGCACCAAATTGAACCATGAATTACCTTTCAATGAATCAACGCATTGCGGCCGTGAAACATTACTACAAATGTAATGAACAACCAACGATGGCGGCACGCCGTTTGGCACAGGAATTCGATATTAACCCACCCCAGGGAAGAAACATACGATTGATTGTCGAGAAATTTGAAGCAACAGGGTCGGTAGCCACTGCAAAGAAGTCCGGTCGTCCGAAAACGGCAACGAATGTAGCTAAGGCTGAAGAAGCCATCAGGAGACTGGAACAAAGTCCGCAAAAGTCAACTCGCCGTTTATCTGCAGAGTTGGAAGTGAGCCAATCAAGTGTTATCCGTATCCTTCACCAGAAAAAATGGAAACCTTACATTCCACGCTTACTGCATGCCCTTCATGATGGAGATGACGACCGCCGTCTTCAATTTTGCTAAGAGTTCTTAGCTAAACTTGACGAAGAGGACACAATGCTAGACAACATCTGGTGGTCAGATGAGGCATGTTTTAAGCTTAACGGCACAATTAACAGACACAATTGTGTCTACTGTACTGGGCTGCGGAGAACCCAAGAGTGACAGTTGAGAAGGAGGTAAATTTACCTGGCGTGACAGTTTGGGCAGCCATATCTCCATTAGGGATAATTGGACCCTTTTTCTTTGAGGGATCTGTCACTGCAGAAATTTACCTGGATATGCTGCAAACCTTCTTTTGGCCCAGGGTACAAGATCAGGACTGTTATTTCCAGCAGGATGGAGCTCCACCTCATTATGGACGTCATGTTCGTCAGTGGCTTGATGAAAACTTTCCCGGAAAGTGGATCGGCCGCCTTGGTCCGATCGAGTGGCCGGCACGCTCCCCAGACCTTACACCTCCAGATTTCTTTCTTTGGGGGCTCGTGAAAGACCTTGTTTATCGTGAAAAGCCTCGTACCATTCAGGAATTGAAGGCTCAAATCACTGCAAAGTTTGAGGAAATTGATATCGAACTCTGCAGGCGTGTGTGCCACTCTGTGCCTGCAATTGTGCATCGATCACGAGGGAGGGCACTTTGAAAATTGCAAGTAAAACAGCTTGGTACAGTTCCGTAATAATTTTCCCCCGAATAAATGGTTAGATAAACATGTCATTCATTTATTTCTACCTTCTTGTACACTGTAATACAAATGGCAAACAAACAATCAACTGACAGAAATCGGGCGCTACTTTTGACTCACCCTGTATATATATATATATATATATATATATATATAATATATATATATATATATATATATATATATATATATATATATATATTTAAAAAGTATACACACTAATTGCAGTTATTACAAATATAGTGTGGGTTTTATTGGGATTTATTTTGTTGCAAAAACAAGAAAAATAACTTAAAATATAAAATAGCAGGTGTTCAAATTGTTCCTCATTTGCATCCAGGCACACCTGACATTAATTAAGAAACAAAAGAACGACAAATATGTGCACGTGCATCAAGTGAGTTTGTGGCACAGGTGACGACATTGCATTGACGAAGTTCCTGCAAAGAAGCCGGTTTATTGGCGTAAACAATTTTCTTCATTTCACTCCAAAGATAAAAGTCGAGAGGTTTAGGATCTGGAGATTTTGGGGATGGGTGGGATTCCACGGGTCCACGGCGCCCTATCCAGCGTCCAGGAAATCTACGGCCACAAAACGTCCTAACATTCTGATTAACGAATTGACTGATTGGAGACAGTTGTAGCCTGTTATCAAATCATTGCAAAGTGCAATCTGTTGACTTCCAACGGAAAAAAAATCAGCACTGTCGGTATATATACATATCGGTGTTACCAATGATTTAAGTGTGTATACTACACATTTTTCATTTGACAGACACTTATACAGTAGGTAGCAGATTGTTTGGACACTGGATAGGGCACCGTGCACCTGTTGAATACCCTCCAAAGTCCCCATCAGACCTAACACCCCCCGATTTTCATCTGTGGTATGAAATGAAAAACATTCCTTGGAGGAAGTTTGTCAGTGCTTTGTCGACGACTGCTCTGCAATTCTCACCAAATACATGCGTATATGTATTATTGTTTGTTGTTTCTCGATGTCGGGCGTGCTTGGATGCAAATGAAAGACATTTTGAACACTTACGCTAGTTTATATTGTATTCTGGGATAATATATTTTGCCTCACCCTTTTTTCTTAGCTAAATAATAGGCCATGGGACTGAAATGTCTTTTGGGCCGTAAGTTTGAACTTTTTGCGCTTTACATAACCGGATTTTTTCAGTTTGAACCTCCCCCTACTTGCATAAAACCGCTTTTAAACGTCCTTGTATAAAACTGATGGTTAACGCAGTTTCGAAAATGGCGTCTGACAGTGATGTGCGTCGTAAACAAGGAGCTGTTATCGAGTTCTTAACCGCAGAGAAGGAAACAGTTGGAAATATTCACAAACGTCTACAAAACGTTTACGGAGATGCTGTTGTTGATCGAAGCACAGTTGGACACTGGTCTAAACGTGTGAGATCATCGGAGAGAGGGAGAGCCAGCCTCGATGATGAACCACGCAGCGGTCGCCCGGCATCGGCTGTGACATCTCACACTGCAACGTGCTAACAGCATCATTCGATCAAATCGGCGAGTCACATACAAGGAGCTATCACTGGAGCTAGGAATTAGTGAAGGAAGTGTGAATACGATAATTCAGCAACTGGGATACTCAAAAGTGTGTTGACGGTTTGTTCCTCGCGAACTGAATGAAGATCTCAAAGCCCAAAGAAAAGAAATTGCTTCCGAGTCGTTGGTTCGATACGAGACAGAAGGGGATGACTTCCTTTCACGAATTGTGACTGGGGATGAGACTTGGGTACACCACTTTGAACCTGAAACAAAACGTCAATCCATGGAGTGGCATCACGCAGACTTCCCACGCAAGAAAAAGTTCAAAATGGCTCCCTTTGCACGAAAGGTTATGGCCACCTTCTTCTGGGACATGAAAGGGGTGATTCTGGTGGACATTATGAAGAAAGGACAAACAATCAACTCAGAGGCATATATTACTACCCTACAGAGACTCCAGAGACGTATAAAGCGAGTTCGACCGGAGAGAAAACTGGAAGACGTCCTTCTTTTGCACGATAACGCAAGACCACACAACAGTTTGCAAACAAGAGGAGCCATCACAAAAATGCGTGTGACTGTATTAACCCCCCCACCCCATATAGCCCTGATCTGGCATCTTCAGACTTCCATTTGTTTGGGCCAATGAAGGATGCTATTTGTGGAAGAAAGTTTCAGAGTGACGATGAGGTTGTTGAGGAGGTTAAGAGGTGGCTCCAGCGGAACCCAGCGGACTTTTACCAGCAAGGAATAAGGGCCCTTGTTTCGAGGTGGAGGAAAGTCGTAGAAAAGGATGGAGACTATATAGAAAAATAAAAACTTATGACAAAGGTATGTACGTAACTACTTGTGTACAAAATTTCTGGAACTTATAAGGAAACTTGAAAAGAATTAAAAAGGTGGGGCAAAATATATTGAGTGGCCTTCGTGTGTGTATATATATTATATAATATATATATATATATATATAGAGAGAGAGAGAGAGAGAGAGAGAGAGAGAATTTTACCACTGAAAAAAAAAAGACGTAAAATTAAATTTCTAATTTAGAAAGATTAGAAAATAGATCTCAGTGTCCGTATGTGTAGAGGTTGAAACTCATTTCGCTCGTAAACATTAGGGAACTTAAAACCTCAATTTGGGAAACCTCACAGTCCACTTGGGCACCAGCAAAAATCCTGTTTTACGAGAAATATAATGTAATCTTTATGTGATGATAAAGAGGCGGAGAGTGATAGAAAGTTCAGTTAGTTCCTCATTTGCAGGATCTTTCCGTTACTTAAGTTGTGCGTGTAAAAAGAACTGAAAAAATGCTTCCAATTCAATGACAGCTTTGCTTACAAACTGGAAGAAAGGTTTTAGACGGGATGAGATGTTATTTAGATAGAGGCATGCTGGAAATAAGTCTAAATTAAATTAGAATTTGGATTATATGTTTATACTCTCATTGTTTCATATATAGATGCAGTTCCTAAAATATGAGTATGATTAAGTATATATATATATATATATATATATAATATATATATATATATATATATATATATATATATACATATATATATATACATACTGTATATGTATATCTTTTATTGGTCACTTGCCACCCATTCACCGACAGCGTAAGAACACGTCCGAAGCACTGGAAAAGCTGTATTTTGGGGTGGACAAGAGCAATTGCATTAAACTGTACGGTATGTATTGTGAATTCAGTAATTTTCCAAGGTCATTCCTATTTTCCCTCCTCTGAAGGTCATCTTATTTTGACTCAAAAGTAATAATGCCTGAAAGTTATTCATGTACACTTACTTGTGTTCATGCAAGAAGCGTAGAAAATCTTTGCTTTTACTGTAGCATCTCCTTCACCTATTTTTATTTCTTCCTCAAGCAGACCTGCGGACAGGGGACCATAGAGAAATAACATTATGAAGACCAAAATTCAAACCTGACAGGTTTAGCCACGCCTAGAATAACAGTTGCGTCCATCAGAAACACATTTTGAATGGTCAGTAAGAACATAACAACTTAATAAAAAGCATTTTATAACGTCATCTCATACGTACAAATTACCTAAACTAAATCTTAGAACATTCTAAACATTATGACATGATCTTGCAACATTTTATTTATACCACTTGGAAATTCTTTGTCCCTCAGTACATTTTATTATACAGTACTTTATTTTATGCGCTCTTGAAATGGCTCTACGTGATCAACTCCTCAAACGACAATCAAAGTTAGTTGTGTGCGTGACACTACATGGCACTTTATGCGTGATGTGGCACCAGCCCTTGTTTATGATGTATGGTGCCGTAGTTTTTTGCATGATGAAATTAGAGGTTTTTGTATTATGTCGTACGTTGTATATAAGTTGTTGCATAAAGTATGATGATGTATTGTCGCGTGGTTCGTGTAAGATGGGTGTCGTACACAGTTTCGGAAAAAAGTTCGCCTAGAAATATAAAAGTTGCAAGAAGCATAAAATATTAATCAGTAAGATTGGGTTTTGTACTATTACGGTACCAAATAGAAAAAAATATCCAAACGAAACAGATTATTCATTACCAATTAGTAATTTCTGTGTGCTTTTTAGAAATGCTATATTTTTTTGCAAACTTTTTTCTGACGCTGAACATCTATCTCAAACCGTTTCTAAAATCAACTTTAAAAAGAATTACACTAAAAAATTGAAGGAAGGAACCAAATATATTTATTTTAAAATCCTAATTTTCGTACTTTTATGTAACTTTTAAAATTAATTAAAGTTTGAATGGAATCAGATTGGAATTAGATTCCCAGTAACCTTTCTTTCATCATAGATTCCAAGTTGCCGCTCGCTTCTTTGAAATGTAAAAATTATATTCATGTTAGGAAGACATTTTTGCATCTTCTTCACGTTAAACATTAATGAAAAAGTAAATTAAAATGTAATAACTATATATATATATATATATTATATGTGTGTGTGTGTGTGTGTGTGTGTGTGTGTGTGTGTGTGTGTGTGTGTGTGTGTGCTGAAAGAAACCTATAGGAAATTTAGGTATAGCACTTATATAAGAGTTGCTGGAAGCTTAAAATTCATTATAATCCATAATTGTAGGTTGAAGCGCTATTGATTTTTACCCAAATGAATGACACCTGAATCTCGTGGTACAACTCACCTCTTAATATGAGTTGCAGCTGATCGTTCATGACTTCGAAAGTAGAAATGGAGGACCTATCCTCTGGGATTACGTGTCGTTTGTTCCAAGTGCCACACGCGTATTGAAAGAAGTTCTCGCAGGGATCGGCGGTTAGATCCATTGCGGCAAGAAGCGACGACGCTGCGGGAACGGAAATGGTCCACTTATTTACCGCAAATCAACACTTGAAAAACTCATTCAAGCATTTAAACTTGCAGACAAAATATTGGTTGATCTCACGTCAAAATTTTATCATGAGACGAATATTGGGACGTTTCATATGAAGTGATAATGAAATAGTGTTAGAGTGTATATATGGTATACAGGCGCGGATTTAGGATGTTTCGAGGCCCCTACGTGATTGTGGTTTGCGAGGCACCCGTTCCACCATTACTAATCATATATGATTAAAATTTTAAGAAGGAAAACTGGCTATCAAATTCCTAAAAAATTTATTACCATACATTCATACATTTTAAATAAATTCATCTTTTTAAAACACAAACAAGTATTATTTATATTGAATGCAAATACATTCACTACATCTCAAATGAAAACATTTACATCCATAAAATAAAACTTCGCGAAATATGGGGGCGTCACTAATTCTAGGGGGTGGTTGATATCGATCGCAGCTCAAAGTTTTCGAATGGAATTGGTTCACTGAAGTTCCCGACGTTTGACCATGTTACACTGAACTTCTTTAGGGGTTATACGACTAGCAACTACGCAGTCCATCACTACAGAAGAACCTGTGTAGGATGCTTCACTTGTTTCATAGCATTGCTTTTCTACTATTCTGTGCACTAAAGTCATCTATCAGATCAGAATAATCTAGGGAGCTTGTTACATCATTTTCTATAGATAACATTACTAGCGATGTCAATCATTCTTGAAACATGGTAGAACGGAAGTACGTCTTAATGAGATTAAGTCGATAAAAACGTCTTTCTGTCGAAGCATCCGTAACTGGTATAGTCAGGATTATGCGAAGTGCTACATACATTAGGGTAAATCTTACATTAACCATTGTCAATGATGAATTTCAAAGGGCACTTCATGTTGGTACTGGGAGAAGAATCATGCATAGCATACTGAGTTCTTCATATATTTCTACGTCATTAACGTCACATGAACCCTCAAACTGAGTATAATCTTGAGGTCTTTGCAATGTTGCCAAAGTTCTTCTATAATAGTTTGAAGTTCTGATATATCAGACAAAATTCCAAAATTACCAGTATACTTTTTAAGAGCCTCAAAACGGGTTTCAGTACTTACACGAATCGTATCAACGATAACATTAAAGTAATGAATCCTAAATAATTCCTTATAATGAATGGTAGGTTCATCCTCACTTTCGTAATCAAACTCTTTTCTCAACTCGACGTCGCGGTTTTCCGAATTCTCTTTGAATCTCCAAAGTGTTTGCCAGATCGTTGGCTGTAGAAAGTGTTGACTCAAAGCTCGTTGATCTGTATTCATCAAACCATTTAAAAAAAATTCTTCTAAGTGTATAACAGTGCTGTTCAAATGGATATTATCGCTTTACCATAATTTACTGATAGCACTGATTTTTTCTAGGATGTCATACTATATAATTAAAGATATTAAGGAATCATAGGACGCAATCTCATTAATGAGAGAGTCGCAATCACTGTGAAGTTTGGGATCACCTTCATAATTTGCAGATAGTTCTTGTAAAGCGTCGCAGACCTCTTCGAGTTGAAACCGAACAGCTTTTACACTTTTAATGCGGCACTCCCATCTATCATAATTTTTGAAAGTGGTTTTAGGTAAAATTAACCTTTGCTTTTTATATGTTAGAAGATGCTGAAAATAGAGTATAAATCCTCCGAAGTAAACCAAAAAATACTTGAGACATTGTATAAGATGAAGCAGCTTCTCCTAAGGTCAAATTCCAATTATGACAACCGCATGGACAGAAGAAGGCTCGTGGATTTACTTGTAGTATTCTTGCTTTTACACCACTCCTTTCACTACGCATGTTTGCACCAGTGTCATAGCCTTGACCACGACAGTCAAGAATGTCTAAGCCTAGGTTTTCTATTTCTGGCAAACTAATTCTGGTTAGATCACTTCTTGTTGTTTGGTGTACTGTCAGGAAACCGATAAAATGCTCTTCAACTTCCCCAGTATTACGTTCAATATTACTTTATTCTCGCGTACAGTCCAAAATAAACGAGTAGTGTTTGGCTTCCTCACTTTGTCCAGTATCTTATTTTTCACATTTTTAGCCATCATATCAATCAACTTATTCTTGATGGTCTTACTGAGCTAATGATCGCGTATTTCATTCTTCATGACACGGCACAAAATAATGTTCTCGCATGACTGGATCAAATTTCGCCAATAATTTAACTAACCCGAGGAACTTCCCCTATTTTTTACATGCTCATTTCTATGTTCTTCATGACCACGGAAGGCTAAGTTGTGTGATCCTAAATACTGTACTATAGCAAGAAGTTTTTCTAAAATATCTCTCCAGTGTTGTTTTTCTAGTTCTATTTACGTTTGTGAAAGTTTGTCAAGAGTAGTTCCACTATTTAGTTTCTTTTCGAAGTCTAGCCATTTCATCACACATTCCTTATATGATATTTGTAATTTTCCTGTGATTTTAAACAAACACTGAAGTTTTTCCAGTCTGAATAACTTCGAGAAGCAATGGCTGCTCGTGATCTTGAAAACAAACAATAAGCAAAACAAAATGCGCAGGTTTTGCTTTGAGAATACACTAACCAACGTCGGGCATGTTTTTCACCGTTACTTAGAACATGATTATAGTAAAATTAACTAAAATGACCGTTTTTATCATCTCTCAGAAAGTCAGAATTTTCTCTTAAGATGCGAATCGGACCTTTCCGTACGATATCACCTAACTTATTATCCTTTAACGGCAGAACCCACTCACCGGGATTATCTAAACGGGTAAACGAAACAGTCACCCCACCAAGAATAACGGCTGAAGAAGAAGTTGATGGAGCACTAGTGTTAAAGTTATCACACCTTCCCAGGTCATTCGGAACACTTACACAAGTTTTGCTTCATTATACATGTTCATATTGAGGTTTCCAAGTCTGTCATTTTTACTTTCACAGCTTTCATCAATAAGATCTTCATTTTCACGTTTTTTCACCTACATTATAGCTAGAATCAGTTTTCTGACCACTGTCCGTTTTCAAATATTTATTCAAAGATCCTTTCGACTTTCGTTGTGATTCTTCCAAAGCAGCACACTTTTTCCTTTCAATAAATGCTCTTGATTAAAACGTTCTGCCTTTACGCGATATCTGTTTGACATTTTACGGTGATAATTATTGTTTTCTTTTAGTCTTTTAGGTACAATTTAGAACAATGGTGATGACGATGAAATGCCGCGAATAAAATCAAATAACAACACTCATTAGCACTTCATGGAAACTGTCAACTGAGGCAACTGCTCAGTTAGTTGAAGGCACGTACGCAGCGTTGCCAATTTTAATTTTTCGAAAGCATTTTTCAAATAAAGTTTCAATAAAAAAGTGCCAAAAACAACTAGATTTTTTTAGAAATTGTTGAATTAGTTTAGTAAAATAATGTAAATAGAACAATTAACAACGTTATTTATGCCATTTATTGGTTATAAATTATTTATGAACAAATTATTTAAAAATTATTTATAAATATACAATTCTCTAATAAGTAAGCGCGAGGCCCCAAGAGGCCTTAGACCATCGCCTAGATCGCTTGGCTTTAAATCCGCACCTGATGGTGTATATATATGGTGTATGTATGGTATTCTGTGTAAACTGTGAAACTTTTCAGCTTACTTTCCCTCAATCTGTAACTGAGAGTGTCTTAAACATTGATGATTATATATATATATATATATATATGTGTGTGTGTGGGGGGGGGTAAAAACCCATCAAGTTAACTATAATACTTCATTAACACAATTTGTAGATCCTAATCTTGAGAGTTTATTTAGTTAATAAAAAAAATACGCCTGCACCTTTTTATCCTTTGAAATTGAAGATGATCCTAATTATGACCGAAACGTACGTTTTCGAATAAGTCAATTCATCGTCACTGAGGAATT
Organism: Bathynomus jamesi; assembly: GCA_023014485.1. Taxonomy (NCBI): domain Eukaryota; kingdom Metazoa; phylum Arthropoda; class Malacostraca; order Isopoda; family Cirolanidae; genus Bathynomus; species Bathynomus jamesi. The sequence continues at coordinate 875,853 of JAJOZX010000480.1, read as the reverse complement.
TGTAAGATTACTTTCCACTTAATGTTATTCCGATCCCCATTCGGGGGCCATAAATAAAAATGCGTAAAAGTGAAAAATCCATATTTGAGAAAGGAGATTCATCAAACGAGAAAGTAAGTTACTTCTAATCGCATTCGTGGTAAAGGCACCAAATGACAATGGCTAATATTTCCTAACCTAACCTAATCTAACTTGGATCAAAGTGGGAAATCCGTAGATGAGGATAAGAATGGAATGAAGTAGAAATAGATCGATTTGAGAATTGCTTCCTTTGAGATTCTCACGCGTGGATTTTTCACTTTTGGTCACGTAAAGAAATGAGAATGACATTGAGGAGGATACCTTTTGCGTCACTTTATAAACATATTCAATCCGTCTAACTTAACCTTAAAAGTATATCTGTAGCAGGAATTCACTAATAAAATACTTTGCCTTTTCGTTTTAGTAATTTATTTTACGCTTCTAGACTTTTATTTATAAAGGGTTCATGATGTAAAGATAAGCGATAAGTAGTCCTTTATCTTTATCATCCAATTCGCATAAAAGTGTAAAAAAGAATGTAGTTTAAGTTTTAGAAATGGAAGACTGTTTCAGTAGTGTTTACTAATTAAAATTAGTAAATTTGTGGTTCCAAACGCTTTTCTTCTTTTGGACTACTGCGAGTATTTTTCAGATTTTGGCGAAACCTTCAAGAAAATAATGTATACATCAGTGGTTCCCAACCTTTTTAGGTCGATGTTACCACTTTTCGCTACGATAATTTTTTAAGTACCACCCATTAAGGAAGAAAGGTGGTACCACCTAACCAAATCCGTAGGAAGGGGACCTTGGTGTTCATTCTTGAATTTTCAGCTTTATGTAAAAAGTTATATTTATTCTAATGACATTCGTCGACTTTTGTATTGAAACAAAATCTTGATTTTGGCTTTGCACGAAATCGTTAAATAATTTGAAATCTACCTGGACGGCAAATTGGATAGCATGCAAACCCAAGGCGGAAATGTTGCTAGTTATTCGTCTACAACTGTTATTACTTTTCGAAACATTATCACGAAAGAGCTTATCAATTCGCAAGGTGCGTATTTATAACCCTCTTGCGTACTACAGGTTGAGAATTGCTGATATATATATATATATATATATATATACACACACACACACACACACACACTGTGTATATGTATATATATATATATATATATATTTGTGTGTGTGTGTGTGTGTGTGTGTGTAGTGGTTAGCATCGCTAACTACAAGTCCATCGGCCCCGGGTTCGAATCTTTTATGCTTTTTTTTTAACGCAACTGTACATATATGATGGAAACAAAGTACTCGTATAACGATTCAGGTCTTTGAAGCAAATTGTGTTTATTACAAAAACTAATTCCGAACAGCAAATATAAACCTGAACAAAGTTAGGACGAGTGCCACATATAACCATTTGAACTAATCAATAATATTCACCCAAGACCATATTTACAACAATATCCTCCACAGATACAATGTGTTGATCTACGTCGCAAAGACTTTTAATCAACCAAATCCAAAGAATAAAATTGATAGTTTCATCATTTTTATCCCTTTTACTCTATGATAGAATTACTACACTTTAGAATAGCAATTTAGCTGAATTTCATTTGGGATACCCACACCGGAATGTGGGCATAATAGATTATATATAAGTGAATTATTTTATTTAATAACATCTCTAAAGTTTAACCATTTTATAATTGTTCAAAAATTTTGTTTAGGGAAAAGTTGAAAATTTAACGCTAATCAAATTTCCTTAAGCGTATGAAGAAATGAGCTCATAAAAAGACTCAATTTACGTATAAAAAGAGCTTCATCATTGTACACATGTTAAATATCTAAGAGCATAATTATAATGTTCTCTTTACTGATTTTACTGAGGTAACGCGAGACGCCTTTATTTAGCCTTGGAGAACGTACCTTTACTCTTCAAAGGATAAAGCACTCAATAAATTACAATAACTGCTTGAACCCGACCTTCAAGTTTCCTATATACGAGTCGTAACGAGGGTTGGATATTAGGATGGGATCCCGTTGGGAAAACGCTCTTACATAAATATTGTTATACCCTTAATTACTGAACTACAGTATATAGTCGAGCATGAAATTTACAACTCCGTATATGCCTTTCACGTGAAAGTTATGCACTAGATACAGTATGCTAAGGACATTTTGCTTCAACATTTATGTTATTTATCGAAAAAAAAGTATCTTATTGATAACTGATGAATCTTAGATACATTTTGCAATTTAATACTGAGGTTAAAAGTTTCTTCCCAGGCACTGATTATTTCTTTAAAAATTTTGAATATGTAGAAATAATTTTTTTTTTAAAGTTTAAAATTACTGAACTTTAAATATGAAATGCAGATTTATTTAAAGCTTAAAAACTTTATTGTATCAAACTTAAAAAACACTGAAAAGTTAATTATCCCTTGAAAAAGGTTATAATTATTATATGAAAATGAAAATGAAAATGAAAAGGTTTATTGGCAGACTATAGTCCATATGACAAATATTATTAATACAATAACAGTTCACATACTAAGAATAGAAATATATACAGTTGATTAGAAATAATACAGTAATGTCGAGGTTAAGTGGAGCTACAGACAGACGTTTTCGTACCAAGAATTCCATAGCTTAGAGGATAAACGGCAGGACTCATGGATAGCTTGGCTGATCGGGTTAGTTGATTTTTTAATTCTTTGCATTAGACTGTATTGAGCACGTCTTGTTACCTCCGGGAAGCTCGGGACATTGCGGGTAGCAAACATTTGCGAAGTTGAACATCTCGGGGGTAATTTATGTAAGAGTCTAAAAGACCTGTTGTACAGCAAATTTAGGGTTCTGCCAGAACCTTATTTTATAATTCACCCAGAGTTGCTGTCCGTATATATTACTGCAGAAAGTACGAAATAGTGTGTCTTTAACTTCACTTGTACAGAACCGAAAGTTCCTTATAGTCATATTCGCTTTAGCACACAGGCTTCGAGATTGTTTTCTTGTATCCGAGTCATCACTCAAGGAGCTGGTAATAGTTTGACCCAAATACTTAAACTCTTGTACTTCCTCAATTGCTTCACCTTTTATTTTAAACCTAATATCAGCTGGCTGATTACAGCTTTTAGGATGAAATTGCATAACCTTAGTTTTTGTAACATTAAAAAGAATATCATGTTTCTGCGAATACATTTCGCAGACTTTTAGTAGCCGATCCAGACCTTTAACAGAGGGACTTATTAACACCATATCATTGGCATAAACTACAATATCCCACTGTTGCCTCATTAAGCGAAACAATTAATCCGTCAATATACACATTAAACAGCATATGGGAGAGCAAGGAGCTTTGTCTCACCCCGCATGAGGAGCCAAAACATTCGGATAGTACATTGCCCCACCTAACTGTAAAAGATTGGTGGGAATACCAAAATTTCAATACGTTTAATATGTACATGGGAACCTTCCTGTATTCTAGTTTATTAAATAAAATATTGTGGTTTACTCTATCATATGCCTTACTTATATCTAGGAAACAGCTATAAATAGTTGAATTACTGTCAATATATTTAGATATTGTTTCTTTAAGTACATAGATGGACCTTTTAAAACCAAACTGATTAGATGTCCATAAGTAATCATTTAATCGGAGTAACAAGAGTTTTTCTAGTAGTTTCGAGAAGCAGGAAGGGACAGCAATAGGCCAGTAATTATTGCTGGACAGAATGTCTCCATACTTATTTTTGACCAGGGGCAAGATATATACCCTCATGAACTCTGCAGGGATATGGCTATGAGCAAGCATGGCTGATAAGAGCAATGATATATGCAGACATACTACGTCATTGGCATATTTTAAGCGCTCATTCGATAGAACATGTACCCCTGACGCAGAACCAGGCTTTAACTCTTTAATTAACCTCTTTACTTCAGAAACTGATATCAAAGTATTTTCCATTGTCTCTCCCACAGGCGTTTCGATGCAATATATCTTAAAATTATCCCTACTCACACTGTTAAGAAAGTTAGAGTAGTGATTTTTCCACAGCTTTGCAATTTCATCCTCCCCCGACACCCCATCGATTGTCGGAGGGAGGACACTTTTGACACCCGTTTGATTCTTAACAAATTTCCAGAAATTTTTATTATCACTATTTATGCGAGCTTCACAGGCTTTTGATGCTCGAACAGACTCTTCTTCGTGTTTACATCGCCTTATACTGACCCCGACTTCTACACATATTCAGGTGTACTGGTCCTAATCTGGGTCTACCATGGAAGCACCACAAATCGTAGACGTCTTTCGATTCCCTCTTCGGGGGCAATAAAATCATCCCATCCAGGAATAATCTTAGTATGATAGTTGTAAGATTTAATCAGAGGGCTTCCTGCTTCTTTTAACAGGGATACCATCTTACTATAATACCTATCTATGAGTTTACAGTGAGAATCATTTGAGCAAGGATTACTACAGGCAAGATGCCAAAATTTTAAATTACTAAAGAGGTGACCTTTTCTGTCTTTGTATTCTATTCTCTGTTGCATATTAACATTAGACCAATCGACGCGATTATCCTTACCTATTGAGTTCTTGTTATGTCGTGTTCCGCATAAATTGGTAAAATTAATTAATAATTCTAATGGTCTATGATCAGAAAGAAAGAAATCATGCAGAATATGAACTCTAACAATTCGATCCTTTAGATTATTACTAGTGAGACAATGATCAATCCACCTGGTGGTACCACTCATATCACTCACGTATGTAAAATTACCACTGGTTACTCCTAATACATCTACATCACTTATACTTAATTTGGCCGACTCGCACATGTTACCCAATTCTACAAAGAATTCCGAGTTCACATGCGCCTTAAAGTCCCCCATTATTATACAGTGAGAATATTTGGGGTTATCTGATAATGACTTAATTTTATACAGCAAATCAATGTATTCATCTAGATTACTGCCGTTGTTGTATGGTAAATAGCAGTTTACAATTAATATGCAATCATTGTTCACTTGTAATTCAATGCCTAACAACCTTACATTATCGTGTGTTAAAAATTTTATGTGTTTTGACAAATTTTCCCTTATTAAGAAAGCAACACCACCAAAAGGCCTACCGTACATTAATTCATCTGACAGGTCTACTGCTGATGACGCATGGTACATAAAGTCATCATGGATGGTAGAGAGGAATTTTAGCTCTTGCTTCGGTAGCCCGTGCTCTTGCAGGAGTATCAAATCTGCACTGTCACAGATTTTATGAACATCTACAATTGAATTCCTCACTGACCTTACGTTATATGAGACTATTTTCAACAAGTTATTCGCCATGACTGATAGAAAACTTATTATTAATCTGATTATTATTATACACAAACACACACACACACACACACACACACACACACACACACACACACATATATATATATATATATATATATATATATATATATATATATATATATATATATATATATATATACACACACACACAAAAAAAAAACTTGGCTGATTTTACGCTCCAGTAAAGCTAATAATAATACAGTTGCTCTGTCCTTAAGCCTGCCATTCAATTATGGGCTTTAACACGACGGGCAAAAGAGATACTTTTGTTGTGGCTGCGCAACATCTCCAACGTGGAAGCGAGAGTTTAGCAATCAGGGCTTTTGTAAAGTAGAGTTTCATATCATGAACGATCTGAGGACTTGCTTTATTACGGCCCGAGCGAATTCTTCGTCTCTTAGCAAACTTTTATTATGATTAAGAGATAACGAAGGACAGAAGAGGACGAAAGGGGAATGAGAGGAAGAGGCAAAGGAAAAAAGAAGAGGTATCTGTCCAAAAGAAATATTAATATAAAGAGAGAATAAAAGATATAATGGAGAAAGAGAGAAAGATAAAGAGAGGAAAAGATTATATATATATATATATATATATATATAGTTTCGTTACTGTTGTTGTTTTCGAATAACATATTTAGTAATTGTTTGAGACCGCAGTGTTCCATCTTCATTAATACAATTTGGTGAAGGATTGAGTTGCTGTATATCCATGCACTTTACCTTCTCCCAAAGGCTTGCCGTGTGCGTGTTTCGGGATCGTAAGAGACCAACTTTCTTTTAATTCTTCGTAGATTTTGCTATTCCTTATTTACTAAATTCATGTTCAATTTAATCGTTGTTCTCCGACTTTTCCTTGTCCTGTTGCGCTTAAAATTATGTAAAATCTTTCTGTCTGATTATTACAATGCGTTTTCTCTTTCAGTTTTGAAAGAGATTTTTAAAGAACTTTCTACATGTATATTATGCATCCATCGTTCACGCCATCTTTCATATCAGAATTTTCGAACTTGACCAGTAATGTTCAGTTTATGTTTCCATTAGTTTTGTCGAAAAAATTCTTTGCAAATATTCCGAGTCGATAATTAATTGCTTTCTTTACAAACATTGGAGGAATGATGAAGCTAAATTACTCGTAAAAACAATGTTTTTTTTTATAATCTTGGCATAATTTTTTAACTCTGCTTTGAAATGTCTTCCATGCGAGTCTCATTATTTTAATTATTATAGTAATTTTTAATAAACTTTACATATTTTGCCATTATTGCTCCTAAGTCTCGGATCGGTGATTTTGCAATGATTTGGTTTTAATTTTGTTAAGAATATTTTGTGGAAAGAAACGAGCGAACGAGTGAGCATAGCTGTTATTGTACTTAATCTACAGGGTGATTGTAAAGGAATTTCCTATTTTTTAAGCGGTGGTAGCTTCTGTTCAGATATTGCTGAAAAAGAATATAATTTTTTATTGTACTTATCCAATTAATTCCTTCATTTTTGTTTCAAATTGACTAAAATAAAATTGGTTAATTTTTAACCAAACAATGGTTGAGTGTAAAGCAAGTAAACTTTCGGCGATGTATGAAGTTGAGAGGCGTACTTAGGGGCCGTTAAAAATGTACGTAACGCTATTTTTGCTAAAACTTAACACCCCAGATCCCCCAAGAACGTTCTGTAACGTTAGACCAGACACCCCGTAAGATGTTATGTAACATTTCTTCCCTAGCCGACACCCCACACGTTACGGAACGTTACAGGGGGGGGGGGGGGGAGTGTCAGGTTTTAGAAAAAATAGCGTTACGTAATTTTTGAACGGCGCCTTATAGTGGAAGCTCAGAGATAGTGACTGAAGAAAAGAGAAAGATTAAGTTTTAATTCTTAGACAAACGGTTCTCAAATTGGGGTTCGCCGTGGCTTAGACGGGGCTTTTCGGCAGGAAAATAGTTTGCGGGATTTTAATTAGAAAAATATGCTTTTAAATAGTAAATTAATACAATAATAATATTAATAATAAACTAAATTAATAAATTAACTATGTATTCATCAATTGTTATATACACTCCTAATAGCGATTAAAGATAATTTCACATTTACTCGTATTAATGTAAAATCGGAAAATTATTATCAAATGGCAAGTTTAATACTTGAAATTTAACTATAAAAAATTAAAGGGGTCCGTAAAATTTATTCATATGCGAAAGGGGTCCTTGGAAGAAAAGAATTTGGGAGCTACTGCCTTTGGCAATAGAAAATTGCCACAAGTTGATTACAACCAATCCAGTTAAAAATTCAACACGAAGTGGAAGACAGTTAGAGCGCTATACTCCAGAAAATATCGCTTTAGTGTAAGGAAAGTTTGTACAAAGTCTAAAGAAATCCATTCGGTAAACTGTTTCTGCAATGATTTCCCCGTCATGGTATTTTCACCACAGTTTGTACAATGAGTCAGTTACTGTGCTTCGCGTTACCTTCAAAAATTCGCATTCCATGTATCGGGTCCCTGTGCCAAAATGTCTCCTAACTATAGAAAGTATTATAACTATTTTTTACTGAAAAACCAGTGCCATGAAGCGTCGATCCAATCAGTAGCAAGTCTAAAGTAGCAATTTTGAAAAGGAGGTTTGGATTTTCTATCTCGTTTCGAGTCTCTCTGAGGTACATACTTAATTAAACTGTTCTCCAAACATTTCATTCAAATGTAAACCATTTACGTACCCACCTTTTCTGTCCTTTAGAGGCCCAATATCCTTAATCTGCATTTGAATTTGATGTTTACTTAAATGTAAAAGTATGTTGGCTCGTTCTTTGTATTTCGCTTGCTTTATATTTTCATCAAGGGATTTGTGAATGAATTTTAAGTTCGAGTGTACGTTTACATTTCATTCAACGTCTTTCCTAATCGCTTTTCTTTTCTTTTGTATTTGGATATAAGAAATTCTACAAATTTGCTTTTCTGTCCAAACAGTTGCTTAATCTCTCTTTGACGTTTATTTATTTATTTATTTTTTTCCTAAATTTATCGGCTCCAGTTTGCTTTCTATTATCGAGGGACATTTTCCTGACAATTTTCTTCAAATAAGACTTTCCATTTAATTTATTTTATCCTTATTTTTATGATTTCTCAATCTATTTTATTTAACTGAACCCAAGTTTAATCCGTCAAAAACATTTTTCTATTTCCCAAATGTGCAATTTTTATTTCTTTGTGTCTCCATTTTCATTTGCGCTTCTTTGAAGCTGCGATAAGATATTTCTGTTAGGCTATACATTTAAAACAGTTATCGTGTCCCTGCTGGCTGCACACCCAATTAACGCAGGCATACATTGCATCTTCCCTCGGTATTTCTGTACCTCTTTGTATTTTTCTCCGTGCTCTAACAACAAATCCCTGCTTGAATTTTACTCTTCATTTGGTTCTCCAAACCGTAAAATATTTTAAAAGTATACCTTATTCTTTGTTAGTTCTCTTTTATGCTAAGGTGATGAAAGGTCGTGAAAGGTGATGAAAGGTGGTGAAAGGTAATGAAAAGAAACTTAGAGGCATCACGCATAGTAGTGTTTAGTTCGGAGTTATCAATGTGTTCAGTTGCGTCATCAGTGGATTTCATTCACAGCAAAGGAAATTTATTTGCTATAATGATTTTGCGTTCCCGCAAACATTTGGACAACCACTAACTGTAATTTAATACTAATTGATTTGTGAGTCAACCACGCTATCTATATATATATACACACACACACACACACACACACACACTTACTTACTTTAGGTTACTTTACGTGAGTTAGAACGACGGTTCAGGATCGACCTACGGTCGACCCCTCTGCAGGATCCAGCTTCATCTGCGGGATTTGGTGAAGGAGGGAATTGCTCTCTGATCTCAACCTGCCCTCGTAGCCAGCCACGCATGACTGGTCAGGGATTTTGCACAGGAATCTGTCCAGCTGGTTCTTGAAGTTATTCAGGTTGGTGTGCTGGAGATTCCTCACTTCTTTTGGTAGGACATTGAAAAGCTTTGCGCCTCGTATTCTGAGGGTATTTTCCATCCTCTTTTTCATGGCCCCTTGTCCCACCGCAGCTGGGACCGTACAAAATCTGCCTCTTCTCTCACTCCAGTTTGTTTCTATTTCATTTCTAATTTCTAAGGTTAGGGACAGAGCCCTCAAGTATTCTCCATACGTATATTATTGTGTACCGCTCGCGCCTTCTTTCCAGGGAGTAGAGTTCAGGAATTGTAGGCGAGACCAGTAGTCTTCACCTTCAGTTTCCTCTATCTTAGATGTAAAAGTCCTTTGTATAGCTTCAATGTTCGCAATGTCTCGTTTTCTGTATGGGCTTGTGAGTACTGAGCAATACTCAATTATTTATTGGTAAGACGGATCTATATATATATATATATATATATATATATATATATACACACACACGCAAACACACACAGTGTGTGTATATACACACACATATATATATATACATATATAATACACGCATACATGTGTATATATACACACACATATATATATATATATACACACACGCATACATGTGTATATATACACATACATACATATATATATATACACACACACACACATACACACACACACACCTTGTTGTCCTTGTTCCTGTTCCATGCGTTGGTCTTTCTTCACACGAAGGTCAAGCTGGTGGCCCCGCCTCTAGGTCTGGCTTGGTGGAGGAGCGAGTTGCTTTCTTGCGCTCTCCACCGTACATAGCCAGGTACACCCGGCTCATCTCGTACCGTCCTGAGCCAGGCATCTAGTCTTCTCTTGAAGACTTCAACTTTGACCGCTGTAACGTTTCTGAGGTCCTTTGGAAGCTGGTTAAAAAGTTTTGGCCCGTTGACAATCAAGCTATTTTCCTTCAGTATTGAAGAAGTCCCTTGTCGGACCTTTAATTTGGGAACACTACACATCCTGCCTTTCCTATTTTCCATCATTGTTTGAACGGTAATTGGGTTTAGTTTGAGGTTTGGTACCAGTTTTTCGATCATTTTCCATATGTAGATTATGGTGTACCTCTCTCTTCTTCTTTCCATGGAGTACAGATTTAGTTTACGTAGTCTTTCCCAGTAGTTGAGTTCTTTACAGCTATCAATCTTTGCTGTGAAATGTCTCTATGTTTCTTCTATTTTATTAATTTCTTCCTTTTTATATGGGGACGTCAAGACTGAGCAGTATTCAAGTTTTGGTATAATCAGTGTTTTTAGCAGGGGAATCATTACTGTCCTGTCCCTTCATTTGAACGTTCTTAGTACCTGTTCCGCGACTCTTTATGCTTTATTTATCGCTATCTGATTGTGTGTTTCAAATTTCGCATCACCGATCATTATTACCCCAAGATCGATCGCTTTCGTGCTTCTCTGAATTTTCTGTCTATCTGGAGCATAAAATGCAGTCTAAGTTCTTCTTTTCTACCATATCTCAAGAGCTGACATTTTTCGGTGTTAAATGTCATGTTGTTGTCTTCTGACCATTTGTTTATTTTTTCGTGTCCCTCTGCAAGGCCTCCACTTCATTTACATCGCTGATTTTTCTGCTGATCTTTGTATCGTCTGCAAAGGATGTTACTATGCTGTTGCTGTTTACTCCGCTGTCTATGTCTGTTAGCATGATAATGAACAGGAGTGGGGCCAGTACTGTCCCTTGTGGTACTGAGCTGCGTACTTCCGATTCTGATGATGATATACCTTGAATTTTGACGACCTGTAGACGTTCTCTGAGGAAGTTGTAGATCCATTTTCCCACTTTGTCTGTTATTCCTATATATTTCATTTTATGTGCTATTATACCGTGATCACATTTGTCGAAAGCTTTAGCAAAATATGTGTATATGACATCGTAGTTGTCATTGCCTTCCAGTGCATCTAGGATATTGTTGTAATGTTCTCTTAATCTCCCATCTCACCAAATACTTTGGTGAGATGGGACGTCAATGACACTGGTCTATAGTTCTTTGCTTGAGATCTGTCCCCTCCTTTATATATAGGGACAATGTTTGCTCTTTTCAAGATGCTCGGTGTTTCCCCAATGTCTAGGGATCTTCTCCATATCCAGTATACTGTAAAGGTGTCGCTATTTCATTTTAACAGTTTTTAATCAATAATGCGTTCTAATTGTCCGGACCTGCAACTGAATGTGGTTTCATTTGTCCTATAGCTCTCGCTACATCTTCTGGGCTAAAATCAAGGTCTGTTATACACTCTCCTTGTAATTTTTCTTCAAAGAATGCATCTATATCAGGTATCGCTTTGTCACTTTTTCGGGTACTAAAAACTGATTCATACTGGGCTCTCAATGTTTCAGATATTTCTTTTGGATCGTCGGTTAGTTCATTATTTCTCTTCCTTAAGGGCCCAATAGCGGCGCGCGTTTTTGTTTTCCTTTTCGCATAGCTATAGAAGTATTTTGGATTTTCCTTTATTGCTTCTACCGCCTTTCCCTCTTCCCTCTCTGTATAGTCCTAAATCAGGGCTTGTATTTCCCTATCGATACCCTCCAGTTTTTCTTGGATTACTTTCCTGGCATTATCTCCGCAGTTGGCTAACTTCGCCTCCACGCTCTTTCGTTTGCGGAATATTCTTCTCTTTTGCCTCCCTAGCCAGCTCCTCTTTCCTTTTGGTTGTGATTTCGGAGCATATTTTTCTAAAATTCTCAGCGGTTTTTCTTCCAAGGTTGTTAGCATTTCTTCAGTTGTTTTATTCTCTAAAACTGTTCTCCACTCTATATGGGTCATGTGCGATCTGATTGCTTCCCAATTTATATTCTTGGAGTTTAAGTTAAAGGCCCCAAATTTGCTTTTAATTTTATTTCTCCGTTTATTGTATATATATATATATATATATATATATATATATATATATATATACACACACGGTGAACCAAAAGTAGGTGGACAGTAGGTTGAATACGGTTTGTGTTATATTATATTATAACTATGGTGTTCATTATAATTATGGTGTTTTGTGTTATATTATATTAAATATTATAACTAAATTTATTTAAATTTTATTTTGTATTATAGTATACAAAAAAATTAAATATGTATTCTCAAAATAAACGTTATCATTTACTGTCCACCTACTTTTGGTTCACCCTATATATATATATATATATATATATATATATAATTTATATATATATTTTTTTTTTTCTGTAACCTATATATAGGCTGTAACTCTTTATGTACTTCAATGTTCCTGAGGATGTCATTAGACGAAAGCGCTTGAGCACCATTCTGTGTTTCCTTTCCTTCGTGGTTTTATTCATCATAAATATTTTTCACGTGTTACTTTCGTAAAATAATTTTCATATATATATATAAAACATCCTCTTTTCTCTCTTCTGCTTACTCTATCCTCTTTAAATGTATTGTAATCATTTATTTTTATTTCAGAAACTTCAGTACAACCTTTCACATCCAATTTCACAATTATGTAAATGTGTTGAAATTCCTATTTTTGTATTTATTTCTACCACCAAATTTTCCAGAAACTGTAATTGCGATTCTATTTCTGGCTATATAAGCTCTGAATTAGGGGTCCTTCAGGTCCTAAATTATTAGCTTCGCAACTCCTCGGCCTATACGGACCCATAAATCTGGTATCTGCTCTTGACCGTGCCGTAATTTTTTTTCTTCAAACCTCTGAAGTCTTTTAACATTCAAAGGTCGGTCAAGATCGGAGCCAAACCGCTTTACAAATTAAGAAATACGGTATATGTGAAAGCCAAAATTATAATCAATCAGGATGGACAGAAATTGGTATAGCGCTCAGGTCAACTAAAGCAGCTCCTGAATTATTATTACACGCACCAACGGGAGTCGAACCCCAACCTCAGTTTCTTCAATGCAATTTTCCGAAGAATGAGTGAATATTTGTCTGATAATAAAAAGAAAAAAAGATACTCTCCGCTATCCATTAACTAAATCATACCAGATAAACTGAATTATGATATGACGTTATAAAAATACAGAATTTTGTGAGGCAAAATGCCTTAAATCATTGATTAAATATCTTGATTCATCCAGGAATGCAATTCTTACTATTTTTATAAACTTTACGTTATGCCTGAATTATTATTATTATTATTATTATTATTATTATTATTATTCATGTAAGCCAACCAAAAGTCGAGGTGAATAAGTTTTATGGTGGTGTCACTGTTTGTAAACATTTACTAAGTAGTGTGTGTTAAATATTTTATCTATCTATTACAGTTTTCGTATTTTCTGGGACCTTTTTTCAGTACTGATAGTCAAAGCAAATTATTGGAACTACATCGTAGTCACTGAGAAACACCATTTCCCGTTGGATCAGCGAGGTTAAGCAACGTTGCGTCTGTTCGGTAATTAGATGGGTGACCACCCTCCGCGTTCACATGATGTAAAGACTAGTGGTTCGGATCCCACGTAAAGCTGCAGATCCCCTCCAAGGGTGTTAGACAACATTAACCATTGTAACCCTTATTATCGCATTATAAACGCCTCATTCCAATTTTTACATTTAACGAAGTATTACTGGTGTGGAACTTAGGATAAAAATGACTAATAAATCTCGAAGGTGACGTGCTTTTCGCTAATGAGGCTTATTTTCTGCATCGCAGGTGAGAGGACTACTTTTTGTGAGCGATTTTTTGAACTTCAACTTTAACATTTGATTTACGAGTTACTCTGGACTGGTTCTGATTTTAAATTTTAATTTTGATATTAGCTTTGTTTTTATTTTAATTTTGATTTTTATTTTGAATAATTTTGAATAAATCTAAATTCAAAAAGTAAAAACAAAGAAAAATTATGAGGAAAGTTAAATCAAATTTAAAACAAGAGGCGTCCTATATCATGCAAGTCGGTTTTGTTCCAGTTTTTGTTAAAAAAAAATAATGGGGTTATTTTATGTTGGGCCACCCTATATATATATATATATATATATATATATCCAAAATTCAAATGAAATTAAATAAACCAACCTAACCTTCCCTGGCCTGACCTGACCTGACCAACCGTAAATAAATTAAATAAAAAATAGTTATAAAGTTCCATTAGATTAAATTTAAAGTTTGCTCCTTTATTTCTAAAAGGGAAAAATCAAAATGAAATTCAATATAAAAGCTCATAAAAATCAAGGTAGAAAAATCAAAGTCATTTAAGATTTAAAGTAAAAATTCAGTTAAAATTTGGTAGGCTTATTAGCCTACACGTACTTCTAGTTATTATTATTATTATTATTATTATTATTTTAATTAATACATACTTAATATTCCAAACACAAAAGCTCAAATTTAAATTAGATCATATAAATTACAAAACCTGAGTTAGGATTACATAAAATCAGGTTTCTAAATATTACAAGTGTTAAAGCAAAGAATATACGAACTAAAAATAACTTATAAATATAATTTTAAATACCCAATATTGTACGAAGTCTGACATTCGGTAAATATATCCAAGGCTCAGAAGTAAAGTCCTGCTCTTTGGCATAGGCGGATCCAGAGGGGGACTTAATTGAAGCAACGGGGCTTAATTTGGAGGCCTCGTATATTCTGGTTAAACGAAATTAGGTAAAGCGTTTGAATGCTTATGTTCACGTTGCTTCAATTAAGCCCCCTGCGCTTCCCCCTCTGGACGCCTATGCTCTTTGGCATATTTCTTTACCATCGGTGATTATACTTGCCGAGTCTTATAAAGAAATTTATCCATGATTGACTACGTCTATTCTCACTTACAAGGATTACAAATAATAGTAACTAGTAGCTGATGATAAGCGATGACCAAATTCTAGTCTATAGCCATAGTTACAATGTTGGACAAGTCCAGAACTTGAGGTCCAAAGAATTACCCTCCTGAAATTGGACCCCAAAATCTTTGTGCGCAAAACGCCTAAAACTTCTTAACTCCGTAAAACCAGAAGAATGTCTGCAGTTATGATAATAAAAACCTACTCTAATACTTATAAGCGGGACCCTTTAATAAAAATGCCCTTCCGGTGTCGGGAGAACTGGATCTAACCTAGGTGCGAGTTTCTTAATGGTCCCTGGACTGTTTTCCCTCTTGTTTTTGGTTCATTCTTTTTTCTGTATCCAACCGAAGAGGATGCCAGTGGGCATCGAAACTGTTGTGGAAATAAACTGTCTATTAGAGTGGGTTTTTATTATCATAATTTGACCTTCACGTAGAAAAGTGAAGTTTTTGTATTTAGAATGTCTGCAGTGGTGATAACCATGAAGAATATGTAAAATATTACGCGGAGCAACCGATAACTTCAGTATTATTTAAATGCTTATATTTTCATTGCTGTATATTGTAATATCTATTTTTATAACATCTCTAGACAGTAGTCTTTATTTAACTATGAGTGAGAAGCAAGTATTATACAAGTGAAAACACAATGATATATAATTATTGGCTGTTACAGATATCCAAAAAAATATCTTATGGGACCAAATCCGTTTAGAACCACTGCGATTTCTCAAAATACATCTTCAGTCTGTTCCTTAGACTATATATATAAATATCCGGACTGTAGTTATGACTGGAAGGTCACAGCAGTCTTAAGACCAAAACTACTTGCGGAGCTGTTTGAACCGCGACTGGTTTGGGAAATTATGCGGTTCTGTAAGACTGTGCTTTGAATATTTGCCTTTGACACTGTAAAAGAATTATAAATTCTCTGACGTGACCTTGTTTGTTGCTTTTCCACTGTTAATGCTGTGTTGTAATGTTATATAATTTTGTGTATTTTTACACGATATCATCTTATTCCTTTCGTATAGATTATAGGTGTCATGATTGTTTTTGAGATTAATGAAGGCGAGGTGTTTGTTATTTATAGTTGCAATGTTGCTGTTTCGTTATCAAGCTTTCATGTACATAGTTGATTGTATTATTATATTTGTATTATATATTATTATATAATCTATATGAAATTAAAAAAAAACGAATCAAGGCACATATATAACCACATGCAAATGTAGAAAATACATATGTAATTTTATTTTATATATGTACAGTATATATACATACACAGTATATATATATATACATATATATATATATATATATACATATATATATATTACCTTAATCATAAAACCACAGAAATTAATAATGAATTCTGGTTTTCCTTTATGGACAAATCTCACTGCATTATTATACCATAATTATGGACTAATCTCACTGCATTATACCATAATTATGGACAAATCTCACAGCATTATT
The DNA here is from genome assembly GCA_023014485.1 of Bathynomus jamesi. Classification (NCBI taxonomy): domain Eukaryota; kingdom Metazoa; phylum Arthropoda; class Malacostraca; order Isopoda; family Cirolanidae; genus Bathynomus; species Bathynomus jamesi. The sequence continues at coordinate 859,236 of JAJOZX010000480.1, read as the reverse complement.
ATTATTATTATTATTATTATTATTATTATTATTATTATACCATAATGATGATGATGTTTTGAGGTGGTTGTCACTGTTTAACCTTCTTAACAGCAAGGATCATGCGACGGAGGGGACCTACAGGACGATCCCCTATCCAATTACTACTCAGACCCAATGTCGCTTAACTAAAAATGTCGCTGATCCAAGGGAAGCAGCGTTACGACATGGCCACGACACAACGCATCAGTGATATCATCCGAGTTACGACATTTCGTCGATGTGACATTTTACCGACAAACGTTTCAAGTTTAGTTTAAATTAATTTAGGTTAACATACATTAAGTTAGGTTAGGTTAGGTTATTAGAGTGACAAAATTCACTGATATTGATAATATCAATATTTTAGTTTGTTTGTAGAAATTCATGTTTACCGAACTTTCATTCATTAGAAAAAATCTTGAGAGAAAACATGTTTATGAATTCTTAACAAATTAGGAATTTGTCAGAAACATAACTCTTCCATTGCTCATTAAAACAACAAAAACAACAACATAAAAACATGTTTATGTTGTATATCAGAAATCACATTCATTAATTTTTAAATACATTTACGAGACGCCATACTTTTATTTCCTTCCCTTTAGTGGGGTGCCCCCCTCATCCGTTATAGTACGAGTCATATTGCATATTTACACAGTGAAATAACGTATTTACATATATTTACTCAGTGAAATAACTATATTTGAGCCACTGTTATTTTAATCACCAACTACATTTATGGCGATATGCCAAAACCTCGTAAGTAGGCTTCACTTGGGCTACCTCATAAGTTGCAAAACTGAAATTTTACAGAAGGAAAAAATTGAAAAATATTTAATGTTGAGGAACTTCTGAATCTTTATTTTTACGATGGGAAAGAAGCAAAAATGTATTGATATTTTTCGTTTGATTCTGCATATGACAACACGAATTAAAGCGAAAAATTAGAAAACCCTAAGTTTAGGGGTGGGGTGGGGTGGGTGGTTTGTGAAATTTTGAAATATCTTCGTCTACATTTTAACTACTGTATGCTAAATTTTATTTCAGTATGCCCAAATTGCCCTTGATATCAAATCCTCTAAAAAACATTTGTTTATTGTTTAAATACATAATTATGCATTCAACTTAATGAATTGCTTAATTTTCTGACATTTTAGTTTCAGAAAAAAGTACGCCTAAAAAGATAAAATTTTATCCATTTTGGCGACACGAATAAAATTTCAGAAACACGACCCAATTATTAGCGCGCAATATTTTTTGGTTTTCTGAAATTTCTTGTTTGTAGGCGAACTTTTTTCCAAAACTTTACATTACAAATTCCTTGTATTCACGACCTTCCGTCGCGATATATCACGATATTAGGTAGCTGCGAATTTCATACGATGAATGATTACCCAAATAATCCAATTCTGCCTTTGCTAAATAGTGAATACTATTATTTCAGGAAGATAAACCGACAAATTTCCCAGATTATGTACGGATTATAATCACGTGACCAACAAATATTTACAAGAAATAATAGTATATTTACAACAAGAAATATTTACATTGAACCAACACACACACACACGTATATATATATATATATATATATATGCACTAGAATCACAAAATAACACGTGACCTTATATATATATATATGTGTGTGTGTGTGGTGTGTGTGTGTGTGTGTGATCACGTAATTGGCAATTAATCGGTAATCGAGCTAATCGGCCTCTTTGGCAGTAAATCGGTAATCGGTAATCGGCCTTTTTACTGGTTAATCGGCTCAGCGTCGATCATTGCCAGTTTAGGAATCCGCAGTATTAACAAAAAAAAGTTGTTTACTCTTAAAAGTTGATGTCAGAGGGTATGTTATTTATAAAATGGGTACTTACATGGGTACTTAAAACCGGCTAACGACAGCCTCTGGAAGTGACTTTTAATTGCAAGTAATTTGGGGTTAGAATAGATTTGGTTAGGTCACATTAGGTTAGGTTAAGTTAAGTTATCAGTATTCAAAGTAAAGAATTATATTTCTAAAATAATATAATTAACAAAATTACCAAATTATGGTTATATTTTATTTAATATTTCGTTTGAGTTTTCTTTCAAATACGATTCAATGCTTCGCAGAAGGTATTTGTGCAATTTTCGAAAAAGACTCCTTTGAAACGTTATTCCAAGCACGAAATCGTCTGTAGATGTTAGCTGCTTTTTATTCTTTGTCCAAGTATTCCCCAAATAATTATTCTGTAAAGTTGAGGTCGGGACTTTGCGGAGGGGCCACTCCAGATAGAGTAAATGGTCTTCAAAAATTCCTTTTTTTTGAATGATTTGGTACAAAAGAAGAAAATATTTTTGTGTAGGCCTATAGAAGGTTGAGGGAAGTTTTTATGTTCTGTGTTATTAGAATTTTACTAATAAGGAGATTTTTATAAACAACAAGATGGTTTTGCAATGGAAGTTAAACTAACATACCCAAAACTATATAAATAACACGTGTCATTGCTTATATATTAAAATTTAACATTATATTCAGTGCCAAATTTCAGTTGATGATTAACATATAACCGAAAATGTCCACTAATCAAGGCTGAGTTAGTACTTTTGTACAGTACTGTACATACACAAATACAGAGAGAGAGAGAGAGAGAGAGAGAGAGAGAGAGAGAGAGAGAGAAATATTAGCTACGAGTATATATGAAAGTCGAGTTTCCCTCAGTCAAAATTGATGGAAATAATCTTACTTTATATGGAAATTCAAACAAAGAATTGACGTTGATTGATGAAACAAATTTAATTTAAATTAATAAATGAAGCCCAAAAAATCTTTCAGTATTTTTCGGTTTCACTGATTTTTTTTAATATATACCTTTGGTAACCTTTGGTTAGCTTCCGCCCGAATTGTTCATTCTGACGAAGGTCAAGCTTTTCACTCCACCTTAGACCTACAGTTTAACGTGGAATCCGAACCACGCCCCATCAGCAGCCAGCGTCTTAACCACTAGGCCACCTAGGGTACCCATTTATCTACCAACCACTTTCTTTATTGTGTGGAAAGATGAACAGCTGGGTTTTGCTGCGCGCCGGCTGCCGTCGGGTCTCGAACCTGGGGCCGATGGATTCGTAGTCAGCGACGCTAACCACTACACTATATATATATATATATATTATGCAGGATGGAGGAGACAAAGGCGAGTGCCCGCAGAAACGCACCCCAAACCCCGCACATAGAGGAAGAAGAGAGCCAAAATCAAGGTCTAGGGCAGCGGTTCTCAAACTTTTTTTCTTCTGTACCCCTTAAATTCTTTCACGGGATTTTCTGGATTTTCGAGAGAGAGAGAGAGAGAGAGAGAGAGGAATTTTACTTTCTTTACGACCGTGTGACTTGTGACCGTTTGTTAATCGTATATAAAAAATTAAAAGGATTATATTTTCAGGACACCTTCGCGTACCCCCTAAGATTCCATCGCGTACCCCTGGGGGTACGCCGTACCCCAGTTTGAGAACTACTTGACTAGGGTTTTCGAGATGCCTGCAGCATACTGCGTTTGAAAGATTGGAGGTCATAGACAGCGGAAAAGATGGATTGAGGAAGATTGTCTCAGAGTTGATCAGTTGAGTAGATGAATGATTGAAAATATCGATTAACTCTTGAGTTAGAGAGTTTGGTCAGAAAAGGAATGAGAATGTGTCGAAAGTCTGGTACTGCGTGCTCTCCTTAAAGGAGGCATGCAGTTAAAGAGTTCAGAAGGGCAATGTCTGTTATGATAGCAATAGTAAAGAGAGAGCGAGGCAACATTGCGGCGAAGAGAGAGAGAGATTAAAGACAGTCAGTAAGAAGCGGGGGAAATTGAGAAGAAAAGCCTTTGATTCCACCCGGCCAAATAGAGCTGTATGGATTGAGCCACCCGACACATAAAAAGCGTACTCCAAACATGGGTGAACAAGACCCCCTGTACAAAGACAGCAACTGAGTGGGGGTGAAGAAACTGCGAAGCCGGTACAGCACACCTAACCTCTTAGATGTTTTGGAAAGAGAGTATATGTGATGTTTCCAGGAAAGATCACGAGGAATGGAAACTCCCGAATTGTTCATTTCGACGAAGGTGAGGTTTGTCGCCCCACCTTAGACTTACACACCACCTGTTAAAGATACTGTATACGCAGTACGAAAACTCGAACCTTTTGAGAGTTGACTAAATAAAAGATACTTTGCCCTGAATTTTCTTGTAACTACATTACAGTGAAAGAAAAGTGAAAAAGCGTAGAGAGAGAGAGAGAGAGAGAGAGAGAAGGAGTTACAAGGAGTTACAAGGAAAAGAAGTACCTCAAAAGGCCTTGCGGCCAATACCGAGGAGGTACCAATGGCAACGGGTGCTAGGGAAAATTTTGTAAAAGTTTATTTTTCTTTCAACTATCCTAGCAGTAGTAGAAAACTGGATAGAAAAGTAGAAGGCTCTCTCCCCACCCTCCGCTCCCTCCCTGCCAGAGGCAGGTACGGAAAAAGGTTGAAGAAAATACCTTGACCCTGGAAAAGTAGCCAAGGAAATTTTACAGGAAAGTGGAGAATATATAAATAGTTCTATATTTAGCTTGCTCACAGAGACACCGTGCAAGCGATCTCCTGCAGAGTTTTCTTATGTTTTAGTCTTAAACTATGAGAGTATTCAGTACTTTGTCTAGCCTATTTTTAAACACATTTACACTTTGACTGGAAACAACCTCTGAGGGAAGTTGGTTCCAGATATTAACTATTTTATAGGAAAAGAAATTTCCGCAGACTGAAGTCCTAAATGTCTTTACACACTCAAATAGTGTGCAAGATTTCGTCTACCCTTTTCTTGAACTGATCCACAGAGGAACTGTTCACAACTTCCGAAGGTAACCTGTTCCATGTGTCACAGATCTTATACGTAAAGTAATTCCCACACACTAGTCCTAAACCGTTTCAAATCCAACTTCCAACCATTGTTGCGAGTTGGGTTATCATTTAAACTAAACATACTTCTAAAATCGACATCGTTGAACCCGCGTAAGAGCTTGAAAACCTCGATCAGTTGACCGCGCAGCCTCCGAGTTTCAAGCGAAAACAAGTTCAGGGCGCGTAACCGTCGATTGTAGCCCATATGCCTAACGGAAGGGATTAACTTTGTGGCCCTCGCCTGCACTCGCTCCAGCCTCTCAATATCTTTCCTGACGGTGGGCGACCAGAACTGCACAGCATACTCCAGGTGCGGCCGAACAAGGGAATTGTACAGTGAGAGCACAATCTCCTTGTTCCGAAACTGAAATTGCCTCCTGATATAACCAAATAGTTTCTGGGCTTTCTTTTCCACCTCTACACACTGTTTCGTAAACTTAAGATCGCTGCTAATTAGCACACCCAAGTCCTTTTCTAAATCAGTCACCTCGATATTACTACCCAACATCGAGTAGTCCGACTTGGATTGGCGTAGCCAATGTGCATCACTTTGCATTTACCCAAGTTAAACGGCATTTGCCATTTTTCGGACCACTCTCCTATCCTACCTAGGTCCGCACGCAGTTCCTCGATCGCTTCGGGCGTCCCAACATTGGCCCCAAGCTTGGTGTCATCAGCGAATTTGGCGATCCGACTGACGATGCCACCGTCGATATCATTTATGTAAATGATAAACAACAGCGGCCCCAAAACGGAACCCTGAGGAACCCCACTAGTGACCGAGGCCCAACCCGAACTAGCCCCTTTAATTACCACCCTTTGCCGCCTATTCCTCAGCCAGTTTTCAATCCACCTACCTATTTCCCACCGATACCCAGCGCGCGCACTTTCGCCATTAGCCGGCGGTGAGGTACCTTATCAAAGGCTTTCTGAAAGTCGAGATAAAGTATATCAATCGCCCTATTCTTATCGTACTCAATCAATATGACGTGGAAAAACTCGAGCAAGTTGGTGAGACACGACCTATGCCGTCTAAACCCATGTTGGGAGTCCCCAAGCAGCTTGTAGGAATCCAAATGGTCAACGATCCTATCAGCTATTATCCCTTCTAATAATTTACCTACAACTGAAGTGAGACTAATGGGACGATAGTTCCATGGACTTTCGTGATCCCCTTTCTTAAAGATAGGGGTCACGTTGGCTTCCCTCCAGTCACCAGGCACCTGGCCCATCTCCAACGATTTGTTGAAGACTGTAGCCAGGTGGGGAGCCACCTGGTCGCGCACTTCTCGCCGCAACACTCTGGGGAGAAACTGGTCTGGCCCAGGAGCCTTAAACGCGCTCAGTTTGTCTATTCTATCGGCAACGACTGTCGCGGTACATCTAACACTATCCAGGCCAGCACCTTCGTGCCTCACGCCTGGCTCGGGGATGACGCGGGTATCCTCCCTGGTGAATACTCCCGCAAAGTACTCATTAAGCACATTAGCGATGTCCCCGTCGGAGGTCCGCAGAACGCCGCTTCCATCCTTTAACGGACCTATCATGCTTCTAATGGGCTTTCTACTATTAACATAACTGAAGAATTCCTTAGGGTTCCCCTTGCAGAGGCTTGCCACCCGTAGTTCTTCGTTACGTTTCGCTAGCCTAACCTTCGCCTTCACTTCCCTACACAGTCGGACATACGCTTCAGTGTTCTCGTGGGAACGATTGGCCTTCGCCCTCCTATACGCTACTTTCCTATTTCGGATAGCCGAAGCGATGTCACGATTGAACCACTTAGGCTGCGTTGAAGAAGGGGTGACCGGTTTTGAGGGTATGGCAGCCGACTGCAGCACCATAAACTCGTCCCGGAATGCACTCCACACTCCCTCAACATCGCCGCCAACCTCTAACCCCATCTCTCCTACGCTATCCCTGAGGCTAACAAAGTTCGCCCGCCGGAGATCGAGCTTACTGCCTCTCGAGTTACTACGCTTCACCCGAGGGACGCACACACGGAACCTAATAAGACCGTGATCACTCCCGCCCAATGATTCGTCAACGGTGAGGCCAGTGACGAGGTTGTCTTCGGTCGTGAATACTAAGTCTAGAACGCTTTCGTCTCGTGTAGGCTCGTTGACCCACTGAGTGAGGAAGTTCTCATCAGCAAAGTCAACTAGCCTCCTCCTTTCAGCATCGGCAGTCCTGTTTTCCCACTTTATGCCGCGACAGTTGAAGTCTCCTAAAACTACACACACCCTATCCCCTAGCAGGCTACTGAGTTCGGTGTACATGACTGTATCCTCCTCGAGGAGGAGATGCGGAGGTCTGTACACCAAGATTAACCTATAGTTCGTCCCTCCCACGTTCAGATCGACGCCAAGCAGCTCCCGTTCCGACCGGAACTGGCAGTCAACCGGACTCAACGTGTCCCTGACGTATATTAGTACCCCACCCCCCTCCCCACGGGTGCGGTCTTTGCGAAACATTCTACAGTGCCCGCGAAAAGTATCCGATCACCCTGGAAATTTGTATTTTTTACATAAAACAACAATGTTTAAATGTACTAACCTTATTTAGTATTTGTCATCTGTCCTTTGGTTTCGATGACTTGTTCTAGACGTTTTGGCATGGATTTAATCAAGTTTTGACAACTTCCACTGATATTTCCTTGCACCATACCTTTTTGATGGCTTCTTGTAATTTTTCGACTGAGCCAGTGTCGTGGCATTCAACCTTATTTTTTATTATTAGCCACATATTTTCTATCGGATTGAGATCTGGACTATTACCAGGCCAATCCAAAATATCAAATTTATTGTCAGTAATCCATTTTGTCACTATTTGGCCCCGTAACATGGTGCACCATCATGCAGTATGTTTTTGTCCTTTGGATTGCCATTGCCATTGGAAGTTTATCCTGTAGCATTGCTAAATACCGTGCACCATTCATAGTTGTGTTCTTCGGAAGAAAATATAGGTTTCCACGCCCATAGTAACCGAAACAACCCCAAACCATCACACTTGGAGGGTGTTTCATTGTCTTTAGGGTGTATTTAGGGTCCATCCTATTTGAGCCAATGGGCTGGCGAACCTTTTTTGGACAACTTCTGAATGTCAAAAATGTCGACTCATCACTAAATAAAACCTTCTTCCAGTCATCAACAGTCCAATGAATATATTTTTTACAAAATGCGACACGTTTTTACGCATTTTTTCATTAATGAAACGGTTTCTTAGCAGCATGGCGAGATGGTAATCCGAGTTCTTTTTGGAGCCGCTCCTGGATAGTTCGTTCAGAAACCCCAGATAACAAATTATTCATATTAAATTTTATTTCTTTCGCAGTTATTGTTGGGTTTTTCAATACTAAACGTTTCATAAGTTTGTCTGTTCGTGAATTTGTTTTTCTCGGTCTGCCGATCGTTTTTTAGGGACTGGCGTGGTTAGGCCGCGGCATTGTTCTTAGCCCGTGAAACCCATAAATTAACGGTACTTTGGATATGTTTAATTCCTTAGCTATCTGTCTCTGTGATTTCCCACATGTATGCAAAGCAACAATAGCACTCGACAATCACTCTTAAGTTGTTTTTTAGCACACATTATATATAAATTTTATTTACACCACTTTCTGTAAAAAATAACAAAATATCAATAAATTTACACAACAGTGAAATCTGACAACTTTGAGACACAGCCACCCGCAACGAAGGCTACCAGAACACTAATTTGAGAATGCGTTGGATAGCTCTCATATCAGCGAGCAACCTCAAAGTTACCAGATGTCGCTAGAACAAATAGAAAGTGAATTATGTGTCTCTGAATATCAAGGGAAAATATTGTATTTTCTTGAGTGATCGGATACTTTTCGCGGGCACTGTATACCCGGGAATTTCGAACTCCCCAACGTTGTCCCTACGATCAGTATGAATCCAGGACTCGGTGATAGCAACGATATCCTGGTATTCTGATGCTAAGAGCGCCCGTAGCTCGCCAAACTTGTTCCTGATCGACCTAGCATTAAAAAGCATTGCACGGAGCGAGTCTCCCCTGTTCTGACCGCCCCCTAGCACGACCCGTTTCCCGAACAGCCAGGGCTGTCGGGAGTTGAAGAGCCCCTCACTAACGAGGGGACAAACTCCGCAGGAGCCTGAGTCCCCTCCAACGTAGAAGGAGAGTCACTACCTGCTGTTGGAGGGGGACTAACTTCGGGGGGAGGGTGACTAGCTGCTGGGGGAGGGTGACTAGCTGCTGGGGGAGGGTGACTAGCTGCTGGGGGAGGGTGACTACCTGCTGGGGGAGGGTGACTACCTGCTGGGGGAGGGTGACTAACTGCTGGGGGAGTAGGTTTAACTGTTTGGGAAGTAGGATCAATTACTGGTTTGGGGGGTCCTAGTTTAAAAAGATTATACAAATTAATGTTCAGTAAATCACCATACTTCTTTTTCCCCTTCTGGTTAAAATGTATCCCGTCCGAACCAAAGTATTCCCCATTTCCGTAGAATGTAGGCCAAAAATCGACAAACTTTAGGCCTTTTTCCTCACACATGCGTTTAACTCTTTTATTTATGCTAATGGCTTTACTTAGAGTATAATCACTAGCACGCATTCGAGGGAGAATTCCTACGACCATACCCATGTCTGTCCTATCCCTAACCTTGTCAGTTAGGTTCTTAAATTCTTTTATAATGGGCTCTGTCTGCCATCCTGTCCCTCCCAGAAAAACGTCATTGCCACCAACATGGACAATGATAGGGCAACTCCTATTCTTGATATTAATTTTGCCTAATTCCCTATTAATTATCTGGCTTGTGGCACCCGGAAAACATCGGAGTTTTCTCTTGGTCACCCGTCTTGCTCCGAAAAAGTCCCCTTGATTCCTTAGCATAGAATCCCCAATTAAAAAGGATTCATCCTCCTCATCAGCAAGTAAGTGAAACTTATTTTTGATGGTAATGGGTTCCAAATCCTTATGTTTTGGTTTTGGTTTGGAGTGTCTTTTATTTTTGACCAATTTGAATTCTTGTTCCTCCGTTCTATTTTCCGGAATAGTCACAGTGTTTTCCAAGCGTGCCACGCTTTGTTCTAGATGCTTAATCTTACAGTTTAAATCTGCTGGTGTGTTTTTAGTTTGATCTTGTCCACTGGGTTGGATTTCCAGTGCGACGACCCTAGCTTCAAGCTTTTTACTAATTCCTTTAGCTCTTTAACTTCCTTTTCGTGGTTGTCTCTAAGCTTTTTTACTAATTCCTTTAGCTCTTTAACTTCCTTTCGTGGTTTTCTCTAAGTTTACAAAACAAACATACACTAAGGGATGTGATATCGCTGATACTACCTTCAGGGAAGTCAACGCACCAATGATTAACTTTACATTTAAAGCATTCTGCTTTCAATTTAGCTGGCCCTGCCATATTTTCTCTCGTTTTTTTTTCTGAATACTCTGAATAAGATAAAGCGTTCTAGCAATGAAAACTATCAAAAACGTTCTGACCAGTATATAAAAAAGGGGGTGGGGGTGAATTCATCCTGCGCGTAGACGCATCCACCTACTTGCAAGTGACGTTCATCCTTTCCAGAAGACTACACCTCTCGCTGCTGCCGCACCGACCAAAGGTCTCCCCAGGGCCGGACAATCCCAAACGTGTCGCAGCTACCAACTGACAAACACTCGCGACGCAGGCATCACGGATTTTCCGCCAGGAGCGCCAGCGAGATGCAGCCCCTTACTAAGTCTTACTAGTCACTCACAAGCGGCCAAACTCTTAGAATCCAGTGTTCAAGGGATATCCCACCAGACCCAGAGTCTACGCCCGAGACTTTACGCTGGCCTGGCAGCCAGCTGGGCAGTAAAGCTCTCTCACCTCAGAGCAGTACAGCCGAGCACCATCAATTGGTCACCAAAGAACGGTCGCAGGGGGCTGGTCAGGCCATTTCGCGTTAGGAATGGGCTTAACGGGGCACTAGCCACACTCCATTCATCGCGCCCCTACGCCTGGGACCCCTCCATCCCAGTCTCTCACAACCTACGAGCGTTAAATGGTGTTTTTATAGAGGTTCCAAAGCCTCTCTTCCCACGCATGAGTAGCAGTAGGGTCCTAATAGTAAAAGAAGAGAAAAATACTTTATACTAAAAGAAAAGGTTTTTTTTTTTTTTTTCAGTCAGAGGAGAACATCCTTAATGTAAGCTAAAAGGACAGAGTAGGGATGGGATGGGGTCCTAGTAACCCACGGGACAGGATTGTACAACATACTTTACCCGCCCTCCCGAAAGAGAGAGAGAACCTAAAGAAACTGGCAGCCAATTTCTCTAGAATCCCACGACTCGGGACCGGAGGGCTGTCACACCCCAAGTATAATTTACAACATCCAGAAAAAATGTCATAACCTTTATACCCCCTGCGGAGAGAGAGAGAGAGAGAGAGAGAGAGAGAGAGAGAGAGAGAGAGAGAGAACATCAGTATAAGAGTTGTTTCAATTTATTATACCCGCTGTCTTTGCGTGTCAAACTGAACTCTTGGCAAGATTTATGAGTTCCAGAGACATAAGTATGAAAGCAAGTGGTGAACTTAGCATAAGCGAGCGAAAATCTTGTGGCATTTAAGTGCAGAATACTCCCCCCACCTCTCTCTCTCTCTCTCTCTCTCCTCTCTCTCTCTCTCTCTCTTTCGTAATTCTTTGGATGAAAGTGTTTAAATCCATTTTACTTGAATAAGATAATCCGTGTTTTTAATTTAATCCAAATTGAATTAATATGAATATACTATTTACAAATTTGTTCAGCAGAGTTTGGGGGAAAATAAACCTACGAATAAATCATAAACAGCTTTGGAAAAAAGTTTGCCAAGAAACTAAGGTTTCTAAAACGTATAAAGAATTACTAATTAGTAATGATTTGGTTTTGTTTTTGAAATTTTATTTCCGTCATCAAAACGAGGAAAATACCAAAGGAAAACACGATATTTTACCAATTAGTAATTCTTTATGACTACAGAAATTATGTTTCCTCCGAAACTGCACAGTCAAGCAGTATTATATATATGCCGATGATATGGTGTTAATAAGTCCCTCTGTTAAAGGTCTGGATCGGCTACTAAACGTCTGCGAAGTGTATTCGCAGAAACATGATATTCTTTTTCATGTTACAAAAACTAAGGTTATGCAATTTCATCCTAAAAGCTGTAATCAGCCAGCTGATATAAGGTTTAAAATGAATGGTGAAGTAATTGAGGAAGTACAAGAGTTTAAGTATTTGGGTCAAACTATTACCAGCTCCTTGAGTGATGACTCGGATATAAGAAAACAATCTCGAAGCCTTTGTGCTAAAGCGAATATGACTATAAGGAACTTTCGGTTCTGTACAAGTGAAGTTAAAGACACACTCGTTTGTACTTTCTGTAGTAATATATACGGACAGCAACTCTGGGTGAATTATAAAAAAGGTTCTGGCAGAAACCTAAATTTGCTGTACAACAGGTCTTTTAGACGCTTACATAAATTACCCCTGAGATGCTCAGCTTCGCAAATGTTTGCTACCCGCAATGTCCCGAGCTTCCCGGAGGTAACAAGACGTGCTCAACACAGTCTAATGCAAAGAATTAAAAAATCAACCAACCCGATCATCCAAGCTATCCATGAGTCCTACCATTTATCCTCTAAGCTATGGACTTCTTGGTACGCAAACGTCTGTCTGTAGCTCCACTTAACTTCGACAGTGCAGTATTATTTCTAATCAATCGTATATACTTCTATCCTTAGTATATGAACTGTCATTGTATTAATAATATTTGTCATATGGACTATAGTCTGCCAATAAACCTTTTCATTTTCATTTTCATATATATATATATATATATATATATATGATGAATAAAACCACGAAGGAAAGGAAACACAGAATGGTGCTCAAGTGCTTTCGTCTAATGACATCCTCAGGAACACTGAAGTACATAAAGAGTTACAGCCTATATATAGGTTACAGAAAAAAAAATAATTATATAATATATATATATATATATATATATATATATTATATATATTATACACAATAAACGGAGAAACAAAATTAAAGGATTGTGGGGAGGGGCACACAAATTTATAAGGAAAAACTATCGATTTTTAGCACAAGATTAAATGAATTGTTTCCAACCAATGTTATAGATAAAAAAAAAAATTATACAAATTTATACTGGAAATCTGCCCGGGTTTTAGCGCTCTGCCCTTTTTGTATATAAAAATTGAAAAATAAAAGTTATTAGGGTGGCATACAAGTTTACCAAAGATTTAGCGTTCTACCTTTCTTATCTAACTCTGTTCTGAAGGAATTCAAACACAGGATCGAGTTGAAAAAGACCTTTGCTTATGTTGAAGTTATTTGTAAGTTGGATAATGGCAGACTCAAGAATATTTCTATTAACAATGTTGCTAGAGTGAAATAAAACTGAAGCATTATTTCAATCAATACAGTGGGATAACTCTGACAAATGAACAAAAAGGGCACTGGACAACTGTCCTGTTCTAACGGAATATTGATGCTGTTTTATACGTGTGTGCAAATCCTTTCCCGTCTGACCTATGTAAAAGGAATCACATTGTTTACAACCAATTTTATAGATAATGCCTGAATTATTGGTAGGGCTATTTTTTACTATGATATTTTTCACAATATTGTTATATGAAAATACTACATTAATATCCAAAAGTTTAAGTACATTAGCAATGCCTAAAAAGCCCGGGAAAAATGGAAGTACTAAAATATTTTTTGACAAAGTACGAGTGTTATTATTCACACGATAGAAAGTTCGTTTTGCCTTGTTGAGACAAGATTCCATAAAAGCAGATGGATAACACAGATCACTTCCAATACCGTTGATATTTTCTAATTCGGCATCGATGTATTCCGGACTGGCGATCCTAAGGGCGCGGAGAAACATTGAAGAAAAAATTGCCTTCTTAGTGGGGGTGTCATGTCCCGAGTAAAAGTGTACGTAGGACAAATTGTTTGTTTTTTTCCGATAGATACTAAACTTAAAACCTGGGCTTTCCCTATGTACACGCACATCCAAAAATGGGATTGAATTGTCTTGTTCCACTTCTAAAGTAAACTTAATGGAGGGGATTTGATCATTTAACTGAAGGAGGAAGTTATCCAGGTCACGATTCATGGGCCAGATACACAAAATCTCGTCGACGTACCGCAACCAAGGGATGCCAACCCCCAGAGATTCTCGGAATGTAAGTAATTTCGAAAAACTCCATATAAATATTGGAGAGGAGGGGCGACAAGGGGTTGCCCATGGCCATCCCAAAAACTTGTTGATAATACTCGTTATTGAAAGTGAATTTACAATCTTTGATGCAAAGATTTCCAGTATAAATTTGTATAATTTTTTTTTTATCTATAACATTGGTTGGAAACAATTCATTTAATCTTGTGCTAAAAATTGATAATTTTTCAATTTTTATATACAAAAAGAGCAGAGTGCTAAAACCCGGGCAGATTTCCAGTATAAATTTGTATATTTTTTTTTTTATCTATAACATTGGTTGGAAACAATTCATTTAATCTTGTGCTAAAAATCGATAGTTTTTCCTTATAAATTTGTGTGCCCCTCCCCACAATCCTTTAATTTTGTTTCTCCGTTTATTGTATATATATATATATATATATATATATATATATATATATATTATATATTTTTTCTGTAACCTATATATAGGCTGTAACTCTTTATGTACTTCAGTGTTCCTGAGGATGTCATTAGACGAAAGCGCTTGAGCACCATTCTGTTTCCTTTCCTTCGTGGTTTTATTCATCATAAATATTTTTCACGTGTTACTTTCGTGAAATAATTTTCATATATATATATATATATATATACCTAAAACATTTTCAGTTATGAATATGTATATTGTAAATATATTCAGTTACAAAATGGAGAATAGAAAGTCTTAATCTGACTGTGACATTCGGTACAATTCCCCTCAAATGCTTTCCTCATCCGCTGTTCGCCCCCTCTCATGCATACATTTACGTAGAGTATTGACTTTCAGTGGTCACTGAACCGTGCATGTCTTCCACGTTTTAAATACAGTTCTAACCTTTCATTAGGCACCGTTATATATACACACTGAAGTTTGTGTTGTATAATATCTCTCGGGTAACAATATATAGGATATATACGAGTAGTTGGGTTTTGAAAAAATACGTAGGATTAACTTCTGTTCCACACCTTTACAGCATCCTGCTCATTTTGCGAAATTTTTTATGGTACTCATTTATCATCAATGGAAAGATGAACAGCTGGGTGTGAAGAATTGCTGGCTGTTCTCGCCCGGAATCGAAACCACTACAACACCGAGGTGCATATATATATATATATATATATATATATATATATATATATATATTTATATATACGGAAAATTGAGAAAACTAAAAATAAAAATAAATTAATAAATAAAAACTACGGTCGATTGTTCAACCAACACACACACACACACACACACACACACACATATATATATATATATTATATACACCTTTGGTAACCTTTAGCTTGTTTCCGCCCGAATTGTTCATTCTGACGAAGGTCAAGTTTTTCACTCCACCTTAGACCGACAGTTTAACGTGGAATCCGAACCACACCCCACCAGCAACCCAGCCCACTAGGCTACCGAGGGTACCCATTTATCTACCAACCACTTTCTTTATTGTGTGAAAGGATGAACAGCTGGGTTTTGCTGCGCGCCGGCTACCGTCACCAGGTCTGAATCCCGGGCCGATGGATTCGTAGTCAGCGACGCTAACCACTGCACCACGAGGGAAATTATACTGTATATATATATATATATATATATATATATATATATATATATATATATATATATATATATTACCCTTCCTCGAGCAATTATTTTCCCCATAATATATATATATATAATATATATATATATATATATATATATTATATATATATATATGGGATGAATTTCACAATTAAACACGTGAAATGAATGAATGACGCAACCCTACAGGGAAAAGAAAAATGATTCCAAGGACTTTCGTTTATTCAGAAATACACCTCGTCAGGTGTACTTCTGAATACACGAAAGGCCTTGGAATAATTTTTCTTTTTTCCTGTTTTTGCATCATATGTATATATATATATACATACTTACTTACTTTAGGTGAGTTCGAACGACGGTTCAGGATCAATCTACGGTCGACTCCTCTGCAGCATCCCGCCTCATTTGCGGGATTTGGTGAAGGAGAGAATTGCTGTCTGATCTCATCTTGCCCTCGTAGCTAGCCACGCATGGCTGGTCAGGGATTTTGCACAGGAATCTGTCCAGCTGGTTCTTGAAGTTATTCAGGTTGGTGTGCTGGAGATTCCTCACTTCTTTTGGTAGGACATTGAAAAGCTTTGCGCCTCGTATTCTGAGGATATTTTCCATCCTCGTTTTCATGGCCCCTTGTCCCACCGCAGCTAGGACCGTACAAAATCTGCCTCTTCTTTCATTCCAGTTTGTTTCTATTTTATTTCTAAGGTTAGGGCCAGAGCCCTCAAGTATTTTCCATATGTAAATTATTGTGTACCGCTCGCGCCTTCTTTCGAGAGAAATTGTACTTTGTAGGCGAGACCACTAGTCTTAACCTTCAGTTTCCTCTATCTTAGATGTAAAAGTCCTTTGTTTAGCTTCAGTGTTCGCAATGTCTCGTTTTCTGTATGGGCTTGTGAGTACTGAGCAATATTCAATTATTGATAGGACTAAACTCTTCCATAATTTGAGCATGATGTTTGCTTTTCTGCTGCGGAAGCTCCTCCACATGATTCCCATTTTTTTTCTAGCCGTTGTAATTTTGATGTTATAACGCTCTCTAAATTCTGCATTCGACATTATTACTCGAAGATCGCTGACTTGTGGATTTGGTGTTATCTGTTTGGCTTGCAGATTTTTGTACCTCTTTTTTCCGTAGCTCCTTGTTATTACCATATCTTAGAAGTTTGATTTTTTCTTCGTTCAACTTCATATTGTTGTCTTCTGCCCCTGGAATAATGTTTCAATGTCGTTTTGTAATCTTTCTGTCACCTTCGTTCAATATTTCCTTGCATATCTTTGTGTCATCTGCGAAACATGATACAATACTATCATTGATATCTGCATCAATATCTGCAATCATTATTATGAACAGCAAGGGAGCTAATATTTTCCCTTGTGGGACAGAGCTCTCTACTTCCGAGACTTCCGATTTGACTCCATTTACCACCACTCTTTGTGTTCTTTGCGTCAAGAAATTAAATATCCATCTTCCCAGCTTTCCAGTAATTCCTGTACTCTTAAATTTATGTGCTATAATTCCATGGCCATATTTATTGAAGGCTTTAGCAAAGTCTGTATAAATTACATCTATGTTTTGTCCTCGACACAGTGTTTCCAATGTTTTCTCCTGGTGGTCTAACAGCTGTGATAGGCATGATCTTCCAGCCATGAAACCATGTTGATTTGGGTTGTATAAGTTCTTTTCTTGTATGTAGTAGGTAGTTTCGCTTCTAATTATACGTTCAAAGCATTTTATAAGGTGTGAGGTGAGAGCCACCGGCTGATAATTCTTAGGCATCGCTCTGTTATCACCTTTGAATAAAGGGCAATGTTCGCGTTCTTTAATGGCAGTGGAATTTGTCCTGTGTCGAGTGATTTCCTTCATAGTAAGTATAGCGGTTTGGCAATACTCTCTTTACATCCCTTCAGAAATGTGGCACTCCATGTGTCTGGCCCTGGTGCCGAATTGTCTCGCATCTGTGATAGAGCCTTAATTACACCTCCTTCCGAGAACTCTAAGTCCATTAATAGGTTTGTGACAGAATTTGTCCTTTGCTGATTTGTATCAATGTCGAAAAATTCGTCTGCTTTTTTTACTTTCATCTCGGACCTAGGGGTGCTAAACACAGAGTTAAATTGTTCCTTAAGCAGTTCGCTCATTTTTTTGGGGTCATTTGTGCGTTTGGCCTCCCCGTCTATCAACGGACCAATACTCTCTTTGCACTGCATTTTCCTTTTCGCAAAAGTGTAGAAGTATTTTGGCTTATTTTTTGTTTTCTGCTACCTTGTTTTCTTCCTCGTTTGTCTTATGTATGAATGTTTGCTTTAGGTCCATTTCTATTTTGCCTAGTTTCCTCTCTAGTTTGAGTCTCCTTGTATCAGTTTTGCATCTGTGGAGATGTTTTACGGTTTGTTTCCGTTGTCTAAATAGTGTCCTGATTTTTCTCTCGAGCTTGCTACGTTTTCTCTTTTGTCTCTCTGGAACATGCTTCAGTAATATTGGTTTGGTTTCAGACTCCATTATACCTAGTATTTGTTCTGGAGACTTCTCGTGAAGTAGTAATTCCCAATTTACTTCCTTTAAATCTTTATTTACATTTTCCCAATCTACTTTCTTTGAATTTATATTTAAGCCTTCAAATATTCCTTCTGCCTCTCTGGGATGCGTTTTCGGACCTCTGGGTGCTAACTTCAATTGTATATCGATTAGGTTAGGGTCGGAGAAATTTGTGTGCATTACCTTTTTATTTATTATTATCTCATTGTTATTTGTCAAAGTTTAATCCAAAACGTTCTCTTTCCTAGTGGCTTCACAGATTTCCTGAGTAAGGGCGTAATGTTCTACCATATCTAATAGCATTATTACTTGGGTTCTATCCTCTTTTGTAATGTTGCCATGAAACTTCTCAGCATATATGACTTCGTCATTTTTCTTCCATGGTATGACTGGAAAATTAAAATATATATACACAGTATATATATATATATATATATATATATATATATATATATGATATATAGAGGAGAGAGAGAGAGAGAGAGAGAGAGAGAGAGAGAGAGAGAGAAAGTACTGTGCTTCGTCAAGTTAATTATGATATTCGCACACACATTCGTGGGTTGGTTTTTTAATCTTCTCTCTTTTTGTTATTTGAAATAAAAGAAAAATAAAAGTTTTTTTTTTATGTTCAGAAAGCTTTATAATTTATTTTCATCAAATGTGAAAACGTTTTTAATTTAAACAAAGCGTCTCATCTCTCATTAAATAAATGATACATCGTTGGAAATACGTCTCCATCATCATCATCATCATCATCATCATCTTGATATTTGGTAATGACTGGACTGAATGGAAATCAGTTTTGAAAGAGATTACCACAATCTTCTTACCTCCCTAAGAGTCCTCTTCCATTTCGGGATAGAAAAGCTGGCTCAAAGAGCTTCTTCTAAATCTTTGTAAGCATTGACAATGAAGAATGAGGAACCACTGAATCCCAAAACCCTAATGG
>JAJOZX010000480.1:772500-835000 GCA_023014485.1 Bathynomus jamesi | reverse complement strand
CTTTACGTTAATTATACTGCGTGTTTGCAGTTTAAATGTGTATATATATATATTAGGATCGTCCACAGAAACAGAAAGGGGGGGGGTGAAATTTTTTATCTGAAATTTTTATGTGCTCATAGCCCAAACGTACCCACTAGATGAGAAACTAGCGCACGTCAATTTTTATTTTAAATTAATGAATATTTAGGGTATGCACACGGCTGCCATTTTTAATGTCCTGTAATGCTCAGTTACTCTCCCGGCACGAATCGAATAGGGTGTATTAAGTGTTCACGCATCAGTGGAAATCATTTATCTTAGCTTGCTTTTTAATGACTCGGGTGAATATTCAATGAATTAATATTTAATTAATATTTAATTAATAATTAATTAATATTAATATTTAATTAAGGTGAATACATATTCTATATAAATTGCTATGACGCTTAACGTTTCTCTGTTACTATTGCGTCATTATTTTTGGTTTATGTTGAATAATAATTTTTTTCTGGAAAGAGATGTACATTCGTGCAAGTTTAGTCCTAAAGAGTAACGTTAAAACTGTGTATGCATAAAATTGCTATATTTTCTATTGCGTTATAAATTGCTATGACGCTTAAAGTTGCTATATTACTGTTGCGTTATTGTTTTTGGTTTATGTTGAATAATAATTTCTGCTGAAAATTCATATATATTAGTGCATGTTTAATGTTAAAGTGTGACTTTAAAAGTTACCATGTTTGAAGTTGCTGTATTTTTACATTATTTCCATAGTAATAAAAAATGTCAATTTTTGGTTTCTCTTTCTAGGTTGTGATGATGGCAACTGCATTGCGTAAGAAAACATCTATCTACTTGGTTGGCGGCACCATCGAAGCGTTTCCTAAGTCCCGTCTGCCTACTCTTAGGCAAGTTCTCCAACGTTATTTTCATCTCCTGAAAATGAGTGAGCCAACTCCTACGAAAAACGAGTGCATCAATATGTGGTGAAGGAAACCATGGATATCTGGGGAATGGCCCGCATCCCTACTCAAGAGGAGCGGAATATCAAACGAACCCTATATGGAATCCAGTCCACTTGGGAGAAGTTGAAAAAGGGTTCCAGCAGGAGAAGTAAACCACAAATACAGAAGGAACAAGAGTTCTCAAACAATCTTGAAAAGCTCTTCAACATTAAGCATCATGATATGGAAAGACTGATCCGGATAGAGGAAGACCGAGTCTTCTTGAAAGACCAAGAGAGGGAACGCAAGTTTCACATAGGACGAGTCGACGAAGCCCTGGCTAAGAAAGAAATGAAACAGAAGTATCTTAAAAAGCGGATCGGGACGATTGGTCCAATGACGATTGGTCCAATGACGATTAGTCCAATGACGATTAGTCCAACGCCGATTCGTCCAAATGACAATTGGTCCAATGGTCGATTCGTCCGATACTGATTCGTCCAAAAGACAATTGGTCTAATAGCCGATTAGTCGAATCAGGAAACTGGTCTAAACTTAGAAAATATAATATAAATATATAATATATATATATATATATATATATATATATATATATATATATATATATAAATTAGAGACCTACACTTTAGGGAAATAGAAATAAGAAAAAAAGAAAATTTATTTATACTGAAAATAATATTAAAATGGTCTTAATAAGAGGATTAAAAAACACAATTTAAAAAATATTAAAAAACCTCAAATTTATTTATACTGAAAATAATATTAAAATGGTCTTAATAAGAGGATTAAAAAACACAATTTAAAAAATACTAAAAAACCTCAAATTGTGAGCTAATGCCCTAAGATAATCTAAGGCATCATATTGGTCGGCTTCTTGGAATATTATTTTATACTGAAAATAATATTAAAATGGTCTTAATAAGAGGATTAAAAAACACAATTTAAAAAATATTAAAAAAACCTCAAATTGTGAGCTAATGCCCTAAGATAATCTAAGACATCATATTGGTCGGCTTCTTGGAATATTCTTAAAATCCTGCTTTCCCGTTGGATGTCCTTTTTTCTGAGTTTTGATGTGACTTCTCCGCGGATTATGCATTCAATTACGCCTTGGTGTGTTTCTGCTCTTTTCGTATCTCGGTTATTATTTTAAAAAGACCTACATGAGCAGAACCTACTAAAATTTCAAAGCGCCAATAATATGTTTCCTTCTGAGTTGTCTTTTGAA
This sequence comes from Bathynomus jamesi, assembly GCA_023014485.1. NCBI lineage: Eukaryota > Metazoa > Arthropoda > Malacostraca > Isopoda > Cirolanidae > Bathynomus > Bathynomus jamesi. The sequence goes on along the minus strand of JAJOZX010000480.1, from coordinate 832,825 downwards.
TCCTCTTCCCTCGCATTGTAAATAAATAGCCACTCACTGCAAGCTTTGGTTTTCCTCTTTCAGATTTCACAGTTTCGCACACAACGGGCTCCATGGGTAGGGGTAACTAATTTTGAAGAGAAGAAAGGTGCGAACAGTACAAAATCTAGGAGATTACTAACTAAACCTTAAAGCTGGTTTCAAATGTAAACTTCTATTGTTGTCTTAGTTTAAATTAGTCTAAATTAAGCGTTAGTCTTACATGTCAAAGCAGTTTATATATATATATATAAAATTATATATATAAATTATATACATTTAACTGCAATGACCACGCAGTATATTAATGTATAGAAACGACGTAAGTATAGAGGAGTGTTCTGCACACGAGGAAGAGAAATAACGAACAAATGAAAAATGAGGTAACCCGCCCAGGAATCGAACCCAGGATCTTCCAATTGCCGGTCAGATATGCTAACCACTACACCACAGGGCCTCGATAGTCAGAAGAAGTAGGAAAATTACGACTTCTGACTATCGAGGCCCTGTGGTGTAGTGGTTAGCATATCTGACCGGCAATTGGAAGATCCTGAGTTCGATTCCTGGGCGGGTTACCTCATTTTTCATTTGTTCGTTATTTCTCTTCCTCGTGTGCAGAACACTCCTCTATACTTACGTCGTTTCTATACATATATATATATATACGTGTGCGTGTGTGTGCAGCGTGTATACATTCGCATTAACTTGTATGTGTTATAGATTTATTAATATACTCATATTTTAATATATTCCATAACAAAGTTGCTTATTAGTACTGATCTCTGGGAAGGATGTTTCGTCATCGTCAGAGGAGAACATCCAACTCCTGGATGTTCCGAAGCTCGCATGTGGAACAGGAATGACGCAAGCAGACGCCGTGATTGAGGCCTTGAAGGAGTGGAAGGTCGAAGACCGAGTCGTCCCCATGAGCTTTGATACGACTCCAAGCAATACGGGTCATATTGGTGGAGCTTGCACTTTGACTGAACAGCCACTGGGAAGAAATTTACTCCACCTTGCTTGCTTGATAGATTAACTAAATATCCGCATCCGCATTCGCAGATACTGAAATTAAAAATCCGCATCCGCAGATGTTGAAAAACTGACATCCGGTCCACCACTAATATATATAGAGGCGGGGAGAGGCGGGGCCACCAGCTTGACCTCCGTGTGAAGAAGACCAACGCACGAAACAACATAAGGTAAGGTTTTATATATATATATATATATATATATATATATATATATATAATTTAGGTGTTCTGAATTATATGTTACAGTAAAGTTACTCTGTAAAAATAAATAGGATGTGTCCTATATATTATATATATGAATATATAATTCCTTATAAATTTTCATGCTTCATCAGATTGAATACTATTCATCGTAGAGCAATAACACTTGGTTCCCACACCTTACAAAACCATAGGGAACACATTCCTGTGATCAACGACATTGGCCACCAAACACTCTGCTCAAACATGGTCACTTGATTTCAATTGGTGTCAGATCCAGTGTCGATAACCACGGAAACGTTCCCAACGGAACACACACACACACACACACACACACACACACACACACACACACATATTATATATATATATATATATATATATATATATATATATATGAAAAGAAGGTCCAACACAACAGCAAACATTTTCGTTTATTTTTGTACTTCAGCCGTTTCGACAAATCTTTTGTCATCATCAGTGAATTATAATAAAACCTTAAAACAAAATAAAAATAAATAATTAAAATTACATTAATACAAAAGGAATTAAAATAATTAAAATTACATCAATTACAATAATTTCATCAACCTCCATATTCGGCAGATACTGAGAGAAAACTGTATGAATGTCAGCCACATCTATAGAAAGGTATAATATATCTATGAAAGTTGGTTGGTTGGTTAGTTAGAAGAGTTGTAATTTGTAAGATGAACTATTGTTGTTAATGGAGGGTTTGTCTCTATAGATGTACAAAGATTCTAAAATTCAGAGTTCAGTAAAGTTATTGGTTCTTGTTAAAATTTCGAAATGAATTTTGTAAAGCGGATGGTTGTTATCATTATTATGATTTTTAACTGCGGATTGTGGTGGGTTACTGAGGGGACAGTTGGTACGGACTAGTGCTTGCATAATACCGAAAATTTTCAATACCGGTATTTGGAGGCAATTATGCTAATCCCGGTATTGATACCGGTATTATGAAAAAAATAATTTATTTTGATTTATTATGGTGCCACCCTACCAACCCTCCCACAAGTCTGAGGGACTTGCAGTACTCACCATATTTACTATAAATTAATGACCCAACTCCAAATAAATGGCATTCTATTCGAAAAAGTTTATACAGTAAATTACTAAATTGTAATAAAAATATTATTTGAATTTTTTTTTAGCATATTATTATACAACTACTGGGGTAGATAGAAATTATTAGTATCTAAATATTTATTTCTTAGTTTGATTTTGAAAGTATGCTTTGAGGAAACAAAGAGCATCTAGGGATTGTTCAGATAGACTTGATCTCAGTTTCGTCAGAAATAGGCCTGCAGCAGAAAAGGCTCTTTCTGATTCTGCACTTGTAGGTTTAATTGAAAGCAGTGCCTTGTACAGCTTCTCTAAATTCTCACTTCTCTGTAAAGTAACTTCCAAGCTTTTAAATTCATTAGTAACATCAAAATCAATGGAATTTTTTTTAGATGGCACTTTTCCTAGTTTGTCCATTTCTTGCATGTATTCACTCAGTAATGAATCTGCTTCCACTTCAGTCTTATTTGCAGCTACATTTTCAGGGTTACATGGAAATTCCTGTTCTTCCATTTCTATCTCCAAATCAACCACATTCTTAGGGAAAAGTCTTTTATGGAGCCTTTCTGCAGTTCTTTTGAGAACTAATTTTGATGGAACAGAAAAACTTTCCTCTTCTTGAACTTTTAAAACTTCGGGATTATGAAGATATTTGATTAAACCTACAATGTCTTGCTGTCTTCTTGAAATGTAACGATTTCTAAGACAATCTTTTAACTCTTTTGCTATTGGATTATTTTTCTCTCCTAGTTTCTTTGAAATAAATTTCATTGATGATTCAGCTGTCAGGAGTGATGCATCTTTCGAGCATAACCCTTTAAGAATTATTTCAACAGGACGTAAGGTGTCATAAAGGTTTTCAATAATTTCCCACTCTGTTGAAGAAATGGCTACAGTTGAATGAATCACTCTTAAAGCTAGTGCAATAAATAGTTTTCTTTGATAGAAAGGAATAGAAAACGAAAAAAAGAGGTTAACTGCAAAATACCCCGAAACTTTTTTTTCTCCGAATCCTCCAAAAACAGTTTATTTGCCCATCGGAGGACTAAATTGCCTAAATTTTACAATAGCAATTTTTGTCAATACCGAAAACCTATAATATCGGTATCGGTATTATTTGTACTTCTTCAATACCGTATTAATACCGGTATTTCAATACCGGTTTTAACCCCTAGTACGGACTGAAAAACCCAAATGTTGAGAAAGACGTACCTGCAGTTGGAGTTGAGTACTGACGATATACGCAGCCTTACAGCTGTCGCACGTGTATTTATAAACAACATTGGGGCATATAATTTTGGGGAATTTGTCATTGAACTTTAAATTTTTTTATAATTTAAGTGGGTTGACGAGGGCAAATCAAAATTTATTTGGGTATAACTAGACTTAAGAAGTTTAGATACTTCATTTCGAATACGTAATGATAAATAACCATAAAAAGGTAATTTAATATATCTGTTTCTTTTTGTACTATGGTTATGGGGAGTTTAGTATTAAAAGTGTCATTCAAAAATTTCTTTAATTGGTTGTCAAAAAGATTAGAAGGGTAGTAATTATTAATAAAGTACTGTCTTAAAAATTGAAATTCTTCGTTTAATGAAAAGTAATCTGAACAAATTCCGTAACGTCTTGTTAATAATGTTTGTATACGCTAATCTTATATTTATAAAACATACAACTTAAATAATTGGTTCCCAAGCCAGTAAACGTTTGTTTTCTAAATAACGATTTTCTGGAACTTGTTATTAGCCCATTTAACTAGAACATCCAGGAGAGGTAAACTATTATTGTTTCGTTTTGACATGTGTACTTAATATTAATATGTTGTTTATTTAGATAATGAAGAAAAAGTTTTACGTTTGAAGGATGTTTAAATATTAAGAAAGTGTCATCCACATATCTTCTATAATGTATGGGTTTAAAACTATTGGGACAACTTTTCAACCAAATTTCTTCTTAATGGCAAAGAAATGCATTTGCTAGTGTTGGGCTCAACGGGGAACCCATAGCTACCCCATCAATTTGACTGTAAAGGTTACTATTAAATAAGAAAAGATTATCAAAACACGCTATTTCAAGGAGAGTTTTAAATTGAGCCTATTTTTAAATTGAGTAGCCCCAACGGAAACAGCCCAGATTTGATGGGCGGCTGGGAAAAGACAAGAAAACGTGGTGGGAGAAGAAAGTACGTAATGTAACAGTTCGTACCCGTTCTCATAATGTCTTCCGGGGGAGAGAAGGACCAAGAGGACCAGCCCTAAATGCACAGTCACCTACTGACTTCTGGGGACTCTTCATCACTCCTGAAATAGTGGATTTATTGGTTGACAAGACTAACCAGTTCATCAGTGACAAGAGACAGAATTATGCTCAGACTAGCAAGGCAAGTGACACTGACATTGTAGAAATGAAAGCCTTTCTTGGCCTACTACTTTTAGCTGGTCTTTATCACAGCAACAGAATGAACCTTGATGATCTGTGGAATTCTGATGGCACTGGTGTAGAGGTATTCAGAATGACAATGTCATTGCATCGCTTTCGTTTTCTCCTATGTTGCATACGATTCGATGACAAAGCAACACGCCCTGCAAGAAGGCAAGTGGATAAGCTTGCCCTAATCAGAGACCTCTTTGAGATGTTTGTTGAAAACTGTCTGAGGAACTATTCCCCATCAGAGCTTGTGACAGTTGATGAGATACTTGCAGCCTTCAGGGGCAAATGTCCATTCAGACAATATATACCCAACAAATCAGCCAAGTATGGAATAAAGATACAAGCAATGACTGATGCAAAAACTTACTATGTATGTAAAATGGAAATATATGCAGGAAAACAGCCTGATGGCCCATTTAAGGTAGACAATTCATCCATTGCTGTGGTCACAAGGCTTACCTCACAGATCTCAGGATCAGGCAGAAATGTCACGTTTGACAACTGGTATACCACTTACCCACTACTCCAAAAGCTGCTTGATGACCATCAATTGAGTGCGGTGGGCACACTCCGAAAAAACAAACCTGAGATTCCTAAGGAATTCTTAGCGGTAAAGAAAAGAGCTAGGTATAACAGTATGTTCGGCTTTACAGATAAAGTGACACTAGTCTCATACACGCCAGACAGTAAGAAGAAGAAAAATGTTGTTCTCGTCAGCAGCATGCACTATGATGACAGAATTGACCCAAATTCTGGTGATAAGAAGAAACCTGAAATTATCACCTTCTACAATTCAACTAAAGGAGGCGTTGATATGGTCGACCAGATGGCAGGGGAGTATGATACTTCAAGAAATAGCCGTCGTTGGCCCATGACTGTTTTCTACACTCTCCTGAACATCTCAAACATAAATTCCTACATCCTATACTGTCACAACCCTCAGAACAAGCTAAAGCGCCGCTTGTTCATCAAGAATGTAGCTATGCAGCTTATAGAGGACACTCTGAAGAGGAGAATGCAGAACATACATCTGAAGAAGGATCTCAGAGAAGGAATTAGAAGAATGTTGCCAAGAGCTGTAGAGTCCTCAACACCCTCCCAGCCACAGACATCACGTGGGGCAGAGATGTACATTCTGTGCCAGGTTACGTGATCTTAAGGTGAAAACAGTGTGTAACAATTGTGGTAAACATGTGTGTAGAGAACACAGCAAGTTGCTTGTCAGTTGCATTGAGTGCGAAGGTACAATATCAGGTGATGAATCAAAGTGATAGGTAATGGTGAGGATGTTTGGCAGAAACAAGCTTCTCCTTCATGGTTTTGTAATGACCTCACTTATATTTTTCTTGCCATTTCATTTTATTGGGACAGTTTGCGGTTATTTTGATGAGTTTTCTATTATTTTTTATGTTTTCTATTATTGTCTTGGTGTACTTTGGCAGGAATAAACAACATATTTTTTATAGGGAATCGGTAACAGAACTTTTTGCTATTTTTATGTCACAACATTGACAGATCTCTTTAGTTAGGATTCTAGTAAAGAATGAGAAAATTAAACTCAATTATGCTTTTATATACTTATGTTTATAATTTTATAATTACAATTTATAATGATACTGAGAAAAAAATCATATCATGTATAATCCTGCACGCCTTTACCTAATAAATGAGTATTTAGAATCAAAACTTTATTTTATTTTTGTTCGACCAGTTTTTTTAACACAAAAATGAAAAATTTCAGCTACATTGAAATTAATCTGTTCATTAGTGAGTGGAGGAATATGTTGAAGCAGCTATATGAATATATTAGAAACGTTAGTAATTTTTTTGAATTTTTTGAATTTGGGGTGTTCAAACACCCCATGGTACTAACGGTGTTTGACCACCCCACGGTACTAACATAGGATTAAGGCGTGAAGCAAAAAGCGCAATAAAAAAGTCCAAGCGCGATTTTAAATTTCCAAAGAAAACCCCAAGCAATTTTTTCAATACGTTAACAAAAAGAATCCGGTAAAGAGCGTATTAGGACCGTTCAAAAATTCTGACGGTGAGCTAGTTTCCGAGAAAAATTAAATGGCTACTCTGCTAAACGAATTTTTTACGTCAGTTTTCACAATAGAAGATGTCACGAATATCCCTATGGTCATAGACATAATACCTTTCGATAATGGTAATACTTTAGATAATGTAGTGGTGATTGAAAGAGAGGTATTACACTATATTTGCAAAATGACAATGCTTAAATCACATGGACGGATTCCATATATCCCATATAACTAAAAGAGTTAAAGGAAGGCATTGTTGTGCCGTTAACGAAGATGTAGGTAAGCTACTGGAATCGATAATTAGGGATCGTATAGTGAAACACTTAGCATTGCTTAACTTGATTAGAAATACTCAGCACGGTTTTAGGCGAAACAAATCTTGCTTAACTAATCTTTTAGAATTTTTCCAAAGCGTGGTTGAAGTTTACGATAGTCATCGGGTGGTAAATGTAGTGTATTTAGATTTTAAAAAAACGTTTGACACCATACCCGACAAAAGACTCGTTGAAAAAACTAAGGCTCATGGAATCAGGGGTGTAGTAATAATTGGAGAGAAGAGTGGTTGTGAGGTAGGAAACAGAAGGTGGTCGTTGATGGAGCGGAGTCTTCTTGGGCTAATATAGCGAGCGGCGTTCTTCAGGGTTCTGTATTGAGCACCTTGCTTTTTCTTATATATATTAACGATTTAGATGTCAGTACAGTTTCAAAGTTTGCGGATGACACGAAGCTGGGTGGTAGGCGATAAATGACGAAGATAACGGTAAAATCCAGGAAGATCTGAATAAAATCGTTGATTGGTCGGTCACATGGCAAATGGGATTTAACATCGATAAGTGCAAAATTTTACATATAGGTTCGCGTAACGGTAATTTTGCGTATAGTATGTCAGAGAAAGAGTTGGCAAGCGTAGCTCAGGAAAAAAATTTAGGAGTTATAGTCACTGGTGATTTGAAAGTGGCGAAACAAAGTACAGCACCGGTCAATAAGGCAAACAAAGTGCTAGGTTTTATAGCTAGGAATTTTGAGCACAAATCGCGCGATATTACTGTTCCTCTTTATAAATCATTAGTTCGACCCCATTTGGAGTACGTGATCCAATTTTGGAATCCTTATGTGCACAAATATATGACAAAATCGAACGAGTTCAAAGACGAGCAACTAAGATGATTCCGTCGCTTAGGTCAAAGTCGTACAAGGATAGGCTTAAAAAGGAGTTAAAACTGACTACATTTGAGACTAGGAGGCTAAGGGGTGATCTAATTCAGGATTTTGAAATTATGAATGGGTTCGATAACGTAAATAGAGATAGCTTTTTCGAAATAGCACAACATAGTAAAACTATAAACAACGTGTGTAAGCTGACTAGTAGAAGGTTCGAGACAGCACTTGCCAAAAACCTTTTTACGCATAGAATTGTAAATAGGTGGAATAGTTTGCCGGTAAAAGTAATTAGGAGCACGTCTATAAATATGTTTAAAAATCGATTAGATGTATATGTTGATAAATTGGGTAGAGTTTAAGGTAGTAAAATTAATGTTTTTGTGGTTTGGAACCCACGTAAAATTGTAGGTTCCCTCCGCCACGACGGATGACATGCGCAATATACAATTACAAACACAGTTAGGTAGACCAGCCAGGAGTGGATCCTAGGGTCTTTGTTGGTCTGAAACATTATAACATTATAACCTAATCTAACTCAGAATAACTTGTCGATTTTATGTCAAGTCGACCACGTGTAGATACGCAAACTTTAAGTAAATATAATCCGAATTCATATATATATATATTATATATATATATATATATATATATATATATATATATATATATATATATATATCAGTAGCTACGGATGGGGTCAGGCAGGTCAGGCTCAGCCTGACCTGTTATTTCTCCTACTAGAGACTTAAAAAAACTAACATAAAAAACTAACAATACACAATCCCATCTCTTTACCAAGTTGTCAGGCTAAAAATTTCCATCCATCCATTTATCATCTAAACCCCATTTTTCCAGTGATGGTGGGGGGAGAGACGCGGGAATAGAGGGAAGAAATGTGGCTAAAAATTTTGTGTCAGATATCTTTGCAAAACATGTTATAATGACCATGTTAGGATTTATAAATAAGGTTATATAGCTATTTGCATATACACTATGACTGTACATAAAATTAATTATTACTGTGTTACTATGCATCTTATGCATAAAAATGCACAATTCCACCTCTTGTCAGGCAAACAATTTTAAGCCTGACGTCTCTTTGAAACATGTTATGATGTAAATCTTATGATTTATTTATAATGTTATAAAGTCATTTGGATATTCACTATACGTAAAATTAATTAGTATTTTAAATGATTTATTACTTTGTATCCACCGAATAACCAAGTTTTTAATGTTCGAAGTCAAGCAAATTCATATCTACCTGACGACTTGCTGCTGTGCCAAACATATATTATTATCTTGAATTACTAAACATTTAAAAGCAATATTTGCATATCATACTGGCAGTTGGGTATTTCTATATATTCTGCTTTTGCATAGTACAGTAAGTTTAAGGAAATTTAATACAGAACATATAGAAAGTGTTAATTTTATATAAAATTTGTCACATCTTCGTCGAAACAGAGTCCAAAATGCTGCGCTGAATTACCAAATCTCTAGATGAGTTTTTATTTGTTTTATATTTGCTGCTTTGAAGAATTACTTAGCAATGCTAAAAAAGTACTTGATGTTTTACAGTGCAGGATAGTGGACATGGAATTTGCAAAAAAGAAAATAGTACTTTCCTGTTATCCCGGACCCCAGACTTTTTGCCGGATTTGGACTACACTTGCCACATTGCCAAATTTCATTGCCAATTTTTTTTTTTAATTGTTAAGTAACTAACCTAACCTAACCCAAACCCTGGTTAGGTTAGGTTAGGTTAGATTAGGTTTAGTTAGTTACTAAACATTAAAAAAAAAAGTCAATTAAATTTGTCAATCTGGCAAGTGGCGTACGAATCTGGCAAAGAGTCTGGGGTCCGGGATAACAGGAAAGTACCAAGAAAATTAATGATTTTATTAGTTTTCTGGAAGGAAAAATCAATGACAAAAGTTATAATGAAATTCTTAAAAAGACACGTGACATAGTAAGTTGTCCGACCATTCCTCCCCCGACTAAGAGAGACAGATGGAAAATGACAGACTTTAAAGAAATTTACTTTAGCATTCTGAATACCTCTGTAACAGCCTTGAAGGAACGATTTGAATGCATTTAGTTCTCATTTTTTGAGCTGTTGATTCATTAATGTTTGCAGTATATAAAGAAAATTTTTCCAAAAACTTAATGGAAGCACTTGAATATAAGTACAGTAATCTATTTGACGTAAAAGCTTTAACGTCAGAATTGAAATACATCTGTAAGGACTCCGATTTTTGTCAGTGCAAACATGCAAAAGAAATTTTAAAGCTTTGTCTTGACCTTGGATTTACAACAGCCTTACCTGAAACGCTCAAATTAATTCGGCTCCTTTTGACAATCCCTGTAACCAGTGTGTCAACGGAAAGAAGTTTTTCAACGTTCAAAAGAATAAAGACGTACCTACGGAATACCATGTCTAGGCTGTCTAGTTTAGCAAGAATTGCCACAGAGAAAGAAATTATAATATCGCTAGAGAAGAATAAAATGTTGCACGACAAAGTAATTGAAGAATTTGCATCAAAACCAAAAAGACGAGTTCATGTATAAATAAATAAGGTAAGGCGATGTTTTATTTCCTAAATTTATGCCAGTTAAAAATATTTTAATTATCATACATAATACATATCACAGTGAAACAAGTATCAAATTATACAGTATATATTATAATACACAGTGTATATATATATGCTTGAAAAGTTTGAGCCTGAGTATCCACAAAAGGCTGGTGTCGCGCCTGATGATATATATATATATATATATATATATATAATATATATATATATATATATGTAAATAAGCAAGGAACGTGCTGTTTGTGAATTGTTTGCATATATATATATATATATATATATATATATATATATATATATATATATATATATAATATATATATATATATATATATATATAGGGATTGAACTCAGAATGGTCCCCTGAGGTTTTTTTCATGATACACAGAGACCGTGCATAGAACAACGAATTCTTCTGGGAAAATTAAATCCACTTTAGTCCGAATAAGTAATGGTAAATGACAAACACTACAGTTTTCTCTTTTTCATGATGTTAGCCCGACGTGGGCAACGGGTCACTCGCAAAGAGGCTCCAAAAATATAGCTTCCCTCACCAGCTATCTACAAAGCACATAGGATCCAACTTTGGGACAGGATCTAGGGGTTCAGCTACACCTAACCTACTACATTCAGAACTTCAATATAAGCAAAAGACTCGTTGCATTCACGTCGGTTTGAATACATCCAATAAAAAAGGGTAACTATTGTATTTTTAGCCAAAAACCAAAACTTAACCTCAACTGGCAAAATTGAGCGTCCACTTTTCAAGGCACATAACATGTCCGTTTCATGTTAAGTTTTGGTTTTTGGCTAAAAAGTTAAAAAGTTAAGTTTTTGTTTTTGGCCAAAAATACAATAGTTACCCCTTTTTCTTTGATGTATTCAATTCGACGTGAATGCAAGAAGTCTTTTGCTTATATTGAGGTTTTGAATATAGTAGGCTAGGTGTAGCTGAATTCCTAGATCCTGTCCCAAAGCTGGATGCTATGTGCTTTGCAGATAGCTGGTGAGGGAAGCTATATTTTTGGGGCCTCTTTGTGAGTGACCCGTTGCCCACGTCGGGCTAACATCATGAAAAAGAAAAAACTATAGTGTTTGTCATTTACCATTACTTATTCGGACTATAGTGGATTTAATTTTCGCAGAAGAGTTCCTTGTTCCATGCACGGTATGTGTGTATCATATATATATATATATATATATATATATATATGTACACACTCAGAGAAATACGTACGTCACATGACCCCCAAATATAGTAGTGTACTCGCATCAATTGGTGTCGCCAATTTCTTTGTCACACTTTTAAAAAGAGAAGCAAAAAATGTCGTTAATAACCTTCTAAGGAAATGAGGCGGAAATGGGACTGGCCCCCAAAGTTACCCTTATCTCGTTTCGATTTGGGGTGACGAAAGAATGAATTCTCTGTATTTTGGTTTATATAAATGATTGAGTGGTGTTAGGAAAGGATTTTAACTTTAAGCTCGTAACTTAATTATGTTTACTGAATAAATAATGAAATGATGAAAATATAGAAGTATTTCATATATATATATATGTGTGTGTGTGTGTGTGTGTGTGTGTGTGTGTGCACGACAAATTATGCGTCTGGTGACGTCACACGCTAGTTCCAAATTCTTCCGCTTTTGAAATAGACTCATTACAGTCTTAGTCTAATTAAAAGTTAATGGCAGTTCGAATTCCAATTAAGAGAGAAGCATTTACGCCAGAAATAAACTGAGGAAAAATGTATATATATATTTATAGCCGACGTATGTCTCCATCGAATTTCAAAACACTTGAGAAAACCCACGAAGAAAATGACAGGAAAATAAAGTATTGAAAACTTCACGGTTGAATATCTAAATAATAATAATAATAATAATAATAATAATAATAATAATAATAATAAAAATTATTAATAATGATAATAATGATAATAATGATATTAATAATAATAATAATAATAATAATAATGTTTAGTGCTGTTTAACATCCTCCGTGACAGAGAGGATATACTGTACTTGCACTTTTATACGAAATCCGAACCATCTGCCGGTCGCTACATCATATAAAGGCAAAGGATGGTCACCCATCCATTAACCGAACATATCCGACGTCGCTTAATCCCGCTAATCTAACGTGAAACGGCGTGACGACGTTGTGTTGACGTGGCCCTATACATATTTCAAGCGAACAGTCTAAATTTCATTTGCTTAATTACAAATCAGTACTTTTCACCTAAAAAATGTGTGTCAGGGTGTGAAGGTGTCATGCTTTAGCGAGTCTATTAAACTTCATTTAAACAGTCATGATACAGAAAACAGAGGATTAACAAAAGTAAATAGACACCTTCGGTTTTTCCATAGTCTTTTTTGATTTGATAATAAAAGTCAATAGATAATAACAGCATTATTGAATCAATATGTTTAGAATCGTGTTGCATTATGTAAAGGTGACACACGCTCTGGCATTTCATTCACGAATTTTTGCCATTTGTTCTTGCGAACAATAATTGTGGTGTCTATTTACTTTTGTCAACTATATATAATATATTATATATATATATATATATATATTATAATTAAATAAAGCGGATTAACGACATCTGATTGTCTTCATACTCTATCGACAAGTGTATTGTGAGTTAGATTAATTTAGGTTAAGTTAGACTAGATTAGCATAGGCTAGGTTGGAACAAGGTTAGGTTAAGTTATTTTCTTAGACGGTCGCTCGTTTAGTCTTGTCGAAGAAATGAGTACAGGTCCAAATATAGACCGAAACTAACGTAGGAGAGACGCTTAAAGTACCGTAATTATGCAGCAATTTTAGCTCTTGTACTAAAAGTCTAAACAAACAAACGAACAAAATTATACTAAATAATTAAAGTAAAGTATATACACAATTTCTTCCACGCGATGAAAATGGCATGTCTGTCGGCAGTTAGCGGTAACTTCTGCTGGTTTTCTTGTAAATTAATAAACTCTTAGGAGAATAATAACCATATTTCACTAACACCTAAGTTCCGATACCAAATTCAATTACTGTACTCAGGATTTCATTCTTTCCAGGGATGTGAGCGAGGTTCCGAAGGGGATTTTCACGAACTTCAACTTTTGAGAAATTATGAGTTAGAATTCATTTTATGCCTGCGGCAGAAAGCGCTCAGAATTTATAATAGAATTATATATATATATTCATATATATATATATATATATATATATATATATATATATATATATATATATATATATATATATATATATATATATATATATTCATTTTTAGTTTCCAGTTTAGTGACTAGGCATTATCTTAAGGCCTGATTTCGCTTATTGCCACTAACATATATGTGTGTGTGTATATATATATATATATATATATATATACACACACACACACACACATATATGTTAGTGGCAATAAGCGAAATCAGGCCTTAAGATAATGCCTAGTCACTAAACTGGAAACTAAAAATGAATATAGCATTAGTTGCAATGGTCACTGTCACTGTTTAGGTTATGTTATATTAGGTTAGGTTAGGTTATATTTACTATTATTATAGATATCTAAATTAATTATGATTATGATTATGTGCATACTTAGCGTTCAGCTTATTGCTAAGCATTAAGTTTAATGCCGAATTTCGCTTATTGCCGCTAAGATATATATATATATATATATATATATATATACACGCTAATAAATAGTACTGTTTTGAAATACAACCAAATACTGTATGACTGCACCATAACTGTTTAATGCGTAACCAAAACATAAAACAATGGTTAATACAAAGAAAATATGGTTGGAAGAACCGTTTGGGTTGGTTGGCAAACAATTAATCACATATTTGGTTTTTCCATCCAAGTGGTTTCGCCAGCGTCCATTAAAGAATAGTGATAAACGGACACGAGATGAAACGAGGGTAATATGCGATTTTTCATTGTCAAATACAGCGATTTTGAGCTGTACCAAAACGTAAAAGCCTCAATTTTTTCTTCCGTCATCATACGAGAAAATATGTTTACAGGATAAATTTTACACACGCATCTAAAATGCCTGAAGCTTTTAAAAGGCAGAGTGTCTCTGTTTTAATTTTCAAAATTTGGCACAGAGAGAGAGAGAGAGAGAGAGGAGAGAGAGAGAGAGAGAGAGAGAGAGAGAGAGAGAGCACGTAAAATAGCAGGAACGATTGTTAGCTTTGAAATGGGTTTTTGCGAGGCGTTTTCATTTCTCGGCGAAACAAATTCAATTTGGGAATGATTTCGAATCAATCAATCCGGAAATGAAAATGCTTCCAATCACTGCTCGCATTGGAAGGGCCACCACTGCGGAACGCGTAATTTCGGCTTTGACCGACGAATCACGCGTTTCCTTTCCTAATTCGCCTTCTTTGCTCTATAACTAGTCTGAAGCGAAACAATTACTTTAACACACACAAACACCCACCCCACACACACACACACACACACACCACACACGTTTAGCTATACTAAAATACCGCGACATTTTTGCATATCCAATTCTGTAATACGACATTTACCCAATTTAAAAACCTAATAAATTCAACCAAACCTAACGTAACCTTACCTGGCGTAATGCAACCTAACCAAGAGTAACCTTAATTATATCTCCTTTTTCCATGACAAAAGATAGCATTTATAAAGATAAACCACCGCGACACCGCTAATGTAGTGATACGCACGTTTGTGTCGCGATGGACTGTGTGTATAGCCTAAAGACTGTCGCGATTCCGTAGGGAAGACAACACACACGTACACACGATATACAGGGTGTCCGAGAATTATCTGTACAATTTTTGGCTGTTATTAAAAGTCAACCATGAAATGTAGAAATTCCAATGTTGTCCCATTTTACAGAGAATCTCATTAAGTTTTTTCTTTTTCTGATACCAAGTTTTGACAAGTTTTTTAGAAATTCCAGTGTGTCCGAACATTATCTGTACAATTTCATCTTTTAATAAAATTCTTGATAACACACGTAAAATTCTTAAACAAGATTATTTAGAATCTGTATTTTAAAAAGTTTCTTTTATTAAAGTAACGTTGTTACAAACATTCGATATGTGCACCATCAGTGATTCGCAAAACATCCAATCGATAATCCAAATGTTGCCATGTACGCTGCAGCATATCCACATCAATTCGCTCAATAGCAGCTGTGATTCTTGCTTTTAAATCATCAATGTCTGTCACCCGCGTACATTTCTAAACAATTTGTCAAAACGTGCTATCAGAAAAAACGTAATGAGATTCTCTGTAAAATGGGACAAAACTGGAATTTCTACACTTCATGGTTGACTTTTAATAACAGCCAAAAATTGTACAGATAATTCTCGGACACACTGTATATATATATGCTAAAGCGAATATGACCATAAGGAACTTTCGATTTTGTACAAGTGAAGCTAAAGACACTCTGTCGTACTTTCTGCAGTAATATATACGGACAGCAACTCTGGGTGAATTATAGAAAAGGTTCTGGCAGAACCCTAAATTTGCTTTACAACAGGTCTTTTAGACTCTTACATAACTTACCCCCGAGATGCTCAGCTTCGCAAATGTTTGCTATTCACAATGTCCCGAGCTTCCAGGAAGTAACAAGACGTGCTCAATACAGTCTAATGCAAAGAATTAAAAAATCAACCAACCCGATTATCCAAGCTATTCATGAGTCCTGCCATTTATCCTCTAAGCTATGGAATTCTTGGTACGAAAACGTTTGTCTGTAGCTCCACTTAACTTCGACATTACAGTATTATTTCTAATCAATTGTATATATTTCTATCCTTAGTATATGAACTGTCATTGTATTAAATATTTGTCATATGGACTATAGTCTGCCAATAACCTTTTCATTTTCATTTTCACATATATATATATATATATATATATATATATATATTATATATATATATATATATATATATATATATGGGATGAATTTCACAATTAAACACGTGAAATGAATGAATATATATATATATATATATATATATATATATATATATGATGCAAATCCACAAGGAAAAAGAAAAATTATTCCAAGGCCTTTCGTGTATTCAGAAGTACACCTCGTCAGGGAATGACACCTCGTCATTCCCTGACGAGGTATACTTCTGAATACACGAAAGGCCTTGGAATAATTTTTCTTTTTTCTTGTGGGTATGCATCTCATATATACAGTATATATATATACATATATATATATATATACAGGGTGGGCGGAAAGTAGCTCCCTATTTTGGATTGGTAAAAAAATACGTATATTATCCATTTATTTCAGAAGAAATAATATGAAAAGGTAGGCATACATGGTAGGTTTTCTTTAAAATTCAATGTGGGCTCCAACTCTTTCCACCAGCTTCTGGAGCCGCCCAGGAATGGCGTCCACTGACTTTAGCAGGAACTCCGGCGGGATGGAGGACATGACTTCCCGAATTCGGCCTCCAGTTCTTCCAATGTCCTCGGTTTGGTGCGGTAGACTTCTTCCTTTACCCACCCCCAAAGAAAGAAGTCGCACGGTGTCAAGTCGGGGCTCCTGGCTGGCCATTGATGTGGACCACGACGACCCATCCAACGCCAGTTCAGCTCCTTCTTCAGCACAGTTCGCACTGAGTAGCGGGAGAGTCCACTTTCCCGAGCTGCCTGGCGAGTTGACTTTCGTGGACTCCGTGTGAACATTTCCTGAACTGCCTGCACCGTCTCCTGGGCCCTGGATGTCGAAGGGCGACCACATCTTCGAACATCTGCCACAGACCCCGTGGTCATGAGCTTCGAGTGGCAGTTCTTGATTGTTTTCGGGTCCACTTGGGCACGTGGTCCGTGAATGGCCCCCACCATCTTTGAACTCGAACGACAGATTGCCAAACTTCGTACCGTGCCGCCAACTGGGCACGCTCCTGCAGTGTTAAACGCTCAGCCATGTTACCCTTCAATCTGAAATGAAAAAAAAAAATGAACGTTACAATTGTACCACTTTAGAGAACACAAAGAGAACACTTTAGAGAAAAAAAGATTACCGTTACAATTGTACCACTTTAGAGAACACACCATAACAATATAACAATACAATCACAATTTATACATAATTTATATGTAATTTAAATTAGGGAGCTACTTTCCGCCCACCCTGTATATATATATATATATATATATATATATATATATATATATATATATATATATATATATATATATTATATATATATATATATATATGTTAAACACAGACTGTGCAGTGTGCATGGAACAAGGAACTCTTCTGAGAAATTAATCCACTATAGTTCGAATAAGTAATGATAAATGACAAATACTATAGTTTTTTCTTTTTCATGATGGAAAACCCAACCTGGGCAACGGGTTACTCGCAAAGAGGCCCCAAAATATAACTTCCCTCACCAGCTATCTGCAAAGTATATAGGATCGTGTCCCAAAACTGGATCCTATCTGCTTTGCAGATAGCTGGTGAGTGAGGGAAATTATATTTTGGGGCCTCTTTGCGAGTAACCCGGTGCCCACGTTGGGCTTTCCATCATGAAAAAGAAAAAACTATAGTATTTGTCATTTATCATGCGCCTCGGTGGTGGTGGTGTAGTGGTTAGCGTCGCTGACTACGAATCCATCGGCCCCGGGTTCGAGACCCGACGGCAGCCGGCGCGCAGCAAATCCCAGCTCTTCATCCTTCCACACAATAAAGAAAGTAGTTGGTAGATAAATGGGTACCCTGGGTGGCCTAGTGGTTAAGACGCTGGGCTGCTGATGGGGCGTGGTTCGGATTCCACGTTAAACTGTATGTCTAAGGTGGAGTGAAAAGCTTGACCTTGGTCAGAATGAACAATTCGGGCGGAAGCTAACCAAAGGTTACTAAAGGTATCTATATATACAGTATATATAACCTTTGGTTACCTTCCGCCCAAATTGTTCATTCAGACGAAGTTCAAGCTTTTCACTCCACCTTAGACCTACAGTTTAACGTGGAATCCGAACCACGCCCCATCAGCAGCCCAGCGTCTTAATCACTAGGCCACCTAAGGTACCCATTTATTTACCAACCACTTTCTTTATTGTGTGGAAGGATGAAGAGCTGGGATTTGCTGCGCGCCGGCTGCCGTCGGGTCTCGAACCCGGGGCCGATGGATTCGTAGTCAGCGACGCTAACCACTACACCACCGAGGCGCATATATATATATATATATATAAAATCCTGTGTTCCTCATCATGTCATTAGACAAAAGCGCTTGAGCACTATTTCACTTTTTCTTTTTCCTTCGTGGTTTTTTCATCTCTCTCTCTCTCTCTCTCTCTCTCTCTCTCTCTCTCTATATATATATATATATATATATGTGTGTGTGTGTGTGTGTGTAATAACCTTTCTCGGATCAATGAAAGAAAGCCACCCCCAAAAGTTTCTAGTAAACAATGCCACCCCCCAAAATCATTAAAGTAAAGGATGTAAGTAAAAACACCTTAATGAGGAATTGTTTATTATTTATTAATAAGGAAAAATGTTAAGTAAAAAAAAAAATTGTATTTACGTAGAATGAAATTAAAATTTGGAGATGTCACAAATATGTTCACATCGTTTAAAGAAACTATTTTCAAAGTAACGATCTTGTCACATCGAATATTTTAACGAAAGTATCATGACTTAACCTAACCAATTGTCAAGGACTTACAGTTGATCTAACCGGGAAAAAAGAAATTGCGGGGGGTGGGGGGGGAGGAATAAGGGATCAATGAAAGAAAGCCACCCCCGAATTGTGTCAATGAAAGAAAGCCACCCCCGACCCGTTTGGAGGTGCCTTTCATTGGTCCCCTTTCTCTTAAGCATGAAATAAAATTTCCTATAAATAGATGAAAATCTATTAATATTTTAAAGATAAGAATATCGGTCGTGTTTAAAGGTCGAAGTGAATCTTATAATAAATTTCCTGTTTTAAAATGTAAAAGAAAAATGCCAATAAATTATTTAATGAACTTAAAGGGCAAAATCTATTGGTTTCTACCTTTCTCTAGCTTCCCTTTCCCATTCAAGCGAGAGCAGAAGATTATATATACAGTATATAATATATATATATATATATATATATATATGTGCGTGTGTGTGTGTGTGTGTGTGTGTGTTGATTATTATACGAAGCTTCAATATTTCTTGAAGAAAGTGATCACTCATATGAATGGATAGACACATTTTATTGCATATCTCTCTCTCTCTCTCTCTCTCTCTCTCTCTCTCTCTCTCTCTCTCGCTATCTATCTATCTATCCATCAATGCCAAAAGGGCTACAACATATAATGAATTTGCACTGACAGTGTCCTCCGAATTGCAGTCAACAGCGAATGACCTCTTTAAGGAGATTTCGTCCTGTTCTCTCTGCTGAGTTGAATCAAGGGTCGTTTCCAACACAAACGAGCCTTACGAGCTCCTTCGGGATTTGAATTGAAGCAGAAACACTTTGCGAAGAGAAAGAAAACATCAGTCAGTCCACCAATTTAGGAAATTAATCCAACCAAATGGTGACAACGGGTTGAAATTAACCAAACCATCTTCTCGCTTGGGATGGCACTTTACGGACATAGAAGGAAAGTGCCATTTCATTTGTTTAATTTCTTAAGTTATGTCTTAGAGGAAATATATAAATTTAATGATAAAACGTTTTATGATTAAAACATTAATAATTTAACTGAGAAACAAACATTGACCATAAATGCTTTAAAGAGGATTGTCAGTTTGTAAAGACCATGTTAATTTTTTAAAGAAAAATTGGTATTATTATTATTATTAAAATTTTATACATACATATATACACACTCGTATAATATATTCGCGCAACGTTAATGTTTTTTATAGCAAAATATTTTTAGATAATGTATCATAGTTATTAATTAATACTAAATGACCCGCAAGGTCAGGATAGTTCCAAAGGTCACTTATTAAAAGCGATACCCATTGTACAAAGTGATCTCTTGGAGGACACAAGTGACTGCCCCACAACTTTTTTTAATTTAGTGGAATACCTATATTTTTACTTTCGTAATACACCGAGTTTTGACGAGTTTTTAAACTCAGTTTCTAGACGGACCCTCGAGTGATATGAATTAACTTACACAGCAAACAAATGTACGCATATACGCTCGTAAATTACGTTCATATACCATTTTATAAGATGTTTTATAATTGTTTAGGGGGGGACATAACGTGTAGCTCGGAAGTAGTATGGGACAGCATTTGCCAGTACAGTATACTGAAAACCAGTTAGATGTTCATCAGAGACTATGTTTCTCTTGTTATTTGAGTGCTTTGCATATTCATTGTTTGTATATCGCATGTCGTGTTTTATACTACAGCGGTTGATGAGTCTCAGGGAAGACATTACCACTCCGATACCTTTATCGTTATTAGGTTACCGGTATATTACAATTGCAGTTTTTTCCTTTGGTGCATTGATGGGTGGTTACAGCGTTGGACTCGCATACCATTATAATATATATATATATATATATATATATATATATATATAATATATATATATATATATAGAGTAGTCCAAAATTTGGGCTAAAATTTCAAAATAGTTGAAAATGCTCTCCACATGGCTGCTCTTATGCCTTTAGATGTGAAGTGATTTTATGCAAAATATCTGTCGATTCAGAACATAATAAGAGGTCGCTATGATTTTCACATTTTCAATTAATTAATTAACTAATCACTTTCTACTCCCTTCATTTTTAGAGGACGCGGCAGTCTTGTATAATGCTGTTTGTGAATCAGACAAATCATTTACTTATGCATCATTTCAAGGTTAAACTTGTTGGAGGACGGTTTTAAGTTCGTTCAAACTTCAAGAGCTTAGGAATAGTATCTCATGTAAGTATTAATTCATATATATATATATATATATAATATATATACACGGTGAACCAAAAGTAGGTGGACAGTAGGTTGAATACGGTTTGTGTTATATTATATTATAACTATGGTGTTCATTATAACTATGGTGTTTTTGTTTTATTATTTAAATATTATAACTAAATTTATTTAAATTTTATTTTGTATTATAGTATACAAAAAAATTAAATATGTATTCTCAAAATAAACGTTATCATTTACTGTCCACCTACATTTGGTTCACCCTATATATATATTTTAATTATTAATTCATATATATAATTATTAATTCATATATATTAAGTATTAATTCATATGTATTATATTTATTCAGTATAAATATATATATATATAAAATTATGTTCTTTATATGCAAATTTATAACCGGTAAGGATGTTGATATTAAATTAAATGATTAAAATTGTAAGGTATATATCTTATGTCTCTTGAAGTTTATTATTTACTTATTCTTAAATATATTTTTAAAAATTTGGCTATCTTCCTACCCATCAACCACTAACCACTGTAACCAATTTTTTTACTTTACATATTTATTTTGACTTTGCAATTTTTGACTTCAACACATATAATTGTGCTTTATTTTCTCTCATTTTTCAGGTTATGGCTAGAAGTACTTGCTCATCTGCAGAAATGTAGGTTCTAGGAAAGCTCAGCAATGAGTTATCAACTGCAAAGCTACCCACATGTGGTGATGTGCTTCGTTTAGTTCAGTTTCACCACCATCAACAGTCCAAGACCTTGAAAGAGAGCTACAACTTGGCCTGCAAAGAGTCCCTGCAAGTATGGCAGAGAGCAAGAATTCCTACACAGCGAGTCGATTCCTGCGTTAGGAAGCTGTCAAAGCTGTACGAAGAGTTCCTTGAGTTGAAGAAAAACCGCAAGACGCAGCTACAAAGCTGCAGAGTAAGAGAGCATGTTGTAATGTTATAATGTTTCAGACTAGCAAAGACCCTAGGATCCACTCATGGCTGGTCTACCTAACTGTGTTCGTAATTGTGCATTGTGTATATCTTCCGTGGTGGCGGAGGGGACCTACAATTTTACGTGGGAATTGTTCTAAGGGACCTCTCAGAGCTTTTCGACGTTGCCTCGAAAGACGCCTTGAAGGTGATAGACAATGAAGAAGACCGCCAATTCCTGATGAGGCAACGAGACGTCTTTTCCTGCAGTATGGCAGGCCCTGACAAGATTAATTTTGCCAAGGAATATCGCAAGAGATGTCGACAGGAGAAAGACGCTGACAAAGCTCTAAGGTACAAAGAAAGAGAGGCTGCATTCCAGGCTGGAGCTGCTGTTCTTTCATCATCCAGCATATCCACTTCATCCTCTGTGAATTCAACGCTGAAGACGAAGATTATCGTCCGTCGACTTCGACCGAAAGACCAGATGTACATTCTCATCCTCCGAAACGAAACAATATATTCACATCACCAAATGTGGTCGCTGCTCTTGATCACGTTAACCTTCCCGATCGAGGAGCAGTCTTCGTTGCTGGATCAGTCGCTCAAGCCATGGGCTATGACTTTCACGCAGCTCCATCCGTCGTTCAAAAATGCAAGCAAGGCAGGCAGCAGCCAAAGAGGATCAAGCTTCGTTTTCTGTCGAAGGACCCCTTCTTCTTCACCGGGATGGGAAACTACTTCCCGACATCGGCGGCGCAAAGGAAACAGCCGGACGAACCGTGGTAATCGTTACGGGAAATGGGATGGAAAAACTCCTAGCTGTGCCAAAAATACAACGAGCTACAGGAGAAGAACAGGCCAAGTCTTGCATTTCGACGATTGATGACTGGAATCTTCGCGATGAGATCCAAGGTCTCGTATTTGACACAACTGCGTCTAATACTGGCCTTCACAGGGAAGCCTGTACCATGATTGAAAAAGCAGTAGAGAGGGAACTTGTCTGGATCGCTTGTCGACATCATATCCTTGAAGTCGTCTTGTCAAACACCTGCAACGCACTTCTTGGACTCACAGGTGGCCCGGAAATGACTCTCTTTAAACGTTTTCAGAAAAAATGGCCATCACTTCAGAAGGATTCCTTCATGAAGGCTTCAAACAACCTATTCAGAGATCCAAAGATGTTCCAGCTTCGAGAAGAAATAATCCAGTACTTCACAAAGGCACTGGAGTCTAAACAATCGCGTGATGACTCCAAGGAATTGCTACGACTCTGCCTCACCTTCCTCGGGTGCCGTGATGGAAGTCAAGGTCCGCGCTCCAGGACCAACTCACCATGCACGCTGGATGGCCAAGGCCATCTACATCCTCAAAATTTATCTGTTCAAGCATCAACTACAGCTGACAGCACGTGAGACGGAGAATATCACCGAGCTCTCTCTGTTTATCGCCTTGGTCTACGCACGTTTTTGGAACGAGGCCCCGAGGCCCCCCGTCAGAATCAACGCTCATTTCAACGATATTCTGCTTCTTAAAATCTTGCAAAAGTACCCAAATCAGACCATTTCCAAAGCAGCATCCACAGATCTTCAACGGCACCTGTGGTATCTTGGAGAGCATCTCATCGGCCTCGCATTCTTCGATCCTAGAGTCGATGCCGAGACCAAACGGAAGATGGTCGTAAACCTCCAACGTAACGAAAATACCAGTTACTCGTCGATTGAAGCTTGAAGGAAACATTGAAGATTTGAATTTGTATGAAATAGTCACCAAAAGGACCCTGGGAATCTTCAATCTGTTAAAGAAAGAAGGAAGGAAGGCAGCGGAGGATACCCAGGATACCTTCCTGAGACCGATCCCAATTCCTGGACGGAGGATGATTTGCTTTCAAGAGTTTCGACGCATAGCGATCAACCTAAAAGTTGTCAATGATTCGGCGGAGAGGGGTATCGCCCTTATCAAAGCATATAATACATCTTTAACGAAGGATGAAGAACAAAAACAATTTAGCCTCCAATTAGTAGCAAAACATCGCCATGACTACTCATCGTCTTCGAAGGAGTCAGTGATGAAGCGTTAATCTAAGTAATGATGTATATTATAAACGAATGATAAATGTAATTTTCTATCAAACATATCAATTTTGTTCTTTAAAAATTAATCTGTTTTCTCTAAGAGTCATTCTGTTTTCTAAAAAAAATAAGCTGTTTTCTTTGAGATTTAATCTGTTTTCAAACAAACTAGTATTTGCCCTTGTTTTTTCATTTTTTAACCCAGAAGATCACTCTACCAGAAAGTGAGTAGTAAAATGAAATTCACAGCGACCAGTAAATATCATTCAATTAGGCTGAAATCTGGCATGAAGATGTTTGATAGATATAGGAACAGGAGCAGCCATGTGGAGGTAAAAAATTACCAAATTTTGCTTTTTGGACCACCCTATATATATATAGATATATTATAATATATATATATATATATATATATATATAAACACTCAACATAAACCTGGCAGAGTTAACAACACTTTTTCAAAAGTAACGTTTCGCTTCGATTTAATAGCAGAAATTAACAACAAACGACACAGATATTAACGAGCCAAATGACATCCTTCAGCTTCGCTGCTCCAGCGCTGTGGATTCTTAAGTTACCCGTGGAAGAGCAACGAATGGAGATAACAAATTTATAAAAATGCAAAAATTGAGTTTCTTCTAACATTCTGAAGTGCAAAATCTATCTATTTTTCTATACCTATCTCTCTCTCTCTCTCTGTGTGTATATATATATATTGTATACTCGTATAACCTCTTATAATATACTGTAGGAATCTTCATTTTCCAGGTATTCCTTTCCTTCTTTCAAGACATGTTTATGGCTACTTCCGTCTTTACTTCCGATGTTAAGTTCGGTAGTAACGACGAAAGTTTCTATTATTTGTCCCCAAAACGAGCATAACGGTTCTCCAATTGCCAATTTGTTATAGCCGAATTGAAGTGAAACCCATCAAGCGGATTTTAATTAAAGGTGAAATGAAATGGGTTTTTTTATGCATCAATAAATTTCAACACACACACACACACTATATATATAATTTTTATTTGTGTGTGCGTGTGTACTGTATAATCGCAGAATAATACAACAGCTAACTTCTGGAGGATGCTGTGAAAGAATATGCTGTAATATGCTGTGGAGCTGAATTTTAGAATTTTAAATTAAGAAAGCGGCCATCTTCATAGACTAATTTTGCACTGAAATTGAGTTTAAAGCCTCATTTCCATTGATTGTCGCAAAACAGGAGAACAGAGGTAAAAAAGGAGGCAATCTTTCGGGTAATGTTTGGGAGCTGAAATTCTCGAAATACTTTTGCAGTGGAAAAAAAAATTGTTTAAAGAACGATTACACTATCGGAAAAAAATTGCACCAATTTAAAAGTTTAAAAACTTCTCAATTGCAGACATATTGTTTCGTTATTCTAAAATACCGTTACTGATCTTTCATTTCTCTCTCTCTCTCTCTCTCTCTCTCTCTCTCTCTCTCTCTCTCTCTCTCTCTCTCTCTCTCTCTCTCTCTCTCTCTCTATATATATATATATATATATATATATATATACATTTGTAGCCTAAAGTCTAAAAGCAAAATGGTTTTGGAGGAACTATTGGTGCATTATAAACACTACACAGTGTATATTAACCAAAATAAGCTCCGACCCATTCAGAAGTAGTTACGAAATTATTGAACGACTTTTTGGGTAATTCTGAATATTGGCAGAATCAAAGTAATTTTCCTCGAAATAATAGTAACTTTTGACACAGAATTGTGCTCAAATAACTCATTAGTGTTTACAGCAGTGGTGGGCAACCTGCGGCCCATCAGGTTTCTGAGTGCGGCCCAAGGGACAATTTACTAAACACTATCCACATGAATGAAAATTTTAGAATTTATATCAATATTTCCATAATTTACTGATAATTTTGTTTGATTTAACAAAATTTCTTTATATTAATAAGCATAAAAGCATAAACATACCGTATAAAAGGTAAGCATAAAAATGTTTCTTTTGCTTTACTGTTTGAAGTTGATCACAATTCAATTAATATATAAATAATAATTCTTTCTAATTCTTTATGAAATTTTCTGGTTGTATTAAATGTATTTAAACATATTCGTGGGGCCATGTTTAGCGCACATGCACATTTTAAATTTTGCGGCCCACTGAAATGAAGGAAGGCCAATCATGCGGCCCACTCAAATGAAGGAAGGCCACTCATGCGGCCCACTCACTAGCCTAGGTTGTCCATCATTGGTTTACAGTGTACATTACACTTGCAAAGAGTCGTAATCAATGATCAGGCTTATTCATTTTGTTCTACCGCTACCGCATATATATATATATATATATATATATATAATATATATATATACTCTCTCTCTCTCTCTCTCTCTCTCTCTCTCTCTCTCTATATATATATATATATATATATATAATATATATATATATAAATAAAATGTGTTAATTGGCTTATCCTAGAAATCTTTTGTTCAGGAAAAACAATTATAATTAATGCTGCCTATTATTAATAAATACAAATGGTAATCAAGGCGTTTGTACTATTATTCTTCAGGTGTGTGTGGTGTGTGTGTGTGTGTGTGTGTGTGGTGTAACGACAAAATGAAAAAATATATATAATTTTAATCCATTGTTGAAAATAAAACTTGAATTAATAACTCTTACTGAAATTAATGACTCCTATTTGTTTTTTTGTTTTTTCTTTTGCTCAAATAAAAGAGACTCCATTTTTCAAGTTGTGAATCTCGTTTTAAAAGATCACTCAAACATTTCATACTAATTCGTGTGTCTCGTTCATTTCCATGACATCGACACTCGCTTATTCGTTTCGTACCGTTTCATCACCTGCTATTTCTCTTTCGTTCTGTCACATGATCACGGGTATAAAAACTTTCTTATGCCATAAATCTATTTCTTTTTATTTCCGTATCCCTATATATATACACACACATATATATATATATATATATATATATATATATATATATCGAAGTAGAAGGTTTGAGACATCAATTGGCAAAAACTTTTTTACGCATAGAATAGTAAATAGGTGGAATAGTTTGCCGGTAGAAGTAATGAGTAGCACGTCTATAAACATGTTTAAAAATCGATTAGACGCATATGTTGATAGATTGGGTATAGTTTAAAGTAGTAAAATTAAAGTTTTTGTGGTTCTGAACCCACGTAAAATTGTAGGTCCCCCCCGGCACCACGGAGGACATGCGTAATACACAACTACAACCACAGTTAGGTAGACCAGCCATGAGTGGATCCTAGGGTCTTTGTTGGTCTGAAACATTATAACATTTTATATATATATATATATATAATATATATATATATATATATATATATATTATATATATGGTGTTCCAAAACGATGTATCACACTTTAGTTGCAGATAGAACAAGCATATGGGCATTATTGTGTGTATTGTGTTATGAGAAAACAAGAAATATAATTTGCAATATAAACTAACGTACATGTTCAAAATATTCTCCATTTGCGTCGAGGCACGACTGACATCGAGAAACAACAGAATGACATGTGTCGTGTGAGAGTGTATCGCAAGCGTCGACAATACACTGGCGAAGTTCCTGCGAGGAAGCCTGTTTAATGGAGTAAACAATGTTCTTCATTCTCCACAAAGTTAGAAATAGAGAGGTGTAAGATCTGAAGATCTTGAGGATCATTCAACGGGTCTACGACGCCCTATTCAACCTCCAGACAATCTTCCTACCAGAAACGACCCACCCCTCTCTAAAAAATATACCTTCAACTTCAAGATCTTGAAACCCCAAGATCTCCAGATCTTATGCGCCTCTACTTTTATAGTCGTTGGAAGTTGGAAGGGATAGTCGTTGGAAGTTGGAAGGGATAGTCGTTGGAAGTTGGAAGGGATAGTCGTTGGAAGTTGGAAGGGATAGTCGTTGGAAGAGTGTGACGAGTAGATAGGTGAAGGAACTGAGTTTTCTTCGAGTCATTGAAGCATCTGCAACTAAAGTGTGTATACATTTTTGGGGGAACACTCTGTAAACAAATATACACAATGAACAAAAACAAATTGAATAAATCAGTAATGCAGCAAGTTTTCACTGTGTCCTCTGTTAATATGAATGACAAATTATAGCCTTGTACGCCACTGGAGTACTGCTGTAGTAATGGTGTCTTGAACGAGCTCATTCCATGTTGTTAAAATGTACTCTGGAGTAGACTGACATCCTGAATATTTCCCATGCAAATTTTGTCAATTAAATGTCCCCAGTGGCGCACAAGGCTGCAATTGGCCATTGATTATATATATTATAATGGAGGACACATTGAACACTTACTGCATTAATGTTTTACTCAACTTGTTTTGATTCATTGTAAAATTCCTTAATGTTCAGTTAAAGCTATATTTACACTTCTTGTCAATTTTACTTTTTAACAACTATTGTTAAGTTGAATTTGTAAAGGACAATATAAAGGGTCAAATATGATTTCAGTTTAATTTAGTTATTCTTGGAATTGTGGTTTTGTTGGCGCTGTGTTAAGAAAGTGGCCACTTTTTAGGGGACACAATATATATACACACACACACCCACACTTATTTGGTTTGGTTGGCAAATAGTTAACCATACATGAATTCTGTAGTTGTATAACGAGAATTTTGGTCCGTTTTGATTAGGGTTTTTCGTTTCCAGGGTTTTCACTAGCCCTTTTTCCAGAACAAAATCGGCCATCGTCCCGGGATCCCGGGATTTCCAGGTTTATAAAAAATAATGATAATAAAGTCTTAAAATGTTTAAGCATTAAATAAATCTAGATTAGTTAGTTAATATTAAATATAAATATATAAATATTTTAACGCAATGCTAAATATAATAAAGGATAGAGCCTAGGCTGAGTTTCAAATACTGCAGAAACATAAATACAGTATACGAGTATAGCCCCGGCGGCTATGCCTACAATGCTAATTTGCAGCTTTTCACTTCAACAAAAACAAATTATATTATAGTGTAATTTACACGAACACGACACCTTTTATATACTTCTAACTAATTTTTAGTAAAAAGCTATCAACAGCAAGAGGTGTGCCACTGAATTGAAAATAATAACCAAAATTAAAATCCACTAAAACACAAAATGTTCGATTCAGGGAAATCAAATGACTGACTTTCAGTCCCAGTCAGTCATCAAACATACCAGTCATATTACACATGCACAACATCATACAGAGCATATTATAGGTATTATTCGAGTTGTACAACGCAACGTGATTCGTGCTATTCGATTCGTGTCATCATAGTCTTTATGTTTGTATTTTCTAGATACAGTAACAAATTAACGTAAAACTGTTTGAAATAACGTTTTTAAAATACTTTGTAAAACTCGGGAAATCCCGGGATTTGCTACGCTTGTCCCGGGATTTAAGATTATCATTTTCCGCCCTGGATCCCGGTTGAGAAACCCTTGTTTTGATAATGTCTGCATATTTTTTCTTTCTACACACACACACACACACACACACACACACACACACACACACACTTAATATCACAACTTTGTTATTTCAGGCTTACCATTTATCTCTCGTTTTGCAAATACTTTACTTCCACTCTCAATGCGATATTCCTCTTTCGTCGGAAAGATGGAAACTTAATCCGATCTCTATTTCCGTTTATTCGAATTCTAACTTAGGCCCTTCGGATCTTCCCTGAGGAAGAAACAGATGGAAAACCCAAGGCTGGGAGTGGCATTTTACATAAATTCCTTATTTTAAAACAACAAAATGGGGTCATATATTATTTAATCGGATGAAAATCAATTCCAAAATAAAACCGGGAAAAAAGTGGCGTATAGCATTCAGATAGACGATAAAAAAGAATTATATATTATATTATATATATATATATATATATATACACACATGTATAACACTATAGAGGGTGTCCCAGAATTAACTATCATTTCAATGAAATCCAACAAATTTTTTAAAAACACTTTTTATTTATGTTTATCATGTTAATATGTGTTAAAAATGTATAAATTTCTAAATTTTTTTCATAATTTTATTTTCATAATTTTTTCATTATCTGGTCCAATGAAAGACCGTCTGAAGTCATAGAATGGCAAAGAGACTCTCCAAAAGTTAACGTGTGGCTTGGAATGACCAAATCCAAAATTTATGGCCCATTCTTCTTTGCGAAAGCAACTGTAACAGGTACCGTCTACCTTGATATGCTTCAGCAGTTTCTCGAACCACAGCTTCTTGATGATGGCATTCTTGATAATGTTGTGTTTCAACAAGATGGAGCACCATGTCATTATGCTTTAATTGTTCGAGAATACCTCAACAGACGCCTTCCGAATCGGTGGATTGGACGTGGAGGACCTCGACCTTGGCCTCCGCGTTCTCCGGATTTGACACCCCTGGATTTCTTTGCATGGGGTTTCATAAAAACAAAAGTTTATCGACAAAAGATCAATGCTTCTTGTTGAAACAACATTATCAAGAATGCCATCATCAAGAAGCTGTGGTTCGAGAAACTGCTGAAGCATATCAAGGTAGACGGTACCTGTTACAGTTGCTTCCGCAAAGAAGAATGGGCCATAAATTTTAGATTTGGTCATTCCAAGCCACACGTTAACTTTTGGAGAGTCTCTTTGCCATTCTATGACTTCAGACGGTCTTTCATTGGACCAGATAATGAAAAATTATGAAAATAAAATTATGAAAAAAATTTAGAAATTTATACATTTTTAACACATATAAAACATGATAAACATAAATAAAAGTGTGTTTTTAAAAAATTTGCCCGATTTCATTGAAATAGATAGTTAATTCTGGGACACCCTGTACTATATAAAAAAGCTTTGCTTAAATATGGATGCTATTTTTACTTACAATCCCGCAAGAGAATACTAGGTTTAATATAAGCTTTGAGTTTGAGGCTGCAAGACAAGAAAGGAAGGATCTATATAAAAGCAATAACGGATAATAGAAGATGTTGAACGAATAAAAAGAGGAATGGGGACCAACATGCTATGTGACTAAACAATAATGGTGTTAATAAAGAAATTGAAAGTGACATTTTGAAAGTTCAAAGAGCCGCATGCAGCAAATGTTACGTCCCTCTTTAAAATACAATTGTTCATGGAATATACGATGTTTTAAGCTGATGTATGCTTGAGAGTGAAGCAGCACTACAGACATATACATGTATGCATACATATAAACAAATTTATTTACCTTCCCGAGTAATATTAATGCTGTTAAAAGGAGATTTTCCTGAATTATAAATGGGTTATTTACAGCCCCGCAGAACAATACGAAACAGGAGCGTAATCCACTCTAATAATAATACCCATTAGGGCAAGCTTTGTCTTTTTTTTTCTCTATTCTTTTGTTTTATGAGACAAATTAAGTCTTGAGAACTCTACACCGAATCCGCGGAAGGAGGAATAAGAAATATTTTTATTTCTCAATACCAAAAGAGGTTACAGCTATTATAACTATTTTTTGCAGGCATCTTGCGTACCTCATTAACGTATGTAAGGAATAAACAAACAAAAAAAAAAGGTTCCAAAGAGAATAAGGGAATAAATAGGAATAAAATACATTGCGTAAATAGCATATAAGAGATAAATAAGTAAAAATAGAGGAAATAACGTATGAAAAATAGTGAAACAAAAGAAATAAAGTGCTTCAATGTGTAATTATCAACAAATAATATCATGAAAATACATGCTAAAATTTCGTAATAAGATTAAAAAATAAGTTATATAATGTTTAGACTTTTAAAAAATAAGAAAAATAAAAAGAAAGAAATAAAAAAGATAAGTAAAGAAAGAGTAAAAAAAAAAAAAAAACCGAGTAAATTGCCAACTGCTTTTTATTTTTCGGCTTAAAAAAAAAAAAAATTTTTGTTTTCATTTTAGGAAGAGATAGTTGTCCCTCGCTTTTCTGCTTTGCAAATGGAGGACAAAAGAATGATTCGCAGGCTCAGAGATTGTATTTTTTATTTCTGTAAATCTCATACACTTTACCCTTTCTTTCCTATTGGGGATACTCAAATACCCTAATACACAAATGGGCATGCGAGGAAAGGGGTATTATTCTTGCGAGTGAAATAAACGCTTATGAAGCTTGTTTCTTCTATTTTTTTGTTTGCAATTTAAAACAAGGAAAAACTTCTTAAATAAAATTAACTTAATTTTAACGAGTTAACAACATTTCCATAATAATAATAATAATAATGATGATAAAAATGATAATAATGATGATGATAATAATAATAATAATAATAATAATAATAAATTCTTTTCTTCTCTAATAAAGTTGAGTGAATTGTTAAAATTGTTAAAATTGTTAAAATTGTTAAAATGATTTAAATTGTTCAGAATAATGATAATAATGATACTAAATCCCGAACATTTTTCTCCATAAGAGAAATTCGCGAGTCTTTCAGCAAAGAAGATTTGCTATTTCTTTAAAAACTTTTTCCAAACTCTTCTGAATTTTTAAAAGAAAAATTCTCTTTTTATTTTACTCTCTCTCTCTCTCTCTCTCTCTCTCTCTCTCTCTATTTAAATTTTCTCCCCATTTTTATTTCAAAAGAGGAAAAAAAATCTTTTTGCATTCTAAATGTTCACCAATCATTTTTCTTACTTTTAAAAAAAAACAAGAAAAAAATGTAAAAAAACATTTTTTCTTTCCAGAAACCCTCCCATTAATTCTGGAATATATATATATATATATATATATATATATATATATATATATATATTGTTTCGCTTATTTTCGTACATTTATAAAATCTGTTCTGGTTTTTGTGACGGTCTTTGCTTATTTCGTTTTTTATGATTTATGGCGATATTTTTAACTCATACTTTTGTTGAATGTTTATCATTATTTACTATGACGGAAAACTGCATCGTTAATAGGAGCTATATTTAACATAATAAAAGCCCTTACCTTTAATATGGGAATAATTTAAATTATAAAGGCAACGTGATATGGATTTTGGGGTTTTATCTAACTATTTACCTTTCTCTCCTCTCTCTCTCTCTCTCTCTCTCTCTCTCTCTTTCTATATATTATTATATATATATATATATATATATATATATTATAATATATATATATATATATGAAAATATATATAAGCCTTGGTTTTGCTTTCGCCCGAATTGTTCATTCTGACGAAGATCAAGATTGTCACTCCACCTTACACCTACAGTTTAACGTGGCATCCGAACCACGCCCCACCACCGGCTGTCAGAACTTACTCGCTCTCACAACCTCCCTATTAGCAGCCCAGCGTCTTAACGTCTTAATCACTAGGCTACCCAGGGTACTCATTTATCTACCAACCAATTTTTTTTATTATGTGGAAGGATGAACAACTGGGTTTTGCTGCGCGCCGCCTGTCTTCACCGGGTTTTGAACTCAGGAACGGTGGATTCGTAGTCAGCAATGCTAACCGCTACACCAACAAAACGCGTATATATAGAGTATATATAAATGTGTGTGTGGAGGAGGGGGTTCATTCGTATTTTCATCAATTAGCCTTTCAACAGTCATTTCATTAGCAGTAAATTAATTCGTTCAAAAACAAATAAATAAATATAGCTTTAATAAATGAACGTAATTTGAATTTTTTATGTAAAATTGGGAACGTACCTTCACAATGAAGTTAATGAATACTAAACGGAGAAACAAATTCTATGGACCAATAGTCCACTGGCAAAACATGTCAATCATGGGCGGGCACATCAGCTAGTTATTAATTAAAGTTATTTAAAAACAAACCAATGAATTACAAATGTTATTTTCAAGATTCATACAATAAAATACAAAATTCATACCTCAAATAATCTACTTCACTATTCATTTTACTTCGCCTTCGATATTCAATTAAATTTAACACAATCCTATAAATCAAAGTACTAACTTACTTTTCAAAATTTAAGAAAATTTTAACATAAATATATTAAATATTTGGGATTTTTTCCGTTTGGGGGCTAGCAGCGAATTTTGATGAAAATCGGTATACTAATGTATGTATGATAGTTTTGGTCACTGATTTCAAAAATAACTTTCTTTTTTTGGAGAAATGAAAAACAAATATGTTAAAGCACTTTAAATAATTAATGTGTTTTTAACGAAAATATCATGACAACCTAACCAATCGTAAAGGGCGTACAGTTGACCTAACCGGGCATTCAATTAACCTAACCTGGCATTCAATTGACCTAACCGGGCATTCAATTGACCTAACTGGGCATTAATTCTTGATTTTTTTGCTACTTTTACAGATCTGCCGGGATCCTTCAAAAAAATGTATTCTTCGTAAAGTTGCACTTTTTACCGTTTGACCGAAGCTTTTGGCAACGAAAGAACTGGTATTTTTATCAAAGGAACACACTTTTCCACACTTAGAGCACTTTTTCATAAACAGTAGCAGTTTGTGACTCTGGCTAAAGTTAATACAATCCTCTGTAACTAGTTTAAGCTAGTTAAAACACATGTTAATTATTTAACGTACTCTAACATGTTTGTTTTTCATTTCTCCAAAAAAAGAAAGTTATTTTTGAAATCAGTGACCAAAACTACATTAGTATACCGATTTTCAATAAAATTCGCTGCTAACCCCCAAACGGAAAAGACCCAATATTTGAAGCAAAGCTTTATAACAAAATTAAATACAATATAATTATCATTTCATTGTTAAGTTTAAACATACCTTCGATTTACACAATTAACGTTTGCAGATTTCAACAACTACAGCACTCGATCTCAGAACAAAAAATACATTCATACAATAGTTTACTTTCATACTACAACACGTTTACCATTCAACACAACCTAACCAGCACGTCACACATTAACAATCCTCGGATAAACAAATATATAGTGTATATAATCCTTTTACACTATTAATATTTGGTTTTGTGAATTTTCATTACTCGTATTGTTGTGTGCATTCTTTTCCATTCATTATTTTTGTTTTTTTCGTTGTTATAACTAAATGTTTGCGTTGCACAAACACGCCTTTACAGTTGTAATAGTATAGATAAATGCTAAATTGTCCAAAGATTCTTTTAACAAATGCAGATTTCTACGCAGTGTGACAAATGGAGGAAATTTTCCTCGAAGCTGGAAAATGTCTTGTTAAATTTTAAGAAAAAGGTGAAAGAAAAATTTTAAAAATATTACACGAATTGCAGGGAAATTTCGGACCAAAATATTTTCGTGTTTGAAAAGTCATTTATCATCGTTCAAGTCTGACTTCCATCTCACATGGCCATTAATGTTTAGGTCTATTTGAGTATTCAGAGAAACTTATCAGGTTTATTACGAAGATTCCGAACACCTTTAGAAAATCTTTGTAGATTTCTAAAATTTTGGAGAATTTATGTTCTGTGCATTTGCACAGACTGTCCCAATCTCATTCATGTTATTTTCAAACAACATTCATATGTATTATGTACATTCAAACGACCGTTCAACATTTCGTTGGCAAGGCATTCTGTCAAGTTTTTGGGAGGGTTAGATCGCTAGGTTAGGTTAAATTAGGTGAGGGTAAGTTGATAAAATATTTCGTCGACTATATGCGTATAGATCATTTACTGACGCTTAAGCAGTTTATATTAGCACAGTTTGGGCTAGGTTAAGCCCAGTTAGGTTACATTACATTATGTTAAGTTAGGGCAGCATTTTTCAAACTGTAGGGGTGTGTGTCCCTCTTGGAGGCGCACGATCTGCTAAAGGGAGGTGCGAAGAAATTAGCAAAGGAAAAATTAAAACATAAAAATCTGGTTCTTTTCAATAATTTTATTGGATCACCTGAAGATCAGAGGCTCCAGCCTTCTTTAGTTAACCTTATAAGGCTAACCAACGAAAATATCACGACCTAACCTAACCAATCATTAGGTCAACTGTACTCCATTGACGATTGGTTAGGTTAGGTCGTGATATTTTCGTTAGTTAGCCTTATAAAGCTAACTAAAGAAGGCTGGGGGCCCTGATCTTCAGGTGATCCATTCTATTTGCTATCGCTATCACTCTAAAACTGTACGCTGCGTGTGCTTTAGAACCGAGAGTTAAAACAGGACTAAACGTACTCTGAACATAAAGTAAGTAAAGAGTACACGCGGTAGACTGAAAGGCTTCCTTTATTTCCAGCAAATGTCCTTTTTTTGTATTTTTCACTGTGTTTCAGGGAAGACTGTTTGTCAAGAAGATAATCGTTTCATCTACTCTCTTTCATCTACTGGCTGACTTAATTCGTCAGCCAGACCCCTTACTGAGCGGACGCATTCCCTGGGCTCTCTGATATTGTTTCTACTTTTGGATATTGCCGATTAATTTACTTTTGGAAAGTTCTGAATTTTATATACTTGCGTTTATATTTACATTGTTATAGTTAAGTAACTGAATATTAGTGGTTTTTAGCGATTTAGAAGTTTTCATAGCGTGCCGGCTTAATTTAACTTAAACTTATGACGGTTATAAACGTTAACTACTTTAACTTGACCGATACCGTCGCAGAAAGCGTCGTGTGCTAGGTGTCGGGTTAATCGGTTATACGGATTTTAACGGCGGTCCTATGGCGATTACCGAGAGATCGGTTTGTTTCTTTTGTGATTTAAGGGAAGATATAGTTGATATAAAACGTAGTGTACGCGAGGTGACGGAAAGACTTGCAACGCTTGATGAGGGCAGGGGCAGGGTTACAGTTGACGAAGGCCGAACCTATACTAACGTTGAAGACGTTAGTAATTTGAAGGGTGAGGTGAGGAACATAGTTTCTAGTATAGGTAGCTTATCGGGAAGGTTAGACAGAGTTGAGGAAGGGGTTAAGGTTGGTCCGAGATTAGTAGACGGGGAGGGATTTAGAGAAGTTAAGGGTGGAGCTAGGCCACATACATTAGGTGATAGGAATCCCCCCTCTATCGAGGTTTCGAACCCTTTCGCCCAGTTGGAGAGGGATGTGAACGAGGGGGAAACTATTTTAATTGGGGACTCCTTAGTCCGTCATATGGATAAGGAGTTCATTGAATGGAATCCAACCAAGAGGAGGAGGGTCTGTCTCCCAGGGGCCAGGGTTGACAGAATTAGAGACGAAGTAGATAGGATTGATGTTGCCTGCCGTCACTCGATGTTGGTGACGATGGTAGGGGACAACGACTCGTATAGGCCCGATACGAGAGTGCCTGACCTTTTGGAGAGATATAGGGGGTTAGTTAGGTCCCTGAAGGCAAGATCAGATAGGTCTTTAGTTCTATGTATTACCCCTAGGCACTGTTTGGGTCTTACGATTACGTCAAAAACAATACTTTCAAATACTAAACTAGAAGAGATTTGTGCTGAGGAAAATGTACCCTTCGTAAAGCTGTGGTCAGAATTTAGTGATCCTAGCCTTTTTATAAAAGATGGGGTGCATTTCAATGAAATAGGGAATGCTATGCTAGGTAGGTTAATCGATGAGTACGTTCGAGAGCTGTATAGGTCGAAGCCTTTTAAACGTTGTGGTTCCGGGAAACGCCGGCCCGACGTGAAAAATAGTTTAAAACGTCGATCTGTGGTAAAAAATAATTTAAAAGTCTTTTATTAGAAAATAAGTATTAGAAAGTATTAGAAATAAATTGAACGAATTTAAGGCGATAATTTATTCCGGGAACTACGATATAATTGCTATAACCGAAACATGGTTAAATACCGTGACTCGGAACTTGTTGGGGGAACTTGATATAGCGAGTTTTAAACTTTTTACTAATGATAGGTTACATACAGGGTGTCCCGAAAGTCTTGTTACACCTATGTATAATCTCGGAATATTAAATGATGTTTGGTTCCGACAGGATGGAGCACCTCCCCACTATTCCTTGAGGGTTCGTAAATATTTAAATGAGGTGTTTCTGATCGATGGATTGGAACATTAAAAGGCAACAAATGCAAAAAACTTCACTTTTTTCTACGTGAAGGTCAAAATATGATAATTAAAACCCACTCTAATAGACAGAGTTTATTTCCACAACAGTTTCGATGCCCACTGACATCCTCTTCGGGTGGATACAGAAAAACGTTTTTCTGTATCCACCCGAAGAGGATGCCAGTGGGCATCGAAACTGTTGTGGAAATAAACTCTGTCTATTAGAGTGGGTTTTAATTATCATATTAAAATGCAACATTAAATGGCCTCCGAGAAGCTCAGATCTCTCGAGTTGTGACAATGCATTATGGGGATTTATAAAGGAAAAGGTTTCTCCAAAACGTTATGATTCCACTGACGGACTAAAGGAAGCCGTAAAAGATGCTTTTAAACTTGTAACACCTAAAATGCTGAGAGGCATAGCACACCGAACCTGGCGTAAAATCATTCTGTGCAGTGAGGACGATGGTTTGCATACAGATCCATTGGATACATGATAAACTTGCGTATAACTATGTATAAACTACAATGTTGTATAATTCTGTATAAAATAAAATGTCTCAGTGTTTTCTACTATATACTTTCATTACCATAGTTACAGAAAACTGGAATAACATTTACATAGGTGTAACAAGACATTCAAGACACCTTGTAGGTTTGGTGGTGGCGTTTTGTTGTACATTTCGTAATTCCCTTAGGGCTATCGAGGTTAAGATAGATTTTCCGGCAGCAATTAATGTGATATGCGTTGAAATTAGGGCGCGTAGTATTAGCTTTAATTTCGTTGTTGTTTATAGACCTCCCGTTCAACCCCTCAATACCGATACTAGATTTTACTCACTTCTTGGTAACTTTATTAATAACCGGAAGAGTATAATTGTCGGAGACTTTAACTGCCCTAATGTTAATTACGAGACTTTACTGGTAATGATGAGGGTTTGAGACTGATTGAGTTCATGGAAGATAATTTTTACGACAGATGGTTATCGAACCAACGCGCGGTGACAATATCTTAGACGTGGTGATG
This sequence comes from Bathynomus jamesi, assembly GCA_023014485.1. Lineage (NCBI taxonomy): Eukaryota > Metazoa > Arthropoda > Malacostraca > Isopoda > Cirolanidae > Bathynomus > Bathynomus jamesi. The sequence continues at coordinate 793,400 of JAJOZX010000480.1, read as the reverse complement.
ACGAACGACGATAATATAGTCGAAGGTTTAGAGGTAGGTGAGAGTTTGGGATGTAGCGATCACCAAATTATTAGGTTTAAGCGATTGATAGAAAACAGTAAGGATAGTAACGTAATAGAAGTCCCCGATTTTCGTAGGGCTAATTTTGATAGTTTTGCGGACAGGATGAGAGTAGTGGACTGGGATAATTTATTTATGGGTAATGACGCAAATTTCCATTGGGAGGCGTTTAATGAAAGTTTTATGAATGTCGAAAGGGAGTTTATTTCTCGTAGGCCCAAGCGCGCTAGAAATCATGGTAGGTCCAAGTGGTGGACTAGGGAAATAGGCGAGTTCATAAACGAGCGTAACAGAGCGTATAGACTTAATAAGCGCAAAGGCACGGTAGCTAACTTTTAATAGATATATAGAGCTTTAGACGTCAGGTTAAAAGATCTGTTAGGAATGCTAAGTGTAATTTAGAGATCCAAAAAGTTTTTTGACTACGTGAATAATCGTAAGCCGATAAAAGGTAACATAGGCCCTCTGGTGGACGTTAACAGCGCTTTGGCTTCCAACGCTCAGGCGATGACGGGTATTTTTAACAACTTTTTTGCGACAGTTTTTACCGTACAAGACAAATAAGTGTCCCCGACGTGGACGATATCGCTTCATTTAGTAGCGAGACTATTTTGAATGAAATAAAAGTTTACGAGGGTGAGATTGTGCATTATATCGATAAGCTAAAAGTGAACAAGGCTCCAGGCCCTGACGCGCTTTATCCCAGACATTTGAAAGATTTGAAAAACGTTATCGTAGGCCCCTTAACAAAAATTTTTAATAAGTCACTGGAAGCGGGGATTATTCATGAAGACTTCAAATTAGCTAACGTTACGCCTATTTTTAAAAAAGGCGACCGCATAGTAGCTAGCAATTATAGGCCTATTAGCTTAACGTCAGTTGTCGGTAAACTTTTGGAATCCGTAGTTAGGGATCGTATCGTCGATCACTTAAAAAGTCGCGATTTGATTAATAGTAGTCAGCATGGGTTTCGACGCCATAAATCTTGTTTAACTGATTTGTTAGAGTTTTATAATGAAACAGTGCGCGAATAAGATAGGCATAGAGCGGCTGACGTTATTTATTTAGACTTTAAAAGCGTGTTCGATACAGTTCCGCATAGAAGATTAATTGCGAAGGTTAAAGCGCACGGTATACGCGGTCAGGTAGCTAACTGGTTAGAGGAATGGCTTCGTGCTAGGAAACAGAGGGTCGTTGTTAATGGGAGTGAATCGGGGTGGTTGGATATAGGTAGCGGTGTCCCACAGGGTTCAGTGTTAGGCCCATTGCTATTCGTAATCTACATTAACGACATTGATGTAGGCTTGACCAGTAACGTGTCAAAATTCGCGGACGATACTAAAATAGGCGGTAAAGTTGTTAACGTGGACGATAGAAATAGGCTCGAAGACGATGTAAATAGGATTATAGAGTGGACGGATAAGTGGCAGATGGATGCAATTTAACGTAGACAAATGTAAAGTTTTGCATATAGGTTCTCGTAACAATAATTACACGTACACGATGGACAATAGACGGTTAGCGAGCGTTGACGAGGAAGTAGATTTAGGCGTACGCGTATCTACGGATTTAAAAGGTAGGAACCAGTGCCTGGAGTCTTGCGCAAAAGCTAATAGGATGTTAGGCTTCATAGCGCGTAATTTCGAATTTAAATAGAAGAATATTATATTGCCCCTTTACAAGTCCCTAGTCAGGCCTCATTTAGAATATGCCGTTTAGTTTGGTGCCCGTATTTGCGTGAGGATATTGATAGGTTGGAAAGGGTTCAGCGTCGCGCCACGAAACTAATTCCGTCATTGCGGAACAAGTCTTACGAAGATAGGATTAAAGAGTTAGACCTGCATTCACTCGAAACTAGGAGATTAAGGGGGGAGCTTATTGAAGTTTTCAAAATCGTTAATAAAATCGATATCGTAAATTTTGACAAACTGTTCACTTTCGATAATAGCAATACTCGTAATAACGGATTTAAGTTGTGTGGCAGACGATTCATTACTAACATCGCTAAAAACTTTCTTACGTTTAAAGTAATTGATAAATGGAATAATTTTCTCGCGTCCGTCGTGAATTCTACCAGCGTTAATGTTTAAAAACAGTTTAGATAGGCATTTTAAAAATATTAACGTTGTTTAAAATAATAAAACTATTAGCAACGAGCTCTCGGGGTAATGGTCGAGGATGAGTCTGTTGAAGATTAATGCCAGCTTGTGACATGCCAGCGTGTGATATGCCAGCAATAAAATTATTTAAAAAAAAATGACTAACACGAACGTAGATGTAGCTCATAGCGTAAACTAACCCACTTTTTGTTATACTCTTCCTACTTTTTTTTCCTTTTCTTATCCTCTCTTTACTTGCATGTCTGTAGTTTGCATGGTATGATAGTGTTTGAATTAAGACTGTGTTTGCATGGTTTGTAAACGTTCATATTTTACTTCTTTTCATCTTTCACCCCTTTCTTATTCTCTTCGACTATTTTTCCGACTTGTCGGCAGTGGCCGGCGGATGATGATGGGGAATCTTTCTCTTTTTCTGAATGAATGTTAACCCACGAATGATAGGCTTTGCTACTTACTTTCACCCCTTATTCTCCTCTTTTAACCCCCTACTCTTTCCTTTCTCTCGGACTAACCTTAGAGTGGACCTTAGGGTCTTTGTTAGCCTTAGCTTCTTAGACAGGGCCGGCCCCAGCTATGTGCAGCCTGTGCGACTGCACAGGGCCCCTCCAAAAAAGTAGGTAGAAATATATTTATACAGCAAGATAAGGGGGTCACAAGAGAGGACAAGGAGCAAGCAAAAATGCTGATGGCAGAAAATACCAGAAAAAATAACTGCCTAGATCTGGTATTCACGAATAACACGAACTTGATTACTGATATAAAAATAATCCCAACTATTATCTCAGACCACAACATAATCGGGTTATCAACAAATATGGCGACAACATTAAAAGACAATACACATACGGAAGGAAGAACCAAATTTGGGTTTTTAACTTAAATTCCAAGACCATAAATTCGGAAGAAATCAGATCACACATGGCCCAAATAGAGTGGAGAATAGTCTTGGAGAATAAAACAACGAGGCAGTGACGGAGGAGTGTGAAGAACTTGGGAAAACATTAAGCTGTGGAGAGGAAGCTGATATTGATGGGAGAGATCTGGCCACTGAAATTAGGAACCTTCCAAATTTGCCGAAAGAGTTGAAAGACAACATGACAGAACTTGGACTCCTAAGTTACCTTCATCAAAAGCAGTTGAAAGAAATCTATCCAAATCCTTGGATAGTACTTCGGATTGCTTGCACTCTCCCAGTGACAGTGGCATCAGCAAAAAGAAGCTTTTCAAAACTAAAGCTCATAAAGACCTATCTCAGATCCACAATGGCACAAGATCGCCTCAGTGGACTCGCTATCATCAGTATTAATCAAGAGATTAGCAGACAGCTGTCTTATGATAGTGTTATTGAAGATTTTGCCTCGAGAAAATCGAGGTGGTACAGATTATAAGCACTTCAGTGTACTGGTATTTATGGTTTGACAAACATTGATGTTTTTTGTTAATTTTTCTAATCATGGTTGCAGTTGGCTTCAACAATTTTCCTTTATTTCTTCTTGTTTTCTGATTTATCATTTTATCAAACTATATTTACAATTGTCAATTTTATTTTCCCCAATTGCTTATTATTTTCTCCACATTAAAATCATCTCAAATTTATACTGTACTATGTAATTTTGAATATTTGTAATTCTTTAAATAATAAAAGAGGAACACTGATACTGATTTACCTTCCTGTTATATATTTGTGAAAGATATATATATATATATATATATATATATTCATTTATATACTGCGTGGTCATTGCAGTATATATATATATATATATATATATATATATATATATATATATATATATAAATTATATATATCGTAAAGAACGACGCTTGTATAGGAGAACATTCCGCGCAAGATGAGGAGGGAGAACGAACAAATGAAAAAATGAGGTAACCACCCGGGAATCGAACCCGGGATCTTCCGATTGCCGGTCAGATATGATAACCACTACGTTAATTATACTGCGTGTTCTTTGCAGTTGAAATGTATATATAATATATATTATATATATATATATATATATATATATATATATATATATACAGGGTGATTCAGCAGAGTACATTAAATTGGAGGATGAAATCCTTGGATAATTCTAAACCACAATGTCTCAAGGTAAAATGTCAGATTCTGCATAGTTTCCATGTTACAATACATTTAAGATGTTGTATTACTGAGAGTGAATATGAAGTGAAACCCCGTAGGTTTTAGTAATAATTTATTCACAGATCTCTACAGTGTGACCCCTCTTTGTTACAACCTAAAGGAAATGGTCAAAGTTGCCCCCTTCTGCCTCAATGCAGGCCTGTACACGTCGCACCATTGAATGTCTGACGCGTTCCAGAATGCCTGGACTATGTTTAATTTGCTCGCACCTGTCACGAACAGGTGGCCATAATTCCTCTCTTGTTTGAACCTCTGTATCATACACCAACGTCTTTAAATGGCCCCACAGGTAGAAATCCAAAGGGTTAAGATCTGGGAAGCGGGGTGGCCAGGGAACGGTGCCACCACTGCCTATTCACCTGTTGGGATAAACAGTATCCAGATATTCCCTTAATGCTCGGGCAAAATGGGCAGGTGCACCATCATGCATGAACCACATGCGACGTCGTACTTGCAGTGGCACATCTTCAAGTAGCACTGGCAGCGTCTCCTCGAGGAATTATGGCCACGTGTTCGTGACAGGTGCGAGCAAATTAAACATAGTCCAGGCATTCTGGAACGCGTCAGACATTCAATGGTACGACGTGTACAGGCCTGCATTGAAGCAGAAGGAGGCAACTTTGAACATTTCCTTTAGGTTGTAACAAAGAGGGGTCACACTGTAGAGATCTGTGAATAAATTATTACTAAAACCTACGGGGGTTTCACTTCATATTCACTCTCATTAATACAACATCTTAAATGTATTGTAACATGGAAACTATGCAGAATCTGACATTTTACCATGGAGACATTGTGGTTTAGAATTATCCAAGGATTTCATCCTCCAATTTAATGTACTCTTTGCTGAATCACCCTGTGTATATATAAGGGGGCGCCCATATAAGAGCTTGCCTAGGGCGCCAAATACCCTTGCACCACGGTGTATATTATATATATATATATATATATATATATATATTTTAAGCGACATTAGGTCTGGGTAGTAGTTGGATGGGAGACCGTCCTCTGCGCCCAGATTATGTAGCGACCCGTGGTTCGGATCCACGTAAAGCTGTAGGTCCCCTCCGTCATATGACTTTAGATGTTGCGAAGGAGGTTAAACAACCCCACTTAAAAAAAAAAAAAATATATATATATATATATATATATATACTGTATATATATAATATTGGGTGTTTGCTTTTATCAAGATGTCCTCATAGAAAATCAGAAACATATGTGGGGCCCTGGGAGGGTTGTGTAAGGAATGTGGGCCCCCAACCATCTTGCACAGGGCCCCTCAGAAGCTAGGGCCGGCCCTGTCTGTAGATCTGTAGATCTACTTTCTATTTATTATTATTATATTTATATATACTTTTGGAGTACTTTAATTTTTATAGAAAATGTTTAATCCTTTTTTTAACTCTCAGATCTACAGTAAAGTATACTCAGCGGACGGTTTTTAAGAATGTTATATCCAGTGTGATAGGTAAAAAAAAGGTTTAGAAAACAGGCCATGTACTCTATTACATTGAAAAATGTCACAATCATTTTTAACGCTACCTCACACAATGGCACCAATAAATTACACTCCATAAATGCCATTCGAAGTAAAAGGGGGCGTTGGATGAAAAAGTTTGGAAAAAGAGGAGTTAGGATAAAAAGAATGTTTTGTCGACGGAATGTGCTTAGGTCACATTCACGTACATTATCGCTTTTACACATTCGTGTTTAGAATTCCACATACATTCATTTTTATATGTTCACATTCAGGCTCATGTTCACATTTATTATCGCATTTATAAAAGTATCACAATTTCTTTCGCATAGTCACTCATCTATGCGTACTCATAGTCACATTCTCTCTCTTTCTCTTTATATATATATATATATATATATATATATATATACATACACACACATACACACATATATATATATATATACATATCCACAGTACAGCTTATACGCTGTTGTTTCGTAAAATTAAAATCAATATCTTTACAAAAATAAAAATGAAAGATTATTTTCGTTAAAGAATAAAAACGTATAAATAACCACAGACTAACATAAAAAAAGATTCTTTATATAGAAATCATTGGTTTTATAAAAGGAATCCTCATTAATGTTAAGTAAATATCGTCAGTTATGAGGAACTGAATCAAGGTAGTAAAACCACACTAAGAGATAATTCTATCGAGAGCACAAACTTTCGATCTATTCTAGGGTCTTCATCGGGCCGAAAGCTCTTGCTTCTAATAAATACATTTCTTGTTGTGGTTTTATTTCTTTAATACTTATTACTGCTGCATTGAGAAAATATGTTTAATCCTGATTGAAGAGGACGTCAAATTCGGACAACCATGGCGGCCGTCGGTCCTATCGTTTCACTTTTATTTTCTGCCGTTCTTCATAAGGTGACTAAGTTAACATGGCGAAATTTTCCATGAACTAAGCTCTAACCACGCATGACCCACCAGAATCATGATAGGTTCTGGAACTGATCTCCAGTTGTTTCGTAGATACAGCTGAAAGTGGAGCTGCAATGCATCCACGCAAATGTGAGCACTGATGTAATAAACAGATATTGCCATATTTGGTGAATTTGTGAATCAAGTGAATCACAGTGAAATTACAGAGAGTTATTTCTAACAAGACGGTTCAGCATACCGCACATCACAGGGAGCCACGAACCATATTTAATCCTACTTCGATGAAAGAAACATTTCAAAAACACCGAGGTATTAGGATTTTATTTCTTTCTCTGGGACACTTGGAAGAAGTTCGCTGCAGCAGTTCTCGCTCCAAACAGAAAAGCTGTAGCAGTTCTCACACTAAACAGAAAAGCTGCAGCGCAGTATCACAAAGAAACATTCGGATGATTCCCGAGAATGGATGTATTGTCTTGAACAACATGCAGCACTGCGTTCAATTGTATCTACAAAGCACTGTTTAACTTCCTTCGTAACCGTAAAGATCACGTGACGAAACGGATCTACAGTTTTACGTGGGATCCGAACCATCTACGGGTCATTCGATCATCTGAACATGGAGGACGACCACCCATCAAGCAACTGAACAGACCCAGCGTTGCTTAACCTCATTAATCTAACGGGAAGCGGTGTTGGAACGTGGCAACGACGTAACCCGTTGGAATAAAAATAGTTCGCGAGCGTAGAGAAGGACATCATTAGTTTGAGGCTTCGACCCGTCTTCAGTCATAATAATGAGTTAATAAGAGGTCAAATGACCCGTATTATAAGTTCCTAAACAAAATGTAACTTCACGCACGGCTCTTCCGTTTCACATCAAAGGTGCGCTTCGTGTATAATCAAGGATCACAAATAATTCACTCAACTTAGTTTAATTGCCTTCATCAGCGTTACTTAAAATAACCACTAGCCTTCATTCTACATTCTGCAATTTCATAGTTTTTCTCTCCCTTTCTCTACATATACATGTGTGTGTGTGTGTGTCTGTGTGTGTGTGTGTGTGTGTGTGTGTGCGCGCGCACCACAATGTTCTTAGCTAGGAGAGAAAGGTTGTGAATTCGAGTCCTGGATTCTTAACATCATATTTAAAGCTAAAGTTGGCATATATATATATTATATATATATACATACTTGGTTGCTGGTGTCGTTTGTATTCCAGAATAAACTGAAGATCCCCGACCGCAAGGACGTAGAATACCAAGTGACCAAGATTTTTAAAATATGGTTAGGTTTCGTCCAGGATAGCTAACTAGTTTACAAAGCAGAACCTCAATCTTGCATTGTACCGAAATATATATATATATATATATATACGTATATATATATATATATAGCGCACGAGAGAGAGAGAGAGAGAGAGAGAGAGAGAGAGAGAGAGAGAACAAGTTTTATTGAATGCTTTTTTCAATAAAGAAAAAAGATATTATATCGCAAAAAACCATTTACTTCTAAATAAAGACGTTAACAAAAAAATCTTAAATGGAGTTCGTATTTCTTTTGAATTTATATATATATATATAATTTTATATATATATATATATATATATATATATATATATATATAGTCTGTGGAAACAAACAGAGAAATATATTTTACATACTTTGATTTGAAAAATTCTCTTGAAATATAAGAAAAAAAAAATCCCGTACCCCATTTTGCAGAAAGGAAATGAAAGACGCATATTGAGATGATTTGTTTATAGAAAAGAAATACTTTTATCTTTATGTATGAAGACAGGGGAGCTTCATGACAAAATAAAACCCACAAAGCATTTGGGGACCTCAAAGTGATAAAAAGAAATGACATACATACGTACATACATACATCGCATATACTGTACAATGTACATAGCAAGACTAAAATCCTATTTATTATTTTCCATGGGATGTACAAGACACTTGAACTTGGGGCAGAAAAGTGTTACGTCAGTTACACTGGACATAAGATACCACGCTAACACCGGAGATCCAGTGGTAATTTTCATAGAAAGGACGTGCGTCGAGCATTGCGTAAAGCAGTGCGTCAGGTGAGACCAGCGTTCCCATTTACGCACTTCGCAAACCGCTTCCATACTCTTTGTTTCGCGTTAATTCGATGTTTTAAAAATGAGTGTCGACTTACGGTATGTTTACTTAAAACTATACAATGAGTTATCTGACAGCAATATTTATTCCAAACTTTTGATGCCAGTTAAAATGGCAAAATGGGACTAGTACAATTCCGGTCCTTCATCAGAAATGTACTCTTTTAAAGGGAATGTGGTAAAGATTTGATGCAAGTCGTAAAAAGTTTGTTGTTCTTTGTCAACTAACAGTCTCTACCATTTTATGCAATTCCAATTTTTTATGCCTACTTCTGATTGGAGAGGTTCCGTCCCCATGGTTCTGAATTATTAGGTTCGTAACCATTCTGCAGACAAACTATGAGTCTTATATATATATATATATATATATATATATATATATATATATATATATATATATATATATATATATATACACACTTTCTCTTAACCATATTGCCTTTTTTTTGTGGGGTCCAAACAGTTTCATATTTTGCAGATAGTAAAGCCATCAGATTCGAACCACATTACTTTACAGCAGGGGTTCCCAAATTGTGTTCAGCAGAACACTTCTCACGGTATACAAGTGTTCCCGCGGAACACCAATTTGGGAACCCCTGCTTTACAGATTAAACAGTTGAATAAACAACAGTATATAAAAAGTATTTACAGTACAGGTTTTACAGTATATTTGTTTACAGTTCGACACTGCAAGAACTCTTAGCAAAATGTCCTCAAAACAGTCTTATGTACAAAATTTGCAAAAAAGATTTCAAACTTTGCTTGTATAAAGTACTGACGCAAGCAAATCCAGACCCTTCATATGTTAGTTCAATTAGTCCATAAAGCATGAAGAAGTTAGGTCTACCACCAACGGTTTTATCCTTTAGCATTATTGGTGCAAGATGAAGTAAATAATTTTAATGCTTTAGTTAAATATGTATGAAATAATTTAATAGCTTTAGTAAATATACCAGAATAAAGAAAATATAACATTTTAAATACTGTACTACAGCGAACTTATCTCTTAACTATTTGTTTACATTGTAGGGGAAGTTATTATTATTATTATTATTATTATTATTATAGTGGAGCGTGAAGCTTATGTAAGAGTAAAGTGAACTGAGTGACTGGTTGAAAATTAATGTTAGAGCACGACGAGGCTCTGGAATGTCGCCATGGCTGCTTAATGTGTATATGGGTGAAGTAATGCGTGAGATAAAAGTAAGGGTGCTAATGAAAAGCGTAAATCTGAATTTGGAAGAGAACGAGTGGCGGCTGTCGCATCTGATGTATGCTGAAGATGTGATGTTTCTGGGTGAATCAGAAAATGAATTAAGAAGATCAATGACAAGTTTTGTTGACATTTGTGTAAGATTATTGAGATAGAGGAGGGTCAGCAAATTTAAAAGTTGTGAATGCAAATATATTTGGGATGTTTGACTGACAAAAGAGGTGCAAGTATATTGGAAGTAGAATGAAGCAGGTGTGATAAGAACTCTAGAAGAAATGAAGGTACATGAAACAAAAGGTTTACATAGAGAAGCAGTGGCGTCCATACTAATTTATAGGTGTGAAACGTTTGTTTGGCGTGATAATTCACTCAAAAGTGAGAACAGTTATGATGAATAGTTTAAGGAGTATAATAAAGATGGTCAATGAAAGGTGAAAAAGTCAGTGGGAATGAGACGAGAAAAGAGTATGCTGCGTTGGTATGGTTGTGGAGAGAATGAATAATGATCAATGTTCCCTCTAATTTTTTTTAGTCCGTGTGCGCAAGAAATTTTCGTCGTGCGTACATTTAGATTCATGGTGAAAAATTGTGCAAACTTTTCTGATCGTTATTATCTTCAAAATGAGATATATATAAATATTAAATACTTAATAAATATTATTTCCATAAGGTGATAGCTCGATCATTACGGTACTATTAAATGAATATTAAAAAACTGTTTACAATATTATATATTCTTAAAAAAGAAAACATTTTATCCATTCTAAAAATATGAATAAAATAAAAAATAGTAAAATAAAATTCAACAAAATAAAGAAATAAAATAAAAATAACATTAATTGAAAATGACCATTTTGGTTATCATTTCTCTAAACAATTTTTAGCATTTAGCAATTTAAAATAGACTATCAAGATTAATACATGATTTTATCCATTCACAAAATAGGAATAAAATAAAAAGTAATTTTATTTTTTATGAATTATGAGATAATTACTATTCGTTTTTATGCAAAAATATGAACGAGAAGGTTTATATTCAATGCGTTAATGTATAAAAGAAAAAAAATGCAAATACATAGAGTAAAAAAAATCCGTATTACGTAATTGCGCGGACGTCGGCGAAGTCGGGCGGAAGAGGTTAATACTTAAAAAAGCGACTACAGAGTATGTTGATGCAAATGGTCAGACCTTGTGTGACGGTATATTTTTGAAATTACAGTACTTCATTTACTGTCGTGACTCATGATACGCTTGAGCCTGTGCGCATTTTATTTTGCTGTGTGCGCGGGTTTCACAACGCGTGTGCGCGCGCACACGCGCACACTTTAGAGGGAACATTGATATTAATGATATAACCGTAAATAAAGGTATACAACAGCGAATGCGTAGATGTGAGAAGTAGATTAAAATAGCATAAAACATGGAAGAATGCAATTAGTAAAATGTGTGAACAAACGTGGAATTGATGTAAATGTTGCAAAAGAGTTAACCAGAAACAGAGAGGAATGAAAGAGTTTTGTAAGGTGTGTAAATGAAGGCGTTGATCCCACCAAACGTACTACCAGACATACACCACACTTTTTTTATGAAAGGTAAGAGTGGATCCTAGAGGTTGATGTGGTAGCTTATTCCCAGTGGTGACGAAATGTGCCTAAATGTCTCGGTTCTGCGTTCGAACGTCGGATCTACTTCATGGACAGTGGGAAATAGGTTCGAAGATAATGTATATATATATATATGAATGTATGTATGTGTGTGCATGCAGGAATGTATGTGTTTATGTATGTATTATTGTAACTATCATTTTATAAACGTTTTAGTAAAGTTTCTAACAAAATATGACAGTTTTGTGATATTCATATATATTTAACAATTTTTATTCATATCCGAGATTTTGATAGCTCAAGTCAGTCATCTTCACAGGAATAAATATTTTATATTTGTCTGAATCTACTTAACCTCGTAGCAGTTCCGTGCGTTGGTCTCTCTTCACACGAAGGTCAGGCTGGTGACCCCGCCACCTCTAGGCCTGACTTGGTGGAGAAGCGAGTTGCTCTTTTGCGTTCTCCATCGTACCTAACTAGGTATACACCCGGCTCATCTGGTATCGTCTTGAGCCAGGCATCTAGTCTTCTTTCGAAGATTTCAACTTTGACCCCCGTGACGTTCCTAAGGTCCTTTGGAAGCTGATTAAAATGTCTTGTCCCCTTAACAACCAAGCTTTACCTTTTGTTTTTGTTATAAGATTATTTAGGGCTTTCAAACAGGATTTCACACTATCCCAACTCTGTGGAGTAACCTGTTAATTTGATTAAAACAAATTAACAATTTACTGAGTTAACTTTTTTTTTCATGGGTGACATACGAGAGGAGTGAGTCTGAAAATATTTAGGGATATACGTTCAAATTAACTGCAAATTCATTGAACCTGATGTAAATATCAGGTTTTCTTTTTTAATAAGTTTAGCTTCAGCTATTTTTACATTTAGCTTGTTATTGTCAGTACAGAGGACTGAGAAGCCGTCAATTATAGAGGCATCTGGTCTTTCTCCTTTTTCGCTAAGGTAATGTGGTAAATTATGCTTGTGTTAAATCTTTGCTGTTTATTCTAGTAAACAGCGTGTTTATTTGTGCTGTATTCATTATTATTATTATTATTATTAACGTTGTTGTTGTTGTTGTTGTTTGGAGGCTTTGGAGCTTGTGGCTGTTCTCTCTCTCTCTCTCTCTCTCCTCTCTCTCTCTCTCTCCTCTCTATCTATCTATCAATCTATTATATATATATATATATATATATATATATATATATATATATATATATGTGTGTGTGTGTGTGTGTGTGTGTATGATGCAAGCCCACAAGGAAAAAGAAAAAATTATTCCAAAGTCTTTCGTGTATTCAGCAGTACACGTCGTCAGGGAATGAAGAGAGAAGGCGAGATGACAAAAATATATGCTACGGCCTTTTTGCAAAATCGGCCTTTTTTGCATAATGGCATTAAATGCCAGGCCACTTTGCAAACAGACCGGCGTATTGACCATTTTACAAAATGACTGGTAATCCTGCCGGACATTTTGCGAAAAGGCAGAACTTCAGTTAAGAGATTCAATCCAGTTCGATTTAAATTATTGAAATTATTGAAATTGAAATTACTGAATGCCCGGTTAGGTCAACTGTCCGCCCTTAACGATTGGTTAGGTTAAGTCGAAAATATCACGACTTAAATAGAAGATTTTATCGCCCATCACCCCTCGACAACAACATCTATTTTCTCTGCTATGTTTCTTAGAGCATTGAGAGTTGTCAGTCCCAGTGTTGGGCACTAAAGCGTTAATCCGATAACAGTTAATTAACGAAGTTAACTTTTTTTAATGGACTATTAACGGTAGTTAATTTCCATTTATCGTTATCGGACCAGTTAACTTCCGATAACTCGATATTTAGTCTGTTAAAGTCCGTTAACACGTTAACTGCGAGGAGTCATTCACGGAAGATCACCGCTCCGCGAATGAATTCAAACCGCCATAACTTCAGTTCCCGCCATAATAATTCTCTGGTAAATTAAAATTTAGTTAATGGTTAGTGGTTACAAGGGTTTCAAAACATGTAATCAGTACATTTTTTATTAAAAATAAAAAAAAAAGTTATTAAGCAAAAAGTTGCAAAACTTGATAAAAATACAGTTAAATACCTATTTATTGTTGGATTTTGCATAAATAAACATTTTCTATGGGTTTTAAAGCTTTTTTCCTTGATTTTTTTAAATGTTAGTAAAGAAATAGTTATCGTTAACGGATTATCGTTAACTTCCGTTAACTTTGTAGTAAAATTATCGGATTATCGTTATCGGAGTTAAAAATTGGGGTTAACGGATTATCGTTATCGAAGTCAACTTTTTGGTTAACGGTGCCCACCACTGGTCAGTCCTCAATTTTTAGATTCCGAGTTATGCAATATCATGAATAAATGCAAAAAACTTCACTTTTTTTCTACGTGAAGGTCAAAATATGAAAATAAAAACCCACTCTAATAGAGTTTATTTCCACAACAGTTTCGACGCCCACTGGCATCCTCCTCGGGTGGATACAGAAAAACGAATGAACCAAAACAAGAGGGAAAAACAGTCCAGGGACCGACCGTTAAGAAATTCGCACCTAGGTTAGATCCCATTCTCCCGACACCGGAAGGGCATTTTCATTAAGTACATTCGCACAAATTTAAAACTATCTTCCTGTTCTAAACATACAGATTCTATTATTTTTTTATTTTTACATAATTATTACGTTTATTATTAAATTTATTACATTTAATATTGCATAATTATTTATTACAGAAATTATAAATTTATTATTACATTGGTTATTACATTGTTGTTTATTATACAGAACTTATAAACCGAAAAACGAATGAAAAAGGCGATTAGGAAACAATCCAGAGACCATTGAGAAATTCGCACCTAGGTTAGATACCGTTCTCCCGACACCGGAAGGGCATTTTATTACAGGGTCCCGCTTATAAGAACATTCGCACAAATTAAAACTATCTTCTTGTTCTATACATACAGATTCTAATATTTGACATAATTACTGCATTTATTATTGCATTTACATTTTTTTATTTTCATATTTAATATCATGAATATTGGTACTAAATTATGTTATCTTATTTCATTTCTAGATAAATGCCTTAGGAAAGCTAAGAACAGGTATTATAATAGTGTAACTGTAAAGGAATTTGAGCGTAAAAATAACCTCACCATGTAAATTTTAAATATCTTCGTAGTCTTCGTAGTCTTTAAGTATAATAAATACGGTTAAATCTCGCCTAATAAAGAATAGCCCGGATTGTGCGGTTGGTTGTGAGTATTCGATCGGATGTACACAATATAACTCAGTGTGTGTGTGTGTATATATATATATATATGTACAGGTCAAACGGGAAAAACTTTATATATCAGAGTAAAACAGCATAAATATGCGTGTAGAACAGCAAATAATTATAATGTATTGTTTAGCCATATGTATAGATGTAATCATACCATCAAATGGGATAGTTCTAAAGCGCTTGTTAAAAACACAGATATACCGTATTTCCCGGCGTATAACGCGCACTTGTTTTTCCCCCCAAAATACTCCAAAAATCACCCTGCGTGTTATACGGCGATGGTACACATTTTGGGTAGGGGGAGGGATGGTCGTATTATTATATTTTGGCTGTATATCGTCTCGTGGCACATTTTTTGCACTATACACTGAACAATTACGGTGCGCGTTATACGCCGGGAAATACGATAATTAAAAGGAGTATTCTAGAATGCGCATTCATCCATTTTAAAAATAATGTCAATGACAGTGCGGGAATGTATAAAATTGACAATATCTTGTTAAAATGTCTTTTGCCTTTAACCCTTTATCGAGCAGTATGACTTTACTGAGTTTGTTCTGGTAACGCCAGACGATTTTATTCAGTCCCGGAAAGACCTCTGCGCAGTAAAGGATCAAGCAAACGTCACTTAACTCTTTATTGCGCAGAGGTCTTTCAGAGACTGAATAAAATCGTCTGACGTTAGCCAGAACAAAATCAGTAAAGTAACACTGCGCGATAAAGGGGTAATCAACGCTTGTTAACCATGTGCTAATCTCTTTTATTTCTCTGCTCCGTTGTATATAATGTACATATTTTTGTCATCTCGCCTTCTCCCTTCATTCCCTGACGAGGTGTACTGCTGAATACACAAAAGACCTTGGAATAATTTTTTTCTTTTTCCTTGTGGGTTTGCATCATTCATTTATTTCGCGTATTTAATTGTGAAATTCATCCCATATATATATATATATATATTATCCCTATATATATTTATATTATTAAATTATTATTATTATTAAATAAGTTATTTTAAAATAATTATAAAGAGCTGTGGTAAACAGTCTGTTTCAAAAGTCGGAATAAACTGGGGAACATCCATTTCATTGCACATTGTATTTCGAATATTAGAACCGATGATACAGTGCCAGAAAAAAATTTGCCTTAAAATCTTGAAAGAAAAAAATACTGATTTTAATATTTTATTCCTTTTCATAATAGGAATAAAAATTCACCCATTAGGATCCATTAGTCTTTATCCATTAGTAATGTCATCTTTTGCGCTTTTTAGACATTTTAGATTTCTAGGCGAATTTTTATTCTAAACTGTACACATAAATATAAATAGATAAGCAAATATATAGAGTAAATGTTGCTGGTCTAAGAAAATAAAAAAAATTCAGTACTGTAATGAAAAAGAGAGTCTGTAACACTAATAATTTTGGTTTATATCAGAGTAAACACTTTTACTATTAATTCAAGGTCTGAGAGGGGTTCTGTTTGCATTTTTATGTGCCCTAAATTTTTTTTAGAATTTTAGCTGCCCATAAATCTCAGGTGGACTTCCTGCACAACGGGAATAAGAGGGGAAATGATTTCATCAGTTTCACTCATTTTTTTTTCGTTTTTATGTTAAGAAAAAATGCTTGCATCATTTCATTAGCTCAACGGTATACGTATATATAGTTCATACTGTTGCCCATATTAACTAGTAGTCAAATTACATTATATATGGTTCTTACAACTATAAGCATTTTTTAGTGCATAATTTGACCCCTACCAAATATGCAATCTCGAGCATCAAGTTCTCTGGAATTATATAGTGTTGTTGCACATTTAAGGTAAGTTCATTTGAGAGAAGGTGCATGCACACTAAAAGTAACAGTCTTTCATCTTCAAACCCATGAGCACAGCTTAGCATCAAGTCGGGGATTGCTCACACCATTTATCTACATGTAAGCTGCATGGAACATTCTTAGCATGCGACATCTTACCTAATAACTAGTTAGTAACAGATTATTAAGTGCAATGACTTTGTGGTAACGGTAAATATAGTATTGAAATTCACCCATGGTCTTGCTTTATGTAACACGCTTTAAGAGCTGTACAAGGTACTTCTTAAAGTTTCTGAAAATTTCTTCTAAATTACGAAATATTTTGGATTTTTTTTTTAAAGTACCAAAGATAAAAGACTGACTCTGCTTTTAAAGTGACATCTATGGTTTTAAATTTACTTGAAGTGTCACTTCCAGTAAATGTGGGGAGCTAGCAACTACATAAATTGCTAGCTTTCAGTGTGACACTTTCAGTGTGACATAATTGAAGAATCACACTGTATGTTTATCTATTACATATTTCAATATTATAAATTTTTGCGTTTGACCTTCCGCATTATAGACCCTATTTATCATTTAAATAAGTTCCAACTTGGAACTTCATAGCTAAATGCCAAGTATGCTGAGGACTTACGGAAAACTTGTTTTCCTTCCCGCTGGCAGATAACGTTCGTGATAAAAGTAGTTTCTTTTCGATATTCAAAATTTCAAGTAATTATCGTTAACACAAGTGTCACCGAGAATCTGAGACAATGTGAATTCCATAAACTAAATATGTTCTCTGTCTATACATATTTATAATAATAATAATAATAATAATAATAATAATAATAATAATAATAATAATAATAATACACTCTAAGGTGCATAGTCAAACCTTGCTTCAGGCCTTGGAAGAAATTAAAGGTTTCAGGCCTTGGAAGAAATTAGAAGAGCTTGGAACTTTTCATTTGCAAGAAGAGCTCGCAAATTTAAAATTCTCTTTGGGTCATGTTTAGACAATGGCGGTCAGGTGAGTTAAACAAAATAAAAGGAATGACTTGTTGGAGATAATGAGAAATAACTTCATGTTTGGCAATAAAGGTAGCAGATAATTTTGTCTTAGAAAGATTAAAAATAAAATTTGTCGAAGTTTGAAATTTTCTTGTCCCTCAAATTTTTGATAAATTTCCTTACAATATGAAATGTATTCTTTGTTCCAGAACTTAATGCAATTATATAATTGTTGCAACCTGAACTACAGTACCTTGTTTGTTTGCCTCATTCATTCCAAATTGTTTTATTATTATTTTCCTTGCAGTACTAAATTATGTTTTGCTTATTTTTAAAATAATTATTTGTCGTCAAGCAAAAAAAAAAAAATATCAGAAAGATAAAAAAAAAAGCTCATATTTTATTCAGTATTTTCAGTGGTTAACAGTACAAAATTTATGAGACCAAGGCACTCCAGTATTATTTTCCTTCTTCCTAACTTCAAAGGTTAAAAACATGACAACAGCTTTGTTATATGCAAATAAGTAGATAGTAGATAAATCTGATTCAGTATTTAGAATGTTATTTCTTTTAGTATATTAAAAAGAGTTAATTATTTAACGTTTTAGATTTTTTATGCTGAAAGGAAGAGCCAAGGGTGAACACCCGTAAAACCGCCCGCAACCTTTCTATAATAAGAGAGCCGAAATCAACGTCCAAAGTTTCCGAGATGCCTGGACACACTGAGTTTAAAATGATTGGAAGTGATAGACAGAGAGAAAGATGGATTGAGGAAAACTGTTCTAGAGTTGACTGGTTGAGTTAGATGAAAGATTGAAAATACCGATTAACCCTTGCGTTAGAGAGCTGGACAGAAAAAGGATGCGTGTCAAAAGTCTGGCACTGCAAGCTCTCCTTAAAGGAGGTGTGCAGTTTGAGAGTTCAAAAGAGCAGTGTTTGTTATAATAGCGGTAGTAAAGAGAGAGTGAGGTAACATTGCGACGAAGAGAGAGGGATTGAAGACTGTCAGTAAGAGGCGGGAAATTGATGAGATGAAAAGCCTCTGATTCCACTCCGTCAAGTGGAGCTATGTCGGTTGAGCTACCCAACACGTGAGAAGAATTGAGTTTTGTATTGTTGAAGATAAAGAAATAATTTTTAACTCGGTTCCAGTAATAATACTGGATACAAGCGATTAAAGATAGGTCTAATTTATACATTCATTCAATCTTTCAAACGTAAAGTGTTCAGACATCTCGTAAACCTTGGACCTTGATTTTGACTCTCTTCTTCTTCTGTTGGGGGAGGGGCGTTTTTACAGGCATTTGCGCTTAGTCGCTCCTTCTTGCATAAAAAAAAAAATGGACTGAAAATAACCTACTACATTATAGTCAAACTTAAGGTCAGCCTATTCAAAATGCGTAATCCGTAAGACAATGTTTTTCATCAATGGACATAGCCAGAAGAATTTCTTCAATAATTTTAACAAGAAATTATATAGATATGTTAAATCTTGATAAGATGTTTATAAGACATATATATATATATATATATATATATATATACACACAAACACACAACAATCAGATCCTCTCAGATCAACTAAGATTTTCCAGAGAAGATCGAGTCCACTCTTCAAGGTCTAAGACATATCCCGAGTGTTTATCTTGAATGTAGCAACAGTCTCGAGCGCAAAACCGTTATTGGTGCAGTTTGGATTCGGGGAATTTCTGCTTCTCCAATATGTAAATAATATTTCTTCATTTTACAAGTATGACTTATTTGTATATTAAGTTTGTAATAAATTAATAAATCTTTCATTTGCTGCGTTGATGCAAAACGCTTAATTACTGATGTATTCGTATATTAAACACAAAAAATTTGAATTTTGTTGTTTTCCATTATAAATATCACGGTAACTAAATCAAAACAGAAAATAGTATTTTTCCAATAATATTTTTGTTTCCGTATATATATATATATATATATATATATATATATATATATATATACATTTTAACTGCAAACACGCAGTATAATTAACGTAAAGAACGACGCTTGTATAGGAGAATATTCCGCGCAAGATGAGGAGGAAGAACGAAACAAATGAAAAAATGAGGTAACCACCCGGGAATCGAACCCGGGATCTTCCGATTGCCGGTCAGATATGATAACCATATATATATATATATGTGTGTGTGTGTATAACCATATATATATATACAGGGTGGCCCAAAAAAAATGGCACCAATTTTGAGAAGTGATATCTCAATAACCATTGCAGCTAGGGACTTAAGAAAACAACCAAATGAAAGATAATTCTTTTCTCTTTAAATACTTATTCTATGGCTTGATGGTTATAAGCCTATATAATGCCCAAAATTGGCTTCCAAAAGAAAATATACAAAAAAGTTGCGCATTTATATTTATTCCTTGATCCTAATTTTAAATGAAATTTTTCTATTCCAGACCCCTCAAGATGGGATTGAGAGAATCTGATAAGAACATTATACAAGCACTACGTGAAGAAAAAGGATATTCATTAAACAGAATCCTTTACGAATTTCCAAATAGAAATTGGAAAAAAAGAACTGTGGCACATTTTTTACAAAAACTTAAAGAAACCGGCAGCAGTCAACGGCGTCCGGGAAGTGGTCGACCAAAAAGTATTAGAACGCCAGAAAACATTGAAAAAGTAAATGAAATGGTTTTAAGTCAAGAGGAACAACCGGGAACAAGTAAAAGTGAACGTGAAGTTGCGAAAGAAACCGGGATTTCACGTTCATCAGTACAGCGAATAATTCGAAAAGATCTTGGGTTGAAAACATTTAAGAGGGTGAAGGTTACTGCTTTATCGGAGCCTGTGAAAGAAAGACGTTTCCATCGATGTAAAAATCTATTGCAAAGATTTCGGTCAAATGAGTCTGTGAAAAAAATTTGGTTTTCTGATGAGAAACGATTTACGGTCGAAACACCACGAAATACCCAAAATGATCGGGTTCGTGCAGCAGTGGCGACAAAAACTCATGTTGACCCAAAACGACTTTTGCGTGAAAAAAAACACTTTCAGATTCGATAATGGTTTCCCTTGCAGCGTCATCTGAGAACAAAACATCC
>JAJOZX010000480.1:732500-767500 GCA_023014485.1 Bathynomus jamesi | reverse complement strand
TCTTGTGGGTACTCATCATTTATTTAATTCACGTGTTTAATTGTGAAATTCAACTTATATATATATATACCTTAACCTTATGAACCTTATGTTGTTTCGTGCGTTGGTCTCTCTTCACACGGAGGTCAAGCTGGTGGCCCCGCCACTAGTCCTGGCTTGGTGGAGGAGCGAGTTGCTCTCTTGCGCTCTCCACCGTACATAGCCAGGTACACCCGGCTTATCAGGTACCGTCCTGAGCCATGCATCTAGTCTTCTCTTGAAGACTTCAACTTTGACCCCTGTAACGTTTCTGAGGTCCTTTGAAAGCTGGTTGAAAATTCTTGGCCCCCTGACAACCAAGCTATTTTCCTTCAGAGTTGAGGAGGTCCCTTGTCGGGCCTTTAATTTGGGAACGCTACACATTCTGTCTTTCCTATTTCCCAGCGTTGTTTGGATGGTAATGGGGTTTAGTTTGAGGTTTGGTACCAGTTTTTCGATCATTTTCTTCTTTCCAGGGAGTACAGATTTAGTTTACGTGGTCTTTCCCAATAGTTGAGTTCTTTGCAGCCATCAATCTTTGCTGTGAAATGTCTCTGCGTTTCTTCTAGTTTATTAATTTCTTCCTTTTTATATGGGCACTAGGGTGGATCGATTTTACATTTTTTCGATTTCCATATTCTAATAGAGACAAAAACTTGCGCATGCATGAGAAAATAGCCTCTGCAAAATCTTAGCTTAATAGGTAATCATCTTCTGCCCCCGGCAGAGCGATGAAAATCATATTTTAGTAGTCAAAAACGTATTTTTAAACCCTAGCCTAGAGTCATAAAATTTTGCGTGTGTGTTATTTCATGCCTAAGCAACGATATAAATGCTATGGGAAATATATAAATGCATTATTTAAGACAAAGAGCCGATCTGAAAATATGTATATATACATATGTTCAGATCGGCTCTTTGTCTTAAATAATGCATTTATATATTTCCCATAGCATTTATATCGTTGCTTAGGCATGAAATAACACACACGCAAAATTTTATGACTCTAGGCTAGGGTTTAAAAATACGTTTTTGACTACTAAAATATGATTTTCATCGCTCTGCCGGGGGCAGAAGATGATTACCTATTAAGCTAAGATTTTGCAGAGGCTATTTTCTCATGCATGCGCAAGTTTTTGTCTCTATTAGAATATGGAAATCGAAACAAATGTAAAATCGATCCACCCTAATGGGCACGTCAAAACTGAGCAGTATTGAAGCTTTGGTATGATCCGTGTTCTCAACAGGGGAATCATTACTGTCTTGTCCTTCCTTTTGAACGTTCTTAGTACCTGTCCCGCGACTCTTTTTGCTTTGTTTATTGCTATCTGATTTTGTGTTTCGAATTTGGCATCATCGGTCATTATTACCCTCAAGTCAACCGCTTTCGTACTTCTCTGAATTTCTTGTCTATCTGGGGCATAATATGCAGTCTGTTTAAGTTCCTCATTTCTACCATATCTCAAGAGCTGAAATTTCTCGGTGTTAAATGTCATATTTTTGTCTTCTGACCATTTGTATATTTTGTTCGTGTCCCTCTGCAAGACCTCCACTTCGTTTGCATCGCTGATTTTTCTGCTGATTTTTGTATCGTCCGCAAATGATGTTACTATACTGTTGCTGTTTACTCCACTGTCTATGTCTGTTAGCATGATAATGAACAGGAGTGGGGCCAGCACTGTACCTTGTGATACTGAGCTGCGTACTTCTGATTCTGATGATGACACCCATTGAAGCTTGACCATGTAGTCGTTTACTGAGGAAGTTGTAGATCCATTTTCCCACTTTGCCTGTTATTCCCATATGTTTCATTTTATATGCTATTATACCATGATCGCATTTGAAGAAAGCTTTAGAAAAATCCGTGTATATGACATCATAGTTTTCGTTGCCTTCAAGTGCATCTAGGACATTGTTATAATGCTCTATAAGTTGTGATAGGCATGATCTTCCTGATCGGAATCCGTGCTGATTTTCGTTGAATCTTTCTAATGTCTCCAAGGAGTCATAGATTTTCTCTCTGACTATTCTTTCAAATATTTTGGTGAGGTGGGACGTCAAGGACACTGGTCTATAGTTCTTTGCTTGAGATCTATCCCCGCCTTTATATATAGGGACAATGTTTGCTCTTTTCAAGATGCTCGGTATTTCCCGTGTCTAGGGATCTTCTCCATATCCAGTATAAGGGTGTAGCTATTTCATTTTTACAATTTTTAATTAATAGTGCGCTCCATTTGTCCGGACCTGCAACTGAATGTGATTTCATTTGTACCTATAGCTCTCGCTACATCTTCTGGGGTAAAATCAAAGTCTGTTATACATTCTCCTTTCAATTCTCTTCGAAGAATGCTTCTATGTCAGGTATCGCTTTGTCACTTTTTGGGGTACCGAAAACCCGATTCATACTGGGCTCTCAATGTTTCAGATATTTCTTTTAGATCTTTTATATATATTTCTTTTATATTTCTTATATATATATATATGAGATTGAACTCAGAATGGTCCCCTGAGGTTTTTTCATCATGAAACGGACATGTTATGTGCCTTGAAAAGTGGACGCTCAATTTTGCCAGTTGAGGTTTAAGTTTTGGTTTTTCGCTAAAAATACAATAGTTACTCCTTTTTCTTTGCTGTATTCAAGCCGACGTGAGTGCAACGAGTCATTTGCTTATATTGAGGTTCTAAATATAGTGGGGTTAGCCTGCTTTAAACCCTAGATCCTGTCCCAAAGCTAGATCCTATCTGCTTTGCAGATAGCTAGTAAGGGAAGCTATATTTTTGGGACCTCTTTGCGACTGACCCGTTGCCCACGTCGGGCTAACATCATGAAAAAGAAAAAACTATGGTGTTTGTCATTTACCATTACTTATTCGGACTATAGTGGATTTAATTTTCCAGAAGAGTTCCTTGTTCCATGCACGGTCTGTGTGTATCATATACTATATATATATATATATATATATATATATATATATATATAAACTAAAGGATAATTCTGTTAAAGTATGAAAACTGTTTATCCTTCTCAATTACTGTACCATTTGAAGCATTTCTCTCTCTGTCTCTCTCTCTCTCTCTCCATCTGTCAAAGCTTGTCCTTTGCCTTATAACGACAATAATTGACCGGCTTTGATTTTAATTCTTTCTCACAGCTCATGGGGGTTAGAAGGATATATATATATATATATATATATATATATATAGAGAGAGAGAGAGAGAGAGAGAGAGAGAGATGAATTAACATACTAAATATGCTCTGTGGAATAAGGCATATTTTTAAACAGATAAATAAATAGACAGGGCTATTATGAGTGTAGAAATAAATAAATATTTTGATACGTAGATATGCGAGTATATTCAATATACTAAACATTTGATTTCCATCGTATATAACCTTTTAGAGTGGAGTATTTTCATACTGTAAGTTACACCTCCAAGTTAATAGGAACGGGGACCATTGCCTTTAATTTCTCAAAATATGTAAAATGAATTATTATTATTATTATTATTATTTTATTATTATTATACGAGTATTTAGTAATGTTACATATTGCTACTGAATTGGGCCCAAACTTTTATGTGTTTCATTTGCTTATGGATGCCTATGGATGTCTAGCCTATGTATGTATGTATACATGTATGTATGTATGTATGCATGTATGCCGAAGTGTCGCAGATGAATTTAATCAGCAAAGCCAAGGTAGGAAAAAACAATGATTTCTCAACTGTCAGTAAAGTGATTGAGCGATTTAAATAATTGAGAAGAGTATCGATGTTAATGGGTCTCAGTTTGAGCATTTATTATGAATAAACCAACATAATGCGTGAAATAGATTATTTTACTTACGTGTCCTGACTTTTGGACCACCCCGTACAACTATGGCCAAACGTTTTGCGCCTCCTTAGGATTTCTTTTCGGAATGAGAGCGGTATTAACTTCACTTACATCTCTCATTTTCAACAAAACTTAAAGGGGATGCAAAACATTTGACCTCAGTTGTATGTATGCATGTATGTATGTATGTATGTATGTACGTATGTATTTGTATGCATGTATATATATTATATATTATATATATATATATATATATATATATATATACACAAATGCTCTCTCTAAAAATTAGACATAATAAAGGTGTATTACGTATACACGACTTTAACTTTATGCATTACCATCACCAAAAAAAAGCTTTAACGTGATGAAATATGGCAATACGAGCTGAATTATATATATATATATATATATATATATTATATATATATTTTACCGGTACTTTCGGTCAGCCACTTGGAAGACTTCCTTTACAAGAAGTTGATGTAAAAATATGGTATACTTATGTAGAAAGATGAGATAACAGTGCCACTACGGGTACAAATACGGTTATGAAAGAAAGAAAAATGGAAATGAGAATGACAACACTGTTTTGCAAGAAGCAAGAGACAATTTTCATTAATATATATATATATATATATATATGATAAATTGAATGGATAATATTGAATGGAATAAAACTGAAGCATTATTCCAATCAATACAGTGGGCTTCAGTTTTATTCCATTCAAGCAACATTGTTAATAGAAATATTCTTGAGTCTGCCATTATCCAACTTTCAAATAACTTCAACATAAGCAAAGGTCTTTTTCAACTCGATCCTGTTATTTTGAATTCCTTTAAAACAGATTTAGATAAGAAGGGTAAAACATTAAATCTTTGGTAAACTTGTCTGCTACTTTATTAACTTTTAATTTGCATTTTATTTTTTTTATATATATCGAAACCTGACCATAGGCAGCAGTGTGTTAAAACCCGGGCAGAGTTCCAGTATAAATTTGTATTTTTATAATCCATTTGATCTTGTGCTAAAAATCGATATTTTTCCTTACAAATCTGTACGCCTCACTGGTAATCCTTTAAGGTTTTAATTTTTAATTTTTTATTTTTACTTCTCTGTTTATTGCATATATATGTATGTATGTATGTATGTATTTGTATATATAGATATGTATGTATATGTATATATAATGTGTGTGTGTATGTATGTTATTTATTTTTTCTCTTTTTTTCCTTTCTGTAACCTATATATAGGCTGTAACCTTTTTATGTACTTCAGTGTTCCTGAGGATGTCATTAGACGAAAGCGTTTGAGCACCATTTTGTGTTTCCTTTCCTTCGTGGTTTTATTTATCATAAATATTTTTCACGTGTTACTTTCGTGAAATAATTTTCATATATATATATATATCATCCACACCAATAAAAATTTTAACAGATGCAACACTATCAAAAACAATTGCAACCCCCCCCCCCCCCCCCCCTCATTACCACACCTAACAACATTAAGATACGAATCACCAACAATTTGTGTCCAAACAACACCTTCAGTACATTAAAAATATTGGTTAAATATTTGCCAACTAATCAAAATGTTTAATTCAACCGTGCAATGACCGGACAAACCGCACTTAATTTTTTGGTAGTAGACTTAAGTGGTTCGTTTAACTATTCAAGTTTGCTGTCAAGCGTATTTTCTGTACATACTTTCAGAAACAGGTACAACGTTCGACTCAGTAACACCAAAATTTGAATGTAATACACGTAAATGAAGCAAATGATTCTCAATTACAACAACCTATATACATGTAATCTCTAAACATAAAAAACTGGGAATTAATCTCATACTACAGACGACATCCGACACAAATTGAATAACGATACCAAATGCCATCTGAGTGTTGGCAAATTTTTTTTCATTGGCATATGCAAATAGTCAAGAATTACATATACAATTGAAAGCCATTACAAATTACGGTTTCTGCAAGAGTTAACAGAGAGAACGGACATAGAAATAATATGCTAATTAGAGAGATATTTGCATAACTGCGAAATTAGATGGAAAAACTGTGTTAAAGATTCTGAAGTAAATGTAAAAAAATATACAAATTACGGTTTACAGAGCAGATAGGTTAACCAGAAAAGAAAAACAACCTTGAGCGCACTCCTAATTCTAATACTGTACTGAACATTTTGGTATATTTGTGGTGAACATTTTGATATATTTGTGGTGAATCACTTCCCACTGAGTCTCGTTCCCATTCTCATTTCCGTTTGACAAATGAGAATGTAGAAAGTGAAAAATCCACATTTAAAAAGAGTTTCGTGATTTGGGAAACAATGTCACCCCCAGTCGCATTCACTAAAAAGGCGCCAAATGAGAATGGCTAATATTTACTAACCTAACTGAACTTAACTTAATCTAACATTAGCCTAACCTAACATAACCTGATCTAATCTGGACTAAAGTGGGAATAGATCGATTTGAGAATTCCTCTTTAATGAGATTCTAACCTGCGGATGAAATGAGGATGATATATATTCAGCGGGAGTGGAGACTTCAATTACTTCCAATCACCGTGTGAGACGCTATTAATAGCGTGGTATACGTGGTACATACAGTAGCACACGAAAGAGATCTATACTCACTTCACCAACAAAAAATTTAATTAATCAACGTATTAACCTAACAACCATAAAACCCATGATAATCCATATCAAAGAACTGCAATCTGATGCTAAATAATGATATGAGCCAAACACAACTTTTCTGCCCATAACTTGAAAAAGAATTGAAAGCGAAATCGCATAAAAAGAGCTTAAAAAAAGTGTTAGATAGTTTGAATCTATATTTAATGTTAGATAGATTATATCTATATACAGTGTTAGATAGAATATATCTATATTTAGTATTATATAGATTATATCTATATATTCAATATAAAACATATTTGGAAATCATAAATGTAAAATTAAAAGAAATTAACTGGAAAACTTTAATTGAAGAAAAACGTTGTAGATTACAAAAGCATTTCCTTTCTAAAATAAAATTTAAAGATAGAGATAGTTGCTTTATTGGAATATTTAAACCAAAAAGAAAGTAGAAAGAGGACTAGGATGGAAAGAAGGATCAGAACATTAATCATAAATGATTATATGTGGAGAGTTACAAGGAGTTACGAGGAGAAGAGAAAGCCTCAAAGACCTTCCGGTCCACTCTGGGAGGTTCTTGTTATTAAACAAGTTTATTTTTCTTTCAACTATCCTAGCAGTAGTAGAAAACTGGATAGAAAAGTAGAAGGCTCTCTCCCCACCCTCCGCTCCCTCCCTGCCAGGGGCAGGTACGGAAAAAGGTTGAAGAAAATACATTGACCCTGGAAAAGTAGCCAAGGAAATTTTACAGGAAAGTGGAGAATATATAAAAAGCTCTATAATTAGCATGTTCACAGAGACACCGTACAAGCGACCTCCTGCAGAGTTGGTATGTTATGTTTGAGTCTTAAACTATGAGAGTATTCAGTACTTTGTCTAGCCTATTTTTAAATACATTTACACTTTGGCTGGAAACAACCTCTGAGGGAAGTTGGCTCCAGATATTAACTATTTTATAGGAAAAGAAATTCCCCAAACAGAGGTCCTAAATGTCTTTAGTTCCAGTTTAAACCCATTATTTCTTGTCGGATTGGCATTAAGTGCGAATAAGTTTCTGTAATCTACCCTGTCTATTCCATTGAGCATCTTGAAGACTTGAATAAGCTGACCCCGCAACCTCCTCGTCTCTAAGGTAAACAAATTTAGGCGCTCCAATCTCCGTTGGTAGTTTTGCATTCCCATTGAAGGGATCAATTTTGTAGCCCTTGCTTGTACCCTTTCTAACCTTTCTATATCCTTCCTGAGGGATGGAGACCAAAACTGCTCACAGTATTCCGGTTGAGGTCTGACTAGTGAATTGTAAAGAGACATTACAGTCTCCTTGTTCCGAAACTGGAACTGTCTTTTAATATAACCTAATAATTTTAAGGCCCTCTTTTCGACTTCTGCACAGTGCTTCGACGGTTTCAGATCGTTGCTGATATAGACTCCTAAGTCTTTCTCTAGATCGGTCTCAGTCAAGTTCCTTCCCAAGCGAGAGTAATCGGTCTTCGGGTTTTTATAACCTATGTGCATTACTTTACATTTGTCCAAGTTGAATGGCATCTGCCAAGTAGCAGACCATTCGTCCAACCTGTCAAGATCGTTCTGAAGCGTTCTTACGCCCTCCTCAGTACCTACACTACTTCTACTTCCTAATTTCGTATCTTCTGCAAATTTTGAGATTGTACTTAGAAGCCCGACGTCTATATCGTTAAGAGAAAAAGACTTAATACTTAAAGATTTTTTTTTTCAGTCAGAGGAGAGCATCCTTAACCTAAGCTAAAAGGACAGAGTAGGGATGGGATGGGGTCCTAGTATCCCACGGGACAGGATTGTACAACAGACTTCACCCGCCCTCCCGAAAGAGAGAGAGAACCTAAAGGAACTGGCAGCGAATTTCTCTAGAATCCCACGACTCGGGACCGGAGGGCTTTCACACCCCAAGTATAAAGTTTACAACACCCAGAAAGAATGTGCATAACCTTTATACCCCCTGCGGAGTAGAGAGAGAGAGAGAGAGAGAGAGAGAGAGAGAGAGAGAGACACACACACACACACACACACACACATACACACACACACACACATACACACACACACAGACTTTGACTTTAAAACAGACCTTGACTCCCAATTCTCTTAAGAATAGAAAGTTACAAAAAATCTAAAATCTAGTCAGAGTATTTGAAAACGTTTCTAAAAGGGAATGCAAGATGCGAAGGAAGTAACAAACCTTCAACAAACGATCCAAGAGACACACAATAGTAATAGTGTGCGTGTGTGTGTGTGTGTGTGTGTGTGTGTGTGTGTGTGAGACCTTTTACATAAAATAGCATATTTAATGTACATTCATAACCATCCACTTTCAACTGCGAGACATTTCAGCACCAGAGCGCAGGATTTCACATACAGAATACTGAACTACTAAAAAATGCATAGGAATATAGTGGAGCCCCTATTGTAGAGAACATTACTTAACGTAAATTTGATCTCGCATTCTCTCAAGAGTGCAAACATTGCTCCTGTTTACAGAAGTGGAAACAGAGCCATATCAAAAGAACTGTCGACTAATAGCACTCATACACACCACACCTTTCTTAGTGTTTTGAAAGAAAGTTAGAGATAAAATTGCTTAAAGTTGGAAGGAAAAGTTATATTGTAACCTGAATCAAGTCGAATTTAGAGCGAGGATGTCTTGTTTTATCACATTTCTTGAATTTCTGAAACTTGACGCCAAAGTAAAAACGCATGTATTACATAATTACATTCCTAAAGTTGTCCCTAAATGCGACCATGGAATGTTCGCTATTTCTATGGTTATATATAATATATATATATTTTAATCATAAATGTAAAACAAAAAAGCTGAAGAGTATTCGTAAATGGGGTTAAATTCAAGGTTTCAGCCATTCACTCATTAGATTTGTATTATCTCTCAGATACTTCTTACAACAGTGATTGCAGATACAAAAAAAATTAAAAAATCAAAGATAGTTTTGTATCATACGCAGATGACACAAAAAAAACATTATTCAAATTGGCTGGACAAAAATATTAAATTCATTGGTGATGAATTGCAACTACTCGGATATGGGATTTACAACGAAACATATATATATATATATATATATATATATTATATATATATATATATATATATATGAAACAGACGACAGCAAAACAGCAAAAGATATCAAAATACCAAGTCAGAGATTTAGAAGTAAAATCAAACTCTTCATGATGCTCGCTGTTTTACTATGAAAACTACTTTGTTATTTTTCCTATTTTATCCTATGGAATTTTACTATTACAATTTACCCTGAACTCTTTGTCTACGAACATTTAGTTAAGCGACATTGGGTCTGGGTAGTAGTTGGATGGGAGACCGTCCTCTGCGCCCAGATTATGTAGCGACCCGTGGTACGGATCCTACGTAAAGCTGTAGGTCCCCTCCGTCATATAACCTTAGATGTTGCGAAGGAGGTTAAACAACCCCAACTAAAAAATATATATATATATATATATATAATGCACTTGAAAGTAATGAAAACTATGATGTAATATGCACAGACTTTGCCAAAGTGTACGACAAGTTTGACCATGGAATCATAATACATAAACTGAAATATATGGGAATAACAGGAAAAGTAGGGAAATGGATATATAATCTCCTTAGTGAGCGGCGGCAAGTTATTACAGTACAAGGAATATCTTCATCAGAATCGGAGGTCCTCAGCTCAGTTCCATAAGGAACAGTATTAGCTGCGCTACTCTTCATAATCATGCTAACTGACATAGGTGAGGACGTTACCAGAGACAGCACAGTAACATCCTTTGCCGATGACACAAAGATCAGTAGAAAAATAAGAAACCCAGAAGATATAGGATCTCTACAAACTGACATGAACAGAATCTACAAGTGGACGGAAGACAACAATATGAAGTTTAACACTGAGAAATTTCAGCTGTTATGGTACGGAAAAAGAGAAGACCTAAAATCCATGGAATATTATACCCCAAATGGACAGAAAATTCAGAGAAATTCTAAAGCAAAAGATTTAGGGGTTGTAATGACTGATGATGCAAAATTTGAAACACAAAATAAGATAGCAGTAAACAGAGCAAAGAAAATAACTGGGGAGATGCTGAGAACCTTTAAACGAAGGGATAGAAATAAAATGATTCCTCGACTGAAAACACTGATCATACCCAAATTGGAATACTGGTCGATCCTAACATGCCCACATTAAAAAGAAGACATTAGACAACTAGAAGGGATTCAGAGAAGCTTCACAGCCAAGATCAAGGGGTGCAAAGAACTAAATTACTGGGAAACGTTACGCGAACTAAGCCTATATTCACTGGAAAGGAGAAGAGAGAGATACACCATTATTTACACTTGGAAAATAATGGAGAAACTAGTCCCTAATCTTACTCTGAACCCTGTAACTCCCCAAACAACACAACAGTGGAAAGTAGAAAAGGAAGACTGTGTCGTGTTCCCAAATTAAAGGCGAGAGAGGGAACATCCTTAACCCTGAAAGAAACTAGTTTTGTTGTGAGAGGGCCAAAACTGTTTAATCAGCTGCCCAAAGACCTAAGGAACACGAATGGTGTTGCAATGGACATCTTCAAAAGAAGATTAGACGCCTGGCTCAGAACAATCCCCGATTATCCGGGCGTGCCTGGCTATGTAAGGTGGAGAGTACAAGAAACCAACTCACTACTTCACCAGGCCAACCCGATAGGAAGGTTGACAAGCTTGACCTTCGTGAATTTATGAGGAATCATCGCACGGAACATTTGAAAGGTTGAAAGGTGTGTGTATATGTGTATATATGTGTGTGTGTGTGTGTGTGTGTGTGTGTGTGTGTGTGTGTGTGTGTGTGTGTGTGTGTCGATACATCGAAGCCTATGAACAAACGGAATAACATTCTATGGATTTGAAAGTGCGATGTGTTTGCACTGACCACCATAGCGATTTATACGGTAAACTGTTTCAATTAATAACATTCAATACAAAACAAAAGCAAAGTGAACAATTTTAATCGTGTCTTTAATTTTGTGTAACCGACATCTCTGCACAGAGAGTTCTCGTCAAAGAAAAAGATCAACACAAATGTCTTATAAAAGCCGATTAGGAATTAAATACTATTCAGTTCAAGCTCTTATATAAAATGAGACAGTGTAGATACTGAAATCCTACAAAGAAGATAAAAGAAACAAATGATAAGATAGTAAAATATGTTTTGAAAATAAATAAAAATATCTCTTACTAGTTTTAAAAACCAAAGATTTTGCGTATGGAAAACTACAGAAGCTTTGAAAGTGAGGACGCAAAACCCATTAATATAGGAGGCTCAAAACCTATTTAATACCATATTGATGGGACTGTGAAGTCTATGAAATATCTGGTTAGCCCTTTTCAGAGACTGACTTTATCAATTCCTGAGTAAAATCCCTTACCAACCGTGCGAACTAGATTACGAGAGCAGGAACAGAATGGAAAGTAATTCTCTCTTTCATCAAATCGCCTTTATTAAGTCGAACAAATGAAGAGGAATACTGCTAAAAAATTGAGAGCAGACAGATCCCCGGACGTTTTTCCGAATGTATATATATATATATATATATATATATATTTCTCATAAATCTCTTAAGACTTAAATACTTTGTGTTTTTATACAGATAAATGAAATACTCAATAAAACGACTTTGCTAAATAACTTTCCCGTGACACTTCTAATCCAGAAAATAGTGCTCAGCGGACCACTTTACTGTTTTATTCTGGCTGAGGACAGACGATTTTATTCAAATTTAGCAAAGAGAAGATTATGACGCATTAAACATTACACCAAATCCCCATTTCTTCTAGCGACGACAATTAGCATTTTTGTCAATGTTGTTGAGTGTTGCATGAATCTTGAATTCATATGTTCAGTATTACATTAAGAGAGAGAGAGAGAGAGAGAGAGAGAGAGAGAGAGAGAGAGAGAGAGAGAGAGAGAATAAAGGAACGAGGAAGCCTGACCCCGAAAAGAAATAAATTCAAAGCTATTTTCAGCAATTAACAGGGCGAAAAAGGTTCCTAATTGAGGACACTCAAATTACGAGCTCTACCTTTAATTTAATCCACTTTTAAAACTTTTTATCTTATAATCAACCATGAGTACATATATATATATATATATATATATATATATATATATATATATATTATATATATGAAGAATAAAACCACGAAGGAAAGGAAACACAGAATGGTGTTCAAGCGCTTTCGTCTAATGACATCCTCAGGAACACTGAAGTACATAAAGGGTTACAGCCTATATATAGGTTACAGAAAAAAAAAACTATACATATATATATATATATATATATATATATACAATAAACGGAGATAAAAAAAAAAAATAAAAAATTATTAAACATTAAAGGATTGTGGGAGGAGCATGCAAATTTGTAAGGAAAAACTACCGATTTTTAGCACAAGATTAGCACAAGATCAAATTAATTGTTTCCAACCAGTGTTATAGAAAAAAAAATAATAAAATAAAAAAAATACAAATTTATACTGGAAATCTGCCCGGGTTTTAGCACTTTGCCCTTCTTGTTTAGGCTCGATGTATATAAAAATACATTTAAAAAAAATACAAGTTATTTGAGTAGCATACAAGTTTACCAAATATTTAGCGTTCTACCCTTCTTATCTAAATCTGTTCTGAAGGAATTCAAAACAACAGGATCGAGTTGAAAAAGACCTTTGCTTATGTTGAAGTTATTTGTGAGTTGGATAATGGCAGACTCAAGAATATTTCTATTAACAATGTTGCTAGAGTGAAATAAAACTGAAGCATTATTCCAATCAATACAGTGGGATAACTCTGACAAATGGATAAAAAGGGCACTGGACGACTGTCCTGTTGTAACGGAATATTGATGCTGTTTTATACGTGTGTGCAAATCCTTTCCCGTCTGACCTATGTAAAAGGAATCACATTGTTTACAACCAATTTTATAGATAATGCCTGAATTATTGGTAGGGCTATTTTTTACTATGATATTTTTCACACTATTGTTATATGAAAATACTACATTAACATAGCAATGCCTAAAAAGCCCGGGAAAAATGGAAGTACTAAAATATTTTTTGACAAAGTATGAGTGTTATTATTCACACGATAGAACGTTCGTTTTGCCTTGTTGAGACAAGATTCCATAAACGCAGATGGATAACACAGATCACTTCCAATACCGTTGATTTTTTCCAATTCGGCATCGATGTATTCCGGACTGGCGATCCTAAGGGCGCGGAGAAACATTGAAGAAAAAATGGCCTTCTTAGTGGGGGTGTCATGTCCCGAGTAAAAATGTACGTAGGACAAATTGTTTGTTTTTTTCCGATAGATACTAAACTTAAAACCTGGGCTTTCCCTATGTACACGCACATCCAAAAATGGGATTGAGTTGTCTTGTTCCACTTCTAAAGTAAACTTAATGGAGGGGACTTGATCATTTAACTGAAGGAGGAAGTTATCCAGGTCACGATTCATGGGCCAGATACACAAAATATCGTCGACGTACCGCAACCAAGGGATGCCAACCCCCAGGATTCTCGGAATGTAAGTAATCTCGAAAAACTCCATATAAAAATACATTTAAAAAAATACAAGTTATTTGAGTAGCATACAAGTTTACCAAATATTTAGCGTTCTACCCTTCTTATCTAAATCTGTTCTGAAGGAATTCAAAACAACAGGATCGAGTTGAAAAAGACCTTTGCTTATGTTGTTATTTGTGAGTTGGATAATGGCAGACTCAAGAATGTGTGAAGGTAGTGGCAGGTCATACTTATGTAATTCTCGGGAGAGAAAGTCAAGCATATCGTCAATCGGCACTTTTGTAAACAATGAACAAACGTCAAAACTGATCAATCTATCGTTGGTTTCAGTACGTGCATTATTCAATTTTTCAGTAAGATCCATGGAATTTTTTACATGTGAATCAGAGATAGTTCCGACAATGGGGGACAGGACTTTGACAAGCCATTTGGAGAGTTTATAAGTAATAGAGCCCACCGAGCTAATTATAGGGCGCATAGGGTTGCCAGGTTTGTGGGTTTTAATAAGACCGTAAAGGTAGGGCAGAGAAGGCGAAGTGGACATTTTTACTCGGGACATGACACCCCCACTAAGAAGGCCATTTTTTCTTCAATGTTTCTCCGCGCCCTTAGGATCGCCAGTCCGGAATACATCGATGCCGAATTGGAAAAAATCAACGGTATTGGAAGTGATCTGTGTTATCCATCTGCGTTTATGGAATCTTGTCTCAACAATGCAAAACGAACTTTCTATCGTGTGAATAATAACACTCATACTTTGTCAAAAAATATTTTAGTACTTCCATTTTTCTCGGGCTTTTTAGGCATTGCTAATGTACTTAAACTTTTGGATATTAATGTAGTATCTTCATATAACAATAGTGTGAAAAATATCATAGTAAAAAATAGCCCTACCAATAATTCAGGCATTACCTATAAAATTGGTTGTAAACAATGTGATTCCTTTTACATAGGTCAGATGGGAAAGGATTTGCACACACGTATAAAACAGCATCAATATTCCGTTAGAACAGGACAGTCGTCCAGTGCCCTTTTTATCCATTTGTCAGAGTTATCCCACTGTATTGATTGGAATAATGCTTCAGTTTTATTTCACTCTAGCAACATTGTTAATAGAAATATTCTTGAGTCTGCCATTATCCAACTCACAAATAACTTCAACATAAGCAAAGGTCTTTTTCAACTCGATCCTGTTGTTTTGAATTCCTTCAGAACAGATTTAGATAAGAAGGGTAGAACGCTAAATCTTTGGTAAACTTGTATGCTACTCAAATAACTTGTATTTTTTTTTTAAATTTATTTTTATATACATCGAACCTAAACAAGAAGGGCAAAGTGCTAAAACCCGTGCAGATTTCCAGTATAAATTTGTATTTTTTTTTTATTTTATTATTTTGTTTTTTCTATAACATTGGTTGGAAACAATTAATTTGATCTTGTGCTAATCTTGTGCTAAAAATCGGTAGTTTTTCCTTACAAATTTGTATGCTCCTTCCACAATCCTTTAATGTTTAATAATTTTTTAATTTTTTTTTTTATCTCTCCGTTTATTGTATATATATATATATATAGTTTTTTTTTTCTGTAACCTATATATAGGCTGTAACCCTTTATGTACTTCAGTGTTCCTGAGGATGTCATTAGACGAAAGCGTTTGAGCACCATTCTGTGTTTCCTTTCCTTCGTGGTTTTATTCATCATAAATATTTTTCACGTGTTACTTTCGTGAAATAATTTTCATATATATATATATATATATATATATATATATATATATATATATATATATATGTATGTGTATATATATATATATATATATATATATATATATATATATATATATATATGTGTGGTGTGTGTGTGTATATATATATATTTTTATTTTTTTATTATTTTTTTTTGAGATTAGGTGGTTGTGTGGGTGTATATGGGTGTTAGTGTGAAGACTTTAAGCTACATATTCCATCATCTCTTTTGAAAAGAACACACTACTACTACTATTACTACTACTACTACTACTACTACTACTAATAATAATAATAATAATAATAATAACTAAAATGAAAGTAAATATCAATTCTTAGCTGGTTGGTTTTTGAAGTCTTCAGATTTTTTATTTTTCTTCTTCAGACGAAGCCTTGCTTTTTCTATTTTAGTGCTCGAATGTGGATTTTCTCACTTTTCTTTTAATTAACAAAAAGAAGAGTAAATGGTATGTGACGTAGGAGGGAAATGACTCTTGAATTTGATCTGGATTTGGTCAGTCGAGTGAAGGTAAAATTTATGAGTGTTAAGTGAAATTTATTTTTTGGTGAAAGTTAATATTACCTTCGGCTCGGCTTTCTTTCTTCACTTACTCTTCAGTAAAAAAAAATTATTAATTATAGCCTCCTGATCCCCAGCGTCCTCAAATGCGGACAATTAGTTTCTCCTAAAATTACGCTGAGGACTCAGGAGGATACGTAACAAACTTTGGATTTTGTTACAGATTTTTAGTTAATATCGCATCAACTTTATTTACCAACTTCTGCTGAATATTAGTAATAATGACGAAAGTTTTTAGAGGAAAGGTAGATCCTATAACCAAGTTTTGTACAATAATAATAATAATAATAATAATAATAATAATAAATTGACTGACAGATTTTAGTTTTGTTAATGAAATATTGTCCATTTTATTTTTCACGGTTTCTGTCATGACCTTTCTACCATATATGTCGCACTTGTAATTTATGATAAATAAATGTTGCGGTTAATTATCTTCAGTGGGTGGAATTTGTTCTTAACCCTTTCGAGACGGGAGCATGGAGAAAACCGTATACCGTATACCGTAGGTATACCGGACAGACGGCAGTTTGGGGCCAAAAATTAAAAGTTTCACGATGTTTTCTGCTTAAAATGTTGAATTACGATGTAAATTGATAGAAAAATTTAACCCTTTCGGTACTGAATGTCTATCAGAAGGCGTTTCCTTTATGCCCATTTAAATGCGAGCGTGAAAATTAATAAGATCGTACGGTGTACGTAGTTTGGTCTTAAAGGTCTATTTTGGCTCCTTCAAGTTAAAATACAGAATCTTTATTTTCAGAAATAAAATTTTTCTCTTCCCAATTTTTTATCCTGAACTTTACTTGCGATCCCGAAATACTAAAAAAAGAAAAATCTACGAACTTTCTGAATGCAATCTCTCTCTCTCTCTCTCTCTCTCTCTCTCTCTCTCTCTCTCTCTCTCTCTCTCTCTTATTGGAACAGACACAATCAGACTATGCAAATTCAAAAGAGTTAAGTCATAATTGGAATGAAAATTCCCTTTGATGTAATTAACTCAACTTGAAAAATAAATGGAACGTAAATACAAAGTGTACAAATATGCCAGAATTCGTAACAAGAACTATAAAAATAAAACCACTTCCCAAAATGATTGACTCAAGCTTATTACAATCGGGATCTCATCAGAATTTCCGAAGTTACCCTTGAATTAAGTAATAAATTGTATACTTTTCACACAAAGGACACAAAGTTTGACCAATAAATTCAATGTTCTCCGCCTCGAGAGATAAATTAAAAATATTTTTGGGTGCAACGTTTTTCGAGATTCTTTCTTGCAACTTTTAATTCAATGAAAGCCAGAAACGAAATCCTGCGGAAAACTCACGGGACGGAGGCGGCGCAAGGGTGCCACCAGAAGGTCGGACTTGTGTGGGGCTCACTGCTACCAAGTCGGGATACGAGAGAGAGAGAGAGAGAGAGAGAGAGAGAGAGAGAGAGAGAAAGAATAAATGGTACAACTATATATATATATATATATATATATATATATATATATACACACATGCTCCCAAACTCCATAGATGCTTACCTTAGCTTCTTGCTCATCTTAATTGAGAAGTTTTCTCGATGTGTCCCCCTTCTTGCTCAACACAGGCCTCCAAACGTGGGCGCCATTGATTAATACACCTGTTTACATATCGTTCAGACACTTTCTCCCAGCCGAGCAGAATTCTTTCGCTTAGTTCATCTATGTCTCTTATATTGGTACCAGGGATGTAAACTTTGGACTTCAGGGCTTCCCAAGCACCATAATCTAGTGGTGAAAGATCGGGGCCACTAGCCGGCCACATATTGGGTTCAATAAAATCTGGTGTTTCGTTCTCAAGGAATGTGACAGTTTGGCGTGCTCTGTGAGCAGAGCCTCCATCTTGTTGGAAAGTATATCTTTCACCACTAATTCGTCGAATATCAGTTAGATAGAGCAGGAAGGGGAACACATCGAGCAACTTCTCAATTAAGACGAGCGACATGCTAAGGTAAGCATCTATGGAGTTTGGGAGCTCTTCTCCTCTTACTTTTTTAATATGACAGTTTACCTCTAAGGGGTAACTTTTTTTTACCCACCCTGTATATATATATATATATATATATATATATATATATATATATATACACACACTATATATATATAATATATAATATAATATATATATATATATATATATATATTATATATATATATATATTATATATATATATATAAATAAATAAATAAATATGATGTAAACCCACAAGGAAAAGGAAAATGATTCCAAGGCCTTTCGTGTATTCAGAAGTACACCTCGTCATTCCCCGACGAGGTGTACTTCTGAATACACGAAAGGCCTTGGAATCATTTTTCCTTTTCCTTGTGGGTTTACATCATTCATTCATTTCACGTGTTTAATTGTGAAATTCATCCCATAAAGTGAATGAATGCTGCAAATCCACAAGGAAAAAGAAAAACGATTCCAAGACCTTTCGTGTGTTCAGAGCTACACCTCGTCAGGGAATGAAGAGAGAAGGCAAGATGCCCATAAATATATACAACGTAGTGGAAACCAAAATAATTAGCACATACTTAACAAGAGTTAATGAGAGGCAAAAGGAATTTTAACAAGATATTGTCAATTTTATACATTCCCGCACTGTTATTGAAATTGTTTTTAAAATGGATAAATGCACATTCTAGAATATTTCTTTCTATTATATCTCTGTTTTCAACAAGCGCTTTAGAACTATCCCACTTGATGCTATGATTATATCCATACATATGGTTAAACCAGTGGTCCCAAACTTTTATGGTTGCGACCCTGAATACAATATTGTCCTGGTCTGGCGACCCTGAACGCTGGTACATGCAGTGTTAATGACCAATCATTTTGATACGTTGTGTTTATATTCATATAGTTTGATTGAATCAGTCGTTGAGAATTTCCGTCCCGCGACCCTCAGGAACACCTTCCCGACCCTCACTTGGGTCGCGACCATGGGTTTGGGAACCACTGGGTTAAACAAAGCATTGGAATTATTAGCTGTTCTACACGCATATTTATGCTGTTTTACACTAATATCTAACGTTCTACCCGTTTGGCCTATATATACTGAGTTACATTGTGTACACCCGATCGAATACACACAACCAACAACATTATCCGGGCTATTCTTTATTAGGCGTGATTTAACAGTATTATTATACTTAAAGATACATTGATGCCAGTTGCTTTAAGTAAAGTCGGAAGATATTGAAAATTAACATGGTTAGGTAGGCTAAGGATATTTTTACGCTCAAATTCCTTTACATTTACATTATTATAATACTTATTCTTGGCTTTCCTAAGACAGTTATTTCTTTCTTGTCCCTGAAGATGTGAATATATCACGAAAGCGCTCGGATTTCGTGTTTCTTTTTCCTTTTTCCCTGTGGTGTTTGCTTATTAATAAGATCACGTGTTATTCTGTGATTTTACTGCATATATATATATATATATATATATATAATATAAACTTTACAGTTCTGCAAACAACCAATTTAGATTTTAAATCTCAGTTTCTAAATCAGTTAGTAAAGAATTTCAAAGTTTATGGGAAGCTTTTAACTTTCAAAATTGATTCATTTAAGTTTAGAAAAAGGACCTCTTGCACGCGCATTCACCCACTCACAACCACATACACACACACACACACACACACACACGCGTGTATATATATATATATATATATATATATATATATATATATATAAAAATATATATTAGTGGTGGACCGGATGTCAGTTTTTCAACATCTGCGGATGCGGATTTTTAATTTCAATATCCGCGGGGGCGGATGCGGATATTTAGTTAATTTATCAATATAATATAGAATTATGAATATATGACATAATTTTTCAAATTTCGTGATATTACTATTATGGCAGGCAATGCATAAGAATTAAAATTAATATTAATGTTTTCATTATGATAAAAATAACTTTCTCAAGAGTTTCAGCCACAGAAAATTCAATGAAACAAGTTTCATTCAATTTTCTGTGTTACCAGGTATTTGTATTTTGAAGTTTATATATTTGTTTGTTCATTAATAATTCACTGTACAACAAATTTTCGGTTCAGAAAAAAAACGGGAATAACATTCGGTCTTTCTTAATATTTCGAGTGTGCTGATTCCAAATCTGAAAATAGTTTTTTTCTATCACGTCACGTTTTTTTGTAATGACTGCTTAAAATCTTCAAACCAAAAAATAAGAATATATTGATAAACAGATAGGCTTTATCATATGAAACAGTTTAA
Organism: Bathynomus jamesi; assembly: GCA_023014485.1. Classification (NCBI taxonomy): domain Eukaryota; kingdom Metazoa; phylum Arthropoda; class Malacostraca; order Isopoda; family Cirolanidae; genus Bathynomus; species Bathynomus jamesi. Next base: position 746,792 of record JAJOZX010000480.1, on the reverse strand, counting down.
TTATTGCTATACTTCAACATATATGCACAAAATTAACATAAAACTCTCGTATTATACTGTTTTCAACTCATTATTTGTATTTATGCTGGCGTTTGTGTGATGCTTCTGGTTGGTCACGTTTTAAATTCCAGCAGAAATCGGCCAGCATAGCAGGACTCCTTTTCCCTTTGTATCCGCTCTCCATTGTGGCTATATTCTGGTGGAATCTCTCCCCGTGTTCGTCGCTAACAGCAGATGCATTTTCCGGAAAGAATGAGAGATGTGAATGCACAAAATGAATTTTCAATGACATCTTACATCCGAGACGTTGGTATGAGTTGATAAGTTGATCCACAAATGCAGCATAGTTGTCGTATTTAGTCTTTCGTAGTAGACCGCTGCACACGTTTTTGAATGCACGCCAGGCTGCCACTCAACCTCATCCATCACCGCTTCAAAGTGTTCGTCTAGCACGAGTTGGCGAATTTGAGGGCCGACGAATATGCCTTCTTTAATCTTGGCATCACTTATTTTTGGGAATTTTTCCTTTAGATATTTGAAGGCAGGCTTATCCTGTTTCAACGCCTTTGCAAATTGTTTCATCAGCCCTAGTTTTATGTGAAGTGGCGGCAAGATAACCTTTTCCTTTCGTACTAGTGGTTCGTGAATAACATTGTGAGATCCAGGTGAGGAATTGTCTCGCGGCGACCATACTGAGCGTGTGTAGTGTTCAGACCTTGCTCGGTTATCCCACTTGCAGAGAAAACACATGTATTTCGTATAGCCAGTTTGCAATCCATTGAGAATAGCCACAACCTTCAAATCTGCGCAGATAAGCCATTCATGTTCATTGTATTTTATACAGTCCAGAATAAAAGCAACATTGTCATACGTTTCTCTCAAGACGACTGAATGAGCGATCGGAACAGAAGGCATTGTGTTCCCATTGCGTAGCAGTACACCCTTAACGCTGTACAGAGATGCATCAATGAACAATCTCCACTGATTCGGTTCATAGCACAAACCCAGAGCATCGAACAGACCATGTATATCAATGCAATAACGAAGATTGTTCTTCATTGTGAAGTATTCCTGCAAATCCAAGGAGCGCTTTCGGAATGCTGTAATTCGTACGTCTTCCGCCAGCAGATTCCATTCTTGTAGGCGTGAGGCCAGCAGTTCATTTTGTTGCTTGGTAAGTATTAAATCACGGACCAAATCATTGAGTTCAGGCTGCGTGATGAGATGTTGTTTTTGCTTGGACTCGACTTGAGCTTCATAGCATTCACCGTCTGATTCCGACTTGTCAGAGTCTGTGTTATCGGTCGGCATTTCAGCTGGAGGACGAGGGATGGGTATATCTGTCGAATGTTCCACAGGACGCATAGCAGAACAAAGATTTGGGTAGACTATAGCCTTTTTCCATTTTCTGTTGCAACCTGTAATGTAAGACAATAGACATTGTTGACTACTTAAGATAGTATAATTCTGTAATACATTATGCAGAGCAGGATATGCTAAAATGTGCTAAAAACACCAAATTTGACGTATATTCAGAAAAATAAAAGATTCAAACCTGTGATGTTCGTTAAGCAGAAATAGCAATCAGTGGAATGGTCCAGCGGCTCTCTCCATACCATTGGGACACCGAATCCCAGACCAGGACTGGTGCCTTTGAACCATGCAGATAACGAGCTTGTACATCTCACACAGCAGATATGAGGCGCCCAGTGCTTGTCCTGATCACCAACTTTGCATGCGAAGTATAATTCATAAAGCTTTTTCACATGAGAAGTCAACTTCCTTTTATACTGTTTTAACGTTAATGTCCCACAAATATAACAAAAACTGTCTGGCGAATTTTTGCACTCTCTAGGCATCAATAACATCAATAAAAATCTGTAAAATAAGAAAATGATAGATCAATTTGCAATTTCCCACAATATAGACGTTGTCGGTGAAATATACATAATTTGATAGCTGTTATTCAATAATACTCACTTATAGCACCGATTTATGATAAAATATGGCTGACAATTTTGTTTTAAATGATTAATGAAAGAAATTTTTCATAAAATCAAAGTGGAAACACAGAGCCGAACACCACCACCACAGCATATGCATGACTGAACAAAATGTAAAAGATGCGTTCAGAGAACCAGTGGTTCTCAAAATGATACAATGAAATAGGGTCATTTTCATAAAATCGGTGGGTGATACAAATAAATGAGTGTTATTTTTGCAATCTCTGTATATAATTAGCCATAAAAATGACGATCTCATTTCCGTTTTTTTTCACTGTTGTACAGTGTAATTAATACTTCACATGAAATGTGCATGACTGGGCCTTATAAGCTACTTTACAAGCTAATTTAATTGTAAATTGCATAATTTATTAGAGGAAATATCCGCATAACATCCGCAGTCAGAAGTTCGGATGCGGATGTTAAAAATGATGCGGATATCCGGTCCACCACTAATATATATATATATATATAGTAATTTTGAAACCTGACACCCATTTTAAATGAAGAAATATAATAAAATTTTAGGCTAATTAAAACTTTAAAAGAAAAGTTTAAAAAATAAATACGTTCATAAAATTTGATTTTTTTCGCAGATAATTTCTTTATAAATTCGAAAATAAGTTTTGGATAAAATGAAAAAACAAAATATCGTTGAATTCAATGTACAATCCAAATTTAGTCCTTTTGAACTACTTCAGTAAAGTAATACTTGCTTTATTTTTGTTTGATTGTACTCTTGGCACAATTGTACCTTTATTAGCACCTAAAATACCTCTACTGTATTTCCATCATAATACCTTACCTTACCTTACCTTATGAACCTTATGTTGTTTCGTGCGTTGGTCTCTCTTCACACGGAGGTCAAGCTGGTGGCCCCGCCTCTAATAAAATAATGGAAATACAATAGGTGTGCTTTCTGTACAGTTAGAGTACAATTAACGTACAATTAGACAAAAAGTTTACTTGTATTATTTAAAGTAGCTCAAAAGGGCAAAAAATAGTTCTAAAGGACCAATGATGTAGTACTATACATAAATTTATCATAAACGACTCCAGTCTTTGACATTACAAAGTGGCCATACACTGATAGTCATTATGCGAAATAGCCGAATAGAAGAGATTCGACAGTCCCATTTTAATAACTAAAGTCAGATTTTTCCAAAAGTGGGAGTTGAAATGTGAAAGAAAAATGTTCTTTAAACACCAAAATACTTATAGGAGGCAGAATAAGAAGTTAGAATTAGCTATCTTTAGTTAATCTAACTATTCACCCTACCCTGAACTAACCTATCAGGTGTCCTTGGCTTTAAATCTATATGTTGTCTTACCAAGAGAACGGATCTCTCTTAACCTTTCCTTTATTCCCTTTACCTGATAAAAAAGGGGGGGTCACAACTGAAGGTATAGAAAACAAAAAGTTTTCCTCATTCACTTCATTTAACGTCAACAACGGGTAGAAGATAAGAAAAAAGTTTTTGATCAATGTCATTAAGCCCGAAAAATGTCGGCAAGAACCCCAACTACTTCCTGCTTCCATCTTCATCACAAAGAAAAAGACTTTCCTTTGACTCGTAAGTAGCTCATGATTAAAAAATCAGATAAGACTTTTTCATCATAACTTTTTTAATAGCTAATTCCACCAAATAATATTGAAAGCTGTTTCGGGAAATTGCTTCTGGGTCCCATCTGGCCCATGTGCAGCTAGATATAATAATACATGCAAATCAATCACTTATTAGGGACAGGGAAGTTAATTCAGTTTTCATTTTTGAAAAGCTATTGAAAGAGATTTTTAATAATTTAATTGCTCAACGGAAGTTTTTCTCCGTGACAAAATCAGGTTATAGTTTGTTTGCTCTTTCCTTAATAATAATAATAATAATAATAATAATAATGATAATAATAATAATAATATTATTATTATTATTATTATTATTATTATTTTTATTATTATTATTATTGAATGAAAATTAAAACGAAAATGAAAAGGTTTATTGGCAGACTATAGTCCATATGACAAATATTAATAATATAATGACAGTTCACATACCAAGGATAGAAATACAGTATATATAATTTATTAGAAATAATACAGTAATGTAGAAGTTAAGTGGAGCTACAGGCAGACGTTTTGGTACCATGAATTTCATAGCTTAGAAGACAAACGGCAGGACTCATGGATAGCTTGGATAATCGGGTTGGTTGATTTTTTAATTCTTTGCATTATACTGTATTGAGCACGTCTTGTTACCTTCGGGAAGCTCAGGACATTGCGGGTAGCAAACATATGCGAAGCTGAGCATCTCAGGGGTAATTTATGTGGAGTCTAAAAGACCTGTTGTACAGCAAATTGAGGGTTCTGCCAGAACCTTTTTTATAATTCACCCAGAGTTGCTGTCCGTATATATTACTGCAGAAAGTACGAAATAGAGTGTCTTTAACTTCACTTGTACAGAACCGAAAGTTCCTTATAGTCATATTCGCTTTACCACAAAGGTTTCGAGATTGTTTTCCTATATCTGAGTCATCACTCAAGTAGCTGGTGATAGTTTGACCCTAATACTTAAACTCTTGTACTTCCTCAATTACCTCACCTCTCATTTTAAACCTAAGATCAGCTGGCTGATTACAGCTTTTAGGATAAAATTGTACAACCTTAGTTTTTGTAACATTAAAAAGAATATCATGTTTCTGCGAATACACTTCGCCGATCCAGACCTTTAACAGAGGGGCTTATTAACACCATATCATCAGCATAAACTAAGCTATTTATCCTTGTGTTATCTATACAACATCCCACTGTTGCCTCATTAAGTGAAGCAATTAATCCGTCAATATACACATTAAACAGCATAGTCGAAAGCAAGGAGCCTTGTCTCATCCCGCGAGAGGAACCAAAACATTCGGATAGTATATTGCCCCACCTAACAGTAAAAGATTGGTGGGAATACCAAAATTTCAATACATTTAATATGTACATGGAACGTTCCTGTCTTCTAGTTTTTTAAATAAATTATTGTGGTTCACTCTATCATATGCCTTACTTATATCTAGGAAACAGCTATAAATAGTTGAATTACTGTCATTGTATTTAGATATTATTTCCTTCAGTACATAGATACACAGGTCAGTTGGGTGGGACCTTTTAAAACCAAACTGATTAGGAGATGTCCCTAAGTAATAATTTAATTGGAGTAACAAGAGTTTTTCTAGTAGTTTCGAGAAGCAGGAAGCGACAGTAATAAACCTGTAATTATTGCTGGACAGAATGTCTCCATACTTATTTTTGACCAGGGGCAAGATATATCTTTTTACCTTCTTACCAGGCACCTGGTAAACCTAAAGCGGTCTGTCAGTTGGGAGCCCTCGGACAAGACTCCTCCATGCCTCACGATCTCCACACATCAAGTTCGCCCGTTGGAAACTGATTCCACACTTCTCGACAGCACTCTTGATGTTATCCATCCATCGGATCTTGGGTCTTCCAACTGGTCTTCTGTTTTGAGGGGCCCATTCCAGCATTCTTCTTGCTGTCCTTTACATCGACATTCGTTGGACATGCCCGTACCATCTCAGTTGGTTCCTCTCAATATTCTCATTAACCGAAGTTACACCCAATCGCCTTCTTATTTCAGTGTTCCTTATTTTATCCAATCTACTTACTCCTTCTATCAATCTCAGGACCCTCATTTCAGCTGCTTGCAGTTTTCCCCTCGTCCTTGTGGTTAGGACCCAAGTCTCGCTGCCGTATAGTAAGACTGGTTTCAATATTGTTGAGTATATATATGCGTCTTTACCTTTTTAGGGATGTTTTGGTCTTTCAATAAGGGGTACAGGAAGGAAACATTTCTGCTATATTTAGCAATTCTTTCATTCACCTCTGCATCCATACCCGCATCATTTTCTATCACACTACCAAGGTATTTAAATGTGTCCGTCTTTTTCATTTCCCTTCCCCCAACAAAGATTCCAGCCTCGTTCGCTCCCCTCGTTACCGCCATATATTCAGTTTTATCATAATTCAGTTTCAGTCCATACTCCCTCAATCTCTCATCCCACCTCTGCATAATTCTCTCCAGGGATTGTGCTGTGTTAGTCCCAACAGCCACATCATCAGCATATCCAAAAATTTCTATTTCCTCTTCAATTTCTTCAGTTATATGTTCCATAAACCTGTTGATGTAGGCAATAAATAAAATGCGTGAGAGAACACTCCCTTGTTTAACTCCTGTACTTACATCAAACCACTCCTCCGATCCCACCACCATGCTCTGGGAGACCCTATAGGTATTCATTACTGCTTTCAGAAGCTTGGGTGGCACTCTCTCACTCGAAACCACCCACAGCTTTTCCCTGGGCACACTATCAAATGCCTTCTCCAGATCCAAAAAACATATGAAGCGGTCCAAATTGAATTCTCGGCTCTTCTCAAGATATTGTCTTATGGCTGAAATTTGATCTATAGTACTCCGGCCTGCACGAAAGCCGCATTGATACTCCAGTAACCCAGGTTCCAGTATGTTTCGTATTCTATGTTCCAAAATCCTTTCATATATTTTCTCCACATGACACATCAAAGATATGCCACGGTAGTTTTGACATTCCTGCTCACTTCCCTTATTTTTATATATAGGACATATAATTGCTCTGCCCCAATCTGCCGGTACAATTCCCTGCGACCACACCACCCGGAAAATGCTTAGCAGCCAGTCCACAGCAGGATCACCAGCTGCTTTAATGTTTCTGTGACAATTGCATCCGGTCCGGGAGCTTTATTATTCTTCATCCTCTTTAGTGCTTGAATAACCTCCTCTCTCGTGATCTCTCTGTCCCCCCTCATGCTCCTCATGATTTACCCGCTCCTCCCGTCTCACCTCATCATATTGGTTCTCGTTATTCAAAAGATGTCTAAAGTATTCGTTCCAGCGTGTGGCCACCTCGCTTTTATCAGTGAGGACTTCACCATGTGCATTTTTAATCGCCACTGTTGTTTTCTTGCTTTCTCCTTTTTTATACTTCTTAGCCATGCTATACAGTAACTTCTTCGAGCCTTGAAAATCCTCTTCTAAGTCTCTACCTATTTTCTCCCACACAGAGCGTTTCGCTCTTCTTTTAACCTCGTTGGTGTGGTTTTTCATTTGGACATATTCTTGCCTTGTTTGCTCATTTCTATCCTTAAGCCATCTCCTAAAAGCACGCATCTTATTTCCCACTGCCTCCTTTATCTCCTGGGTCCACCATGCCGTCTTCTTCTTTTTTGACCCTCCAACTACCCTTTCTCCAATCACCTCTCGCTGTATTCCTTCCATCGTTCTCCTAAACTCAACCCAGACCTCCTCCACTATTTCCGTAGCTACCCTTTGTCCGAAAGCCTCCTCAGTTCTAGTTCTAATCTCTCCCAGTTTTTCTGGTATACTTTCCATGCACACTCTTCTCCTTCTAGGCTTTTTTATATTTTGTGGTACTGGAAGCAAAATTTTGGCTTTAAGAAGTCTATGGTCCGAATCAAAAGACACAGATGGTACTACTCTTACATATTTCACCAGTGACTTTCTATCCACCACAATAAAGTCTATCTGAGACTTCTTATCATAATTTCCGGTTCTACTATTCCATCCATACCACGTATAGAGATGTGATTCCTGGTGCTTAAAAAATGTGTTCATTATACTAAGAACATTTCTTGCACAAAAATTTACCAGCATTTCCCCTTCCAAATTTCTCTCCCCCAGACCAAATGCCCCGATCACGTCTTCATTTCCATTTCGATCTCCACCCACATGGACATTTAGGTCTCCCATCAAAATTATTGGTCCATAGGGCAACCCATCTATCATTCCCTGAAGATCCTCATAAAACGTTTCCTTTTCCTCCTGTGATCTTCCACTCTGTGGTGCATATGCCTGGATTACCGATACTCTGTCTCCGTTTAGGCTCAGGGTCACTCCCATCAATCTCTCACTCTTCATTATCACTACAACAAAATGTTCAGAAAATCGCGGGAACAGTATAATTGCCACCCCCGATCTGGTATCCTCTTCTCTGCCCTTGTATATGCACTTATAATCATTGTGCAGTACCTTGGTTCCTTTACCTCTCCATCTGGTTTCTGCGATTCCCATAATACAGGGTGTCTCAAAAGTCACTATCTATTTTGAAAAATAATGGGAATTACGAAAAACTGGTTTAAGACATGAAAAATATATTTATTTCAAAGTAAGTGCCACAAAGAATTAGTGCTATTTATTTATCTGTCTCCACATGGCAACCATCAGTGTCTCTACAGAGCTCAAAGCGATAAGTTGTTTCCCGGAACACACTTTCCAGCATTTGAGGTGTTATTTTCTGAACTGCATCGGTAATACGATTTCGAAGTTCGGCTACATCACTAATTCTTCTACCAGTGTACACCTTAGACTTAATGAAACCCCAGGCGAAAAAATCTAATGGTGTTAAATCGGGTGAACGTGCTGCCCATGGTTGTGTTCCTCCACGACCAATCCAGCGACCGGGGAAGCGTCTGTCAAGATAATCACGTACAATTATTGCATAATGGCACGGTGCTCCATCCTGCTGAAAAACTACTGTGTCAAGAATGCCATCTGTAAGAAGTTGAGGTGCGAGGAATTGTTCAAGCATGTCAAGATAATAAACCAATTAACTTTTTTTAAATACACAAATTTGCACCAGAAGTACATATCTTTATGCCAGCATAGCATTTTTTAAAAAAACATCTAATGTCACCGAAATAGATAGTGACTTTTGAGACACCCTGTATGTATAGATTTCGATTCCATGAACTCAACTATTTCTTCGCATTTATCTCTTAGTGTTCCGACATTTATTGTAGCAATCCAAAAGAAAGTCCGTTTTCGCGCCAAAGATATATACCCTCATGAATTCTGCAGAGATATAGCTATGAGCAAGCATGGCTGATAAGAGCAATGATATATGCAGACATACCACGTCAGTGGCATATTTTAAGTGCTCATTCGATAGGTCATCTACCCCTGACGCAGAAACAGTCTTTAACTCTTTAATTAACCTCTTTACTTCAGGAACTGATATCAAAGTATTTTCCCTTGTCCCTCCCACAGACGTTTCGCTGCAATCTATCTTAAGATTATCCCTACTCACACTGTTAAGAATGTTTGAGTAGTGTTTTTTCCACAGCTTCGCAATTTCATCCTCCCCCGACACCCAATCGATTGTCGGATGGAGGGCATTTTTGACACCCGTTTGATTCTTAAAAAATTTCCAAAATTTGTTATTATCGTTATTTAGGTGAGCTTCACAGGCTTTTGATGCTCGAATAGACTCTTCTTCCAGTTTACATCGCCTTATGGCCGTCTTATATTGACCCCTATTTCTACACATATTCATGTATACTGGTACTAATCTGGGTCTACCATGAATGCATCACAAATCGTAGGCGTCTTTCGATTCCCTCTTCAGGGGTGCAATAAAATCATTCCATCCAGGAATAATCTTAGTATGAGAGTTGTAAGATTTAATCAGAGGGCTTCCTGCTTCTCTTAACAGGGATACTATCTTCCTATAATACTTATCTATGAGTTTACAGTGAGAATCATTTGAGCAAGGATTATTACAGGCAAGATGCAAAATTTCTAAATTATTAAAGAGGTGACCTGTTCTGGCTTTGTATTCTATTCTCTGCTGCATATTAACATTAGACCAATCGACGCGATTATTCTTACCTATTGAGTTCTTGTTATGTCATGCTGCGCATAAATTGGTAAAATTAATTAATAGTTCTAATGGTCTATGATCAGAAAGAAGGAAATCATGCAGAATATGAACTCTAACAATTCGATCCTTTAGATTATTACTAGTGAGACAATGATCAATCCACCTGGTGGTACCACTCATATCACTCACGTATGTAAAATTACTACTGGTTACCCCTAATACATCCACATCACTTATACTTAATTTGGCCGATTTGCACATGTTACCCAATTCTACAAAGAATTCCGAGTTCATATGCGCGTTAAAGTCCCCCATTATTATAGAGTGAGAATATTTGGGGTTATCTGATAATGACTTAATTTTGTACAGCAAATCAATGTATTCATCTAGATTACTGCCGTTGTTGTATGGTAAATAGCAGTTTACAATTAATATGCAATCATTGTTCACTTGTATGATAATTCAATGCTTAACAACCTTACATTATCGCCTGTTAAAAATTGTATATGTTTTGACAAATTTTTCCTTATTAAGAAAGCAACACCACTAAAAGGCCCACCATACATTAATTCATCTGACAAGTCTACTGCTGATGACGCATGGTACATAAAGTCATCATGGATGGTAGAGAGGAATTTTAGCTCTTGCTTAGGTAGCCAGTGCTTATTATTATTATTTTTATTATTATTATTATTATTATTATTATTACACAGTGTGGAATTCGGTTAGCTACAGAGCACAATAATGCTCTACTGCCTAACCTTGTACTAAGCAATATCGTAACAGGAACACATAGCATACACGAAACGTACACATTAAACACGCTCTCTCTCTCTCTCTCCTTTGACAAAGTCCCTCACGCGACATTGATGGCTAAAATCAGAGGACTAGAAATCACCGGGCTCGTTTCCAATTGGATTGAGGATTGGTTACAAAATAGAAAGCAAAGAGTGGTAATAAATGGAGTGGCTTCGGAGTGGGCGCCCGTCACCAGTGGTGTCCCACAGGATTCCATTCTGGGTCCTTTACTTTTTATCATCTATATTAATGATATAAACGTCGGGCTTCTAAGTACAATCTCAAAATTTGCAGACGATACGAAATTAGGAAGTAGTGTAGGTACTGAGGAGGGCGTAAGAACGCTTCAGAATGATCTTAACAGGTTGGGTGAATGGTCTGCTACTTGGCAGATGCCATTCAACTTGGACAAATGTAAGGTAATGCACATAGGTTATAAAAACCCGAAGACCGATTACTCTTTCTTGGGAAGGAACCTGACTGAGACCAATCTAGAGAAAAACTTAGGAGTCTATATCAGCAACGATGTGAAACCGTCGAAGCACTGTGCAGAAGTCGAAAAGAGGGCCTTAAAAATATTAGGTTATATTAAAAGACAGTTCCAGTTTCGGAACAAGGAGACTGTAATGTCCCTTTATAATTCACTAGTCAGACCTCAACTCGAATACTGTGCGCAGTTTTAGTCTCTATCCCTCAGGAAGGATATACTTAGAAAGGTTAGAAAGGGTACAAGCAAGGGCTACAAAATTGATCCCTTCAATGAGAATGCAAAACTACCAACGGAGATTGGAGCGCCTAAATTTGTTTATCTTAGAGACGAGGAGGTTGCGCGGTCAGCTTATTCAAGTCTTGAAGATGCTCAATGGAATAGACAGGGCAGATTACAGAAACTTATTCACACTTAATACGCTCATGGTTTAAGACTAAAACATGACGTAACTCTACAGGAGTTCGCCTGCACGGTGTCTCTGTTGGCATGCTAATTATAGAACTTTTTATATATTCTCGACTTTCCTGTAACATTTCCTTGGCTACTTTCCAGGGTCAAGGTATTTTCTTCAACCTGTTTCCGTACCTGCCTCTGGCAGGGAGGGAGCGGAGGGTGGGGAGAGAGTCTTATACTTTTCTATCCAGTTTTCTACTACTACTACTAGGATAGCTGAAAGAAAAATAAACTTGTTTAATAACAGGAACCTCCCAGAGTGGACCGGAAGGTCTTTGAGGCTTCCGCTTGTCCTTGTAACTCCTTGTCCTCTTGTAATCCTCTCTCTATCACAACACACACACACACACACACATATATCCACACATACTGTATATATATATATATATATATATATATATATATATATATATATATGAATAGAAACGACATAAGTATTAAGGAACGTTTCTGCACACGAGGAGGTTCGCCTCATTTTCATTATTTCGTTATCTCTCCTCCTCGTGTGCAGAAACGTTCCTTAATACTTATGTCGTTTCTATTCATTTATATACTGCGCGGTCATTGCAGTTATTTGCATATATATATATATATGGGACTAGTATGTTTCATGGACTGCTCTCGATTTTCCTACGAAATTGCAAACAAGGGCAGTCGATGACCCTGATTTTGTTTCTGCAATCGGTTTTCTTGAGAAATGATAAAGAAAAGTGTTATTGGATATCGAATAAATTTATTTACTGAAACGACGCAATACACTCCAACATCTTTTTGAATAAGTCCGAGCTGGTGTGGCGCTTACGCCATACAAATTCACAAAGGTACGAGTTAAGTTGGTCGCGATCTGTTCCGCATTGCAGTTTGTTCGATTGTTTCAATGAATTCCGTTCAAACTAACTCTCCCGTTGCGATCGCAGTAGGCCTATTCAAGTGTTGTACCAATACCGTAGTTTTGTATCACGTTGTTATTGTGTTCATTCATATAACTTACTTATTTCGCATCAGGTTAGGTTAGGTTAGGTTAGGTTTCTCAAGAAAACCGATTGCAGAAACAAAATCAGGGTCATCGACTGCCCTTGTTTGCAATTTCGTAGGAAAATCGAGAGCAGTCCATGAAACATACTAGGTCCATATATATATATATATATATATATATATATATTAGGGTGCCACTTATTTGGGGTGTTTTTCATGTTTTGGGAATTTCTATCAGGACGGGCGCATTTCTGGTGTCATTCTGTCTAAAAACATTGTGTGTAAAATATGTTTGAAATAAAATAATAATTAGAACTGCCTCAACGAGGTCAAAGTTTATACTTTTTGTCGAAAAGTACTCATGGCGTTCTGTTATCATGTCAGTTTTCGTTTCGATAGCTGCTGTAGTTTCTGAGTTGAAAAATGATAACAGACAGACAGACGGACGGTCAGAGTCGTTGGTTTAGTCTTCCGCACTGGTGTACAGAAGACTAAAATGAGGTATTATACAGGGCGTAACACGAGTTTATCCAAATATTGATACAGGCGAAAGAACATGTTATTCTAAGTAGAAAATGGGTTGGGACGAGTTTTGCCAACACTAACAGTGTTTCATTCTCTTTTCAGTGAGTTCTGAAACGACGTGATGGCTTCGGCAACAAGATCTAAAACAGCAGTCTATCTCCTGGGGACCGTGGACCACAGCATCACAGGAAGCATGCTGCCTACGGGAAAGCAGGCGCTTCAGTACTTTTTCCACCTTCACCTTGACGTCAAGAAGCCGATCAAGGAAGCAGCCGCTGAGACAGTGACCGCAGTCAAGGAATTCTGGGAGCGGTCCCGTATTCCTACGCAGAAAGACCAACGCGCAAGGGACAAGGTTCTCCGAATGTACGAGAAGTGGCGGGCTCTGAACAAGAACTCGAAACGGCGCACTGTGACCCAAATCAGGAACGAGGCCGAGTTCCTCTCATCCCTTGACCGCCTCTTCGACATCGCACACGAACAGGCGATGTCGATGATCACAATCGAAGAGGACAGGGAGTTCCTGACGGGACAAAGGGCCGAGGTGCGGCGCGGCCGCATCTCCTCCACACGTGACATGACGCTGCACACTGAGGAGGAGCGTGCGAGGAGACAGGAAGCGGAAAGGAGCCGCCGGCAAGATGATGAAAGGGCGAACAGAGAGAGCCGAGAAGAACTCGTCGAACTGGCATCGAGCTCCAGCTCAGGTGCAAGCAGCCCGACTCGGTCACCGACACGGCGTCGTCGCCGAGAAGAAGAGGAAGAGCTCTCTCTCCCGGGCCCGTCCACGTCGAATGCAGAAGCATCTACGACCCCTTTACCACCCAAGCGATTCCGCGCGTCGAAAAAGATGATCACCCCTGATCTCTCCGCAGCGATGGATCGGACGAAACTTACCGACCGAGAAGGTGTTTTTTTGCTGTCGGCGGCTGCGAGGAGCTTGGGCCACGACCCTGAGGAGCTGGTCTTGAACCGCGAATCCTCCCGCCGCGACCGAGCAAAGTTCCGTGCTATGGCAGCAGCGGAAATGAAGGCAGCCTTCCATCCTACTGTGCCGCTGACCGTTCACTGGGACGGGAAAATCGTACCAGCGGCTGACGGAGGCCCTGCTGAAGATCGCCTTCCAGTTCTGGTGTCTGGGGAGAACGTCGACAAGCTTCTGGCTGTGCCCAGCCTCCCCGACGGCACCGGCCGCGCCATGGCGGAAGCCGTCCTCTCTGCCCTCGAGGATTGGGACATCAAGGGACGGATCTGTGCCCTCTCTTTTGACACCACCACCTCAAACACAGGACTCTCAGGAGGAGCTTGCTATATCATTGAGCAGAAACTCGAGAA
>JAJOZX010000480.1:712500-727500 GCA_023014485.1 Bathynomus jamesi | reverse complement strand
AGTTTTTCACAATGAAGCAAGTGTTCTGGCGTATCATTCTCTCTCCTGCATACTTCACACTTCATGTCCTTATATTTTCCTTTATAGTTTTCTTTCACCTCTACCATATTTAATCGGATTTCCATTATAATCTTCATATCCTTTTCTTTCATATTTTCAATATATGATTTTCTTTTAAATTCATCAATGAATCTTAGTTTTTTCATTTTAGTTTTCCTCTTTATTAGTTCTTCCCGTAAATATTCATTAATTTTTTGTCGTACACTTTTCTTTAATTCACTTCTTTTCATCATTTTCAAGTCCTCTAATGTTACTTTATATAATTTACACATTTCTGCCACTTCCTCTGCCCATCCTGGGTATGGATTTTTCAACTGATCTTCGGTTATCATTTTAATTAATCTATCCTCATTTGAGTTTAATATACGTACAGGGTGTCCCAGAATTAACTATCTATTTCAATGAAATCGGACAAATTTTTTAAAAACACACTTTTATTTATGTTTAGCATGTTTAATATGTGTTAAAAATGTATAAATTTATAAATTTTTTTCATAATTTTATTTTCAGAATTTTTTCATAGTTTTTCATAGTTTTATTTTCATTCTCTTTCAGAACCCTATTAATAATAAATACACAAGAACGCATCTTTGTTGTAACATCCCGTATCAAAGCCTTTTTCATCAGTGTCGAACGCAAGATTCTATGAACTGTTGTCTTGGATATGTTGAGTCTTCGACCGGCCTCCCTAACCGAAGTTGTTGGTTCATCCTCAAACAATTGTCGTACCTGTTCGGTACTGTTACGTGCTGTCCTTGGGCGTCCTCTTCCCACCTCGTCGTGTACGGATCCAGTTCTTTTAAATTTGTTCACAAGTTCACGAATCGCTTTGTCTGTAGGACCGGTTCTGTGGAATCTTCTTGTAAATTTTCCTCTGATTTCATTACATTGCATTCCTTTGATACGGGATGTTACAACAAAGATGCGTTCTTGTGTATTAATTATTAATAGGGTTCTGAAAGAGAATGAAAATAAAACTATGAAAAACTATGAAAAAATTATGAAAATAAAATTATGAAAAAAATTTAGAAATTTATACATTTTTAACACATATTAAACATGATAATCATAAATAAAAGTGTGTTTTTAAAAAATTTGTCCGATTTCATTGAAATAGATAGTTAATTCTGGGACACCCTGTATTGTTCATTAGCATTATCCTCTTGTATCCAATTTTTCCTTTGACTGGCCACACTCCTAATTCAGCTAATAATCCCCAATATGGGGTACTACATTTCGTTCCTGTTATTTCCCTTAGAATTCTTCCCTGTATTTGTCCTTGTTCTCGTCCATGTTTCCTTTCCATAAAATATTGTAGGTACTATTATGGTTTAATACAATTTTATTTTCACCTTCATTGACTAATGGCCCACTGTAGCTGGATCTCCATATCTCTTTAGATCTGCTATCATGAAATTTATCTTACGTTTCTTCTTTTTTTATATGTGTTTGGTGATCACTTCTGCTATTGAATCATTGTCCCAAATACTTGTATTCTTGCACTTGTTCTATACTTCCCATTTTCACTGCGCTGCTAGGCTTATATCTAGCACTGCCATACATCTTGCAATATTCTCAATAGAATTGTACAAATTCTACATATTTTACCGTTTAGTCAAAGCAAAACCAACCTACATCTAGCTAGCTTACGATTCTATAAAATTTCATATACTATTACAAAATGGAGATACAGTAAATTTGACTGTACATACATTTACAAAATACCACAGCCATCAAAATCACGAGGTTCGCATCTAAAGCCAGCGAGTCAAAATCTGTGAAGTCGCATTTAAATCTAAGCGGGTCGTAAATGTTAAAGTCTCACTGGCTTAAAATTTCTATTCAAAATCTTTTGTATGATATTATTTGCATGTTATAATGCGAGCGTAAACCGAACAAATATAGGTAGGCTTTGGTCAAAGCTGACATCATTTATATGAATCCGTTTGAAACGAAGTTTGGGAGAGCAGTAACATACAGCGTTGACAGAATTTAATTAAAGGTAAAACACATTTGCATTTACTCCTTTTACTGAAGGGAAACAATTTATCTCTATGCAGTGATATTAGACATACTTAAGTGATGTCCACAGAAATTTTTCGCGATAAAATGACAAAGTACCTTTCCCCCCTCCCCGTCATTCATACTGTATATACACCTTTAACGATATGTTACACTTACCATCTGGTAGTTACACAAATAATGTATATATGAAACCAATTGTATGTAATCTGCTGGTTGCACTTTTCTTTCCTTTTTCTTATAGGTTATTATGCAATTTATCGAAAGCTTTCCAAAGGCCTCAAAAGACCAGGCATACAATACGAGGATATATTAGCTTTATTCGAAATTATCCAAGAATCGTTCCTTTCAAACGATGCAAGCCGGAGCAGTTGAATAATTGGCTCTAAAGCCATGTTACCTGTCAGTATAGAATCTATATCAGTAAATGTCGACTTAATTTGGCATAACTTATCCTAAACAATGTGAACAATGGGGCAATCGATGATAAAAAGCCAGCGAAATGTTCCATCAATTGTATGCCCGCAACGCTTTCGTCGTTAAACGTAATTAAATTGTTCATTCTATTCACAATTACGTGCTCGTATTTTTCAAATAGCTGCTGACGATAATATTGTATTCGGATCATGAACATTTCCCGTAATTATTCTATCTGCAATTGACTGAGATAAATAAGAGGATGATTAGATTACTAAATAATGAAAATGGCCATCTCAGAATGAAAATTTGATAAGAAAGAATCAAGATTATAGATCCGTTTCGATATGGAAATTATTTCTGTATAAAATAAATAAATAAATTATCAGTATTGCAGCAAATAATACGACACACTAAAATAAAAACGTACCACAGCAAAACAAGCGAATAAAGCACAGTAACACAAAAAACGTAACACAGAACAAGAGAATACAAAGTACATTAACACAGTAACGTAACATAGAACAAGATAATACAAGGAACATTAACACAACAAATGAACATATCAGAACCACAAACTACAAATATGCACTGAATCAATAAAGCACAAATGCAATTCAGCACGCACAAGACTGAACAAAAAAGCGAACCAGGCACACGTTGCTGATACGCTCTGGAAATAAGCATTGTCTTTCTTCTTGAGACTGGACAGAGACCTTAACTCAAATATATTAAGAAATTTCCACCAATTTGGAAGAAAAAACTTTTTACACCGATTTTTTAAAACTCTCCTATTGACCAGCGACTTACGTGCGTGCGAATTGGTCCTTAAAAGCCAGTTAAACGTGCCATAAGGATTTACTCAAATTAACAAAGTTAAAAAGAAAAAAAATTGAGGAAAAGATTACAGAGCCTTTGCTGGATTTCAAGAGACATGCCGAAGTAAATATAAGAAGTAATTAACGCACAATGGAGCATAAAACACAGACATTAGCTGAATTGTATTGGCCTTAGGAGAAAATTTACGAGAGGCATCGTTGATTTAATTTTTAAATTTTCTAATCCTCACGTATTAAGTGGTACTTTAAACGCTTTATGTCATTATTTCTCTTTCTTTATTAGTCATTCTTAAAAATGGGAAAAATCAGTCACATTTGCATGAATACTTCCTGAACTAGAGATTAAAAAGAGTTCTTGGAGGCTTAACAGGTATAATAATATTCTTACTTGTCTTTGAATAATTCAATGAAATTTGACTTTATAAACGCACACCAACATTTCCAGTTAGTATCAATGATGGACATTGATACATAATTATTCACTTTTAACATAATTATTAACTTTTAACAAAACTTAAATAAATATTGTAACCATCCTTATCCAATTAAGACTTTGGATTTATTCTGTTAAAGACTTTAATTCGTCATACTGTTCGCATACACACAAACATTCTAGCAGACTTAGGTAATGATATCTTAATTAAGACTTCTTAATATTAATATCAGAGTCAAAACCTGCCAGAATAAAATAATTTCTAGCTTCTTTCACACACAGACTTCGAATATTCTTATTACGAATCTCACGTGAGAATGATTAAAATCACCTTTGCGAACCATTGTCATTTCATTGTTCCCATATCACATTTAGTGAGTATTCTTATTGTTATAGAAGCGGATAACAAATAGCTTACTCGCATCGCATGAAGAAGTCAATTTTTATTGCAAAAATTGCAAAATATTTATATTACAAAATATGTGAAAATGAGGCTAACTCAATCTACTGTCATAGTTCAAAATTTAATACTTTTAATATCTATGTGGGGGGAATTCATAAAATTAACTGCAGTGGATAAAAATATTTATCCATATATAAATTTATAGTTTAATTTATTGTATTATCGGTGATTACCTTGATGAATATTATATATATATTTTTCTATGGGATTTATCTACTGCTAATAACGATCAAACAGGTCTGCGATGGTTTTGTTGTCCGAAATATTTTATCACTTATATACATATAGTAATTTTTGCACGCTGATTCGTAAAATAATATTAATTTTTCGCCATCATGTACAGATTTTTCACAAAATGTGATATTTCATATTACACATGAAAGTAATTTTTATTAAAATTGACTTAATTAAATTTTGATTAAAAACTACGGCCTATAAATGCTTCCAGATCAGAAGTGACGTCATAGCGTCTTCTAGAACATTCGAGAAACGCACCGCTAGTATATAAGTGATTGACGAGCCACGGTATATTGCAACAATGATTCGGGTCTATGACCCAAATGAGTGGAGACTTTTCATTGATTCCTCCAAAAGAAGTCTAAAAGGCGTCCTCCTTCACAACGGTAACCTGTATGCATCCGTTCCTGTGGCTCATTTGATTCACATGAAGCAGTGGTTCTTAACCTTTTTTTTGGAGGCCGCACCCCTTCGGTTCTCAGAATATTTTCTCGCACCCTTGTCAAAGATCAATGACTTAGGACAGTTTTAAGGACTTAGAATTAAAAATATAAAATTATATTTTGGATACATTTTTGCAGTAACACTACAAAAAACAATTAAAATGACACAGTTTACACTTTTAGTGGCTTTTCTGTTCTTGTTTCTGTTCGACAATGTCTGTCATCATTCACATCTAAGCGGTTTCTTGCCTTCGTTTTGATATGTTAAAGCATTGAAAAGCCTTGCTCGCACGCGTACGTGGTCACAAAGGGGAGGAGGATCTCCAGAGCTCTCTTCGCCAATTGTGGAAACAGTTCCAGCTAAGCACACCAGAAATTGTCGAGCTCCATTGAATCAAACTCCATTCGGATTCTTTCACTGGTCTGCAGTTCAACGAGATCGTCTTTCATCATATCATTGTCGTCCATGGGATCCAGGTTGAAAAGAAATGGATCCTGGATCCATTTCTGTGCAACACCAAAATCTCTAAGGGAAAAGTAGCCTTGGAAAGACTGGATCAACTCCCGCAAATGCTCTGTGACTTCAGTCGGGATGGATATTCCTTCTTCTTTTGCACCGACAGCTTCATCAAGCAAAGGAAAGTTAGCAAAATTTCCTTTCTCAACGCGCTTTATCCAAATTGGAAGTTTCCGGACGAAGGCAGATAACTTTTCTCCTGCCGTGATCATGTTCATTCCTGCTCCTTGCATAGACGTGTTCAGTTCGTTCTGGTGTGTAAACATATCTGCTATATACACCAGGGAAAGAATGAACTCTCTGTTCTCGAAGTGAAGAAATTTTATTATTTTCTCACACAGTTCTAAGATACGAGTAAGCATTCTGCCACGGGAGAGCCACCTCACTTCCATGTAGAAAAGAAGAACACTGTGCTCGGCTCCAATTTCTTCGCAAAAAGCTTTGAAAAGGCGATGATTCAGACCTCGTTCTCTGATGAAGTTCACTGCGCTCACGGCAGTAGAAAAAGCATCCTTCAGTTTTGCAGGCAACGTCTTTGTGGTGAGTGCATGACGGTGCAACACGCAATGTGTGACCGTGATATGATGTACCTCCTTCTTCACATAGGCGGCAAATCTTGATTTTTTTCCTTTCATGGCGGGGGCTCCATCAGTGCAAATAGATCCACACTCGGCGAGCGTCATCCCATGCTTCGAAAAGAAGCCTTTGACGAGATTGAAAACATCGATTCCTTTCGTAGTTGTTTGCAGTAGTTCACAAAACAAGAATTCATCTAGCATTCCTTTCTCCTTCATGTACCGCACAAACACCAACAGCTGACTGCAGCCATCGACATCGGTTGACTGATCCAGCTGAATACTCACTTTGACAGGGCTAGCTTTGATATCTGCAGTCACTTGCTGCAAGATATCCCGGCTCATGTCACCTATCCTAGAACGGATCACGTCGTTCGACAAGGAAACCTGTTGAAGTTTCTTTTGTGCCTCTGTTCCCAATACTATTTTCGTTATCTTCAGTGCACAAGGTTTCACCAATTCTTCAGCAATTGTATGAGGCCTTTTTTTCTTGGCACACAAATACGCAACTTGATAGGATGCTTGCAGCAAGGGCTTCTCGAACCGCCACGATCAAATCGCGCCCTCTTAGTCTTCAGGCTTTCGAGGTCATGTCCAGTATCTGTACCACCATGCTGGTTGTTGAAATGCTCGGCGAGCTTCAAGGGTTTGAGATTGGCGTTTGAAAATATCGTGTTGCATAGTACACACTGCGGCCGTTGAGTTCCTTCTTTCTCTGTCGTACAAGTGAAACCGTAACGAACATAGCCGTCATTCCATCTGCGTTTCTTCGACATGGCAATTAAGACCTTGCTTATATATATATCTGAAAAGATGAAAGAAAATAGATATCATATATCATATTTATGTTACATATATATATACACACACACACATATATATATATATCACATTTGTTATAGTTATTGTAATACATATATACTCAGTATACTATATATTATACATGAATGATACGTACCTACTGAACCAGGACCAAAGCTGCGACTGAATCTCTGTCCAGGCGGCAATGCTCTTTTTATATGTATTACGTGTTACATTTTGCAACGCATATTGACATATAATAACGAGTAAAGAGAGGTGGTAAAAAAAAAATTACTGCATACGGGGAAACAAATCTAATTTCATTAACTTTGTAATTGAACCAGTCGGCATTATTCGCACCCTCAATAATGACATTTCGTACCCCCAGATTAAGAACCACTGACTTGAAGGAAACGTACGAAAATCTTGAACTTCTTCTAGCTAAGGTTAAATACAAAGAACACGGTTGGCTACTTTGTGGGGACTTAAAGGTGATTTGTATGTTGTTAGGTCAACAACCAGGTTGTACGAAGTTTCCATGTTTTTTGTGTGAATGGGATAGCCGAGCAAGAACTCAGCACTGGATAAAAAAGGAATGGCCACGCAGAGTCAACCTGACACCTGGTTCTAAAAACGTTCAACGTGAAAGTTTGGTTGATACGAAGAAAGTCCTTTTACCTCCACTTCACATAACATTGGGCTTGATGAAGCAATTTGTTAAGGCCTTGGACGAAGATGGAGATTGTTTTAAGTATCTGTGTGGTAAATTCTCAACTCTTTCGGAAGCAAAATTGAAAGAAGAAATTTTCGTTGGTCCCCAGATTAGAAAACTGACTTTGGATGAACACTTTGAAAGAACAATGAACAATCTTGAAAAAGAAGCGTCGATTGCTTTTAAGGATGTTATCAGCAAATTTTTGGGAAACAACAAGGACCCAAATTACCAAAACATTGTAAACAATATGCTAAATAAGTTCAAAGAGTTGGGTTGTAATATGAGTTTAAAATTACATTTCTTACATTCACACTTGGATTACTTCCCTGAGAATCTCGGAGCACTCAGCGAAGAACAAGGAGAAAGGTTTCACCAAGACATCAATGAAATGGAGAAGAGATATAAGGGAAGATGGGACATCAGCATGATGGCTGATTACTGCTGGATGTTGAAATGGGATACTCCAGAATTATTACATAAAAGAAAAGGAACAGCGCGTACATTCGAGACTAAAAGGCATAGATCTCACAAGAAAACTCAGGACAAATAAAGATGAATATGTAATTAACGTTTCTTTCTTTTAAAAGTTGTTTGCATTTGTAGTTAGTATAACAAAGCGAAATAGGTACATAATGTAAATTGAAATAAATAATATTTATTTATGTTGTTTTTCCCTTCCAGTTTGCAGAAAATCCTTACGTGATAAAAACAAATGGACACGTTATTCGAAATCAGCGTAGTTGAATTATATAAAATCGGTTATTAGGAAGAAAACAACTCTTACAAAGTTCTCATTCTGAGGCCTGTGTTATCATTATCCTAAATTACATTTTTCTTTTTTATTAGCTGTTTTGAGTCTCTTGATTTTTATGAATATACAACCTCATATATGTACAATTTCGGAAAAAAGTTCGCATAAAAACAAAATTTCTGTAAAGCGTGACAAAATACTAACCAGTAGTGACTGGATTTGGAATTTTAAATTTTATTACCGTCATCAAACAGAACAAAATAGCCTAAGAAAAACATAATATTACCAATTAGTATTTCTTTATATTTTTTTAGAAATATTACGCGAACTTTTTTCCAAAATTGTATCTAACAAAGTTTCAGTGATGTATACTTTTCGTATTAAGAAACATATTTTACGTAACATCTCCCTGGATGTTGTTATAACATCGAATATAATAAATTCATAAATTTTAAAGACATCAAAAAACATCATTTGTAATAACAATGAAACAAAAATAAGCTCTGGATACGTTCATTTTGAATATCATAAAAACAATATTTGCTTATTTACGTTCTTTCAAGGAAATAAAGTTTGTTTTCCCAAAGGAAAATATATCTTTTATTTAAATTTTTTCTTATAAACGTATGACGTTCGTAATATTGCCTTATTGTGAACATGGAAGCATTCTTTGGATGTCATTAAAGTTCATAGACGGTTATTTGCGAGGAAATAAACCCTTTTTATCAGTTTTTCTTCGATGGGTCGCTTCTTGATAGTTTATTTTTATGTCATTGGTATATATATTATGGGGTGACAATAAATTTTGGATTGTTTAATCTCCTTGGTTAACGTCTAAGGTCATATGACGAAGGGAACCTACAGCTTTAGGTGGGATCCGAACCACTATACTACTCAATCAAGGGAGACTCAGAGAAGGACCTTAATAGCCGAAAGCTGAAGTCCAATATAAGACTCGAACTCAGGACTTTGAGATTTAGAGCCCTGAATTTTATCACGAGGCTACCCTGGCGGCTGGGTAGAGTATTAACTTTATAGGATTTGGAGTAATGCAAGAGGAACAAAATAGTCTAGGGCCACGCTTCTCAAACTAGGGGTCGCGTAAATATTATTGGGGGTCGCAGAAACATTTGAAAATATTATTTTTTTCATAAATATACAGTGTTAGTACCTATTGCTTTTATGACATTGAGTGAAGGGTCGCGAAAAAATTTGTCTGATCCAAAGGGGACGCAAGTGAAAAAAGTTTGAGAAGCCCTGGTCTAGGGAATAAAAAGAGAAGCAAATGGGGTGTTTCAGGAATGTTCTATATAAATTAATGGGCCAAAGTTGATTAGAGTGACAAATCATATTGGTCATTCTCAGTCAAATCTCAGTAAGAATTAGATCAGTTAATTTTCAAAAGGAAAGGAATAAAATAAAAAATAAATAAGCTTAAAGAATGAAAAAATAAATAAGAAAGGGATCAAAGACTTCAGGTTATCTGGTCAGCTTTGTTTTGGCTCAGCAAGAATCGTCTTAGATGCTCTTTATATATGAAGATTGCTCTTCCATCACTTCCAAGTTAATAAATAACGAAGAATATGTATTTTCTCGAGACTACATGGATACTTTTAGGCACTCACGAAGAAAGAATTTATTATCCACAGTCACAGTTATGGAAATTTAAGTCTAAAAGAAGACAATGTAACAATCTCTCATATATAACGCGTATAAGAAACATTAATTTTGCTATATTTATATACACCCTGTTCTGTAAGACGTACAGTTGAATATTTTTTGAAGAGAATTAACTTAATTCTATTAGACTTGCATTGAGAATGAAAAATGTTTCGAGGAAGTTTTGTAACATCATTTGAACGTTTGACAACAAAATGTTTCCGTAATTTGGGAGTTGTAAAACTATTATTAAATTAAAACGCATCACTTGCAGCATCATAAATTTAGCTCACGCACACCATAAGTAAATTGCTCAAACAAAATGTATTCTATGCAAACTTTAATTTCTGTTGAAGTTTTACTATTTACCTCCACTCTAACTCTCTAACTCCCTAACTCTTCCATGAAGTGTTCTTGAACCTGTTTACAAATTTTATATTCTTTTATTAAACACTTAACGCAGTATAAATAAAACTCGCTATAAAAGTGTTATGCCAGAGCTTGAAAGCGTTTCCAGAAGCAACAGGTCTCTATATATATATATATATATATATATATATATATATATATATATATATATATATATATAAATGGTATGAGATTAAAAAAAAAATCAAGAAAAGAATTTTCATAATAAACGGGCATGGACGAGGAATGAAAGATAAAAATAAAAAAAAGATGGAGGGGGCTCATTTTTCATAATCGTTGCACCGGTTTCAAAATGGCTGAAAAATGAAAAATAAGTTATCGATTCGCCCTGGCTACTTTTTTCCCCACCCATTTTACCCCCCTCCCCCTTCCCCCCCACCCCAGCAATTTGAAACATTCTCCATACATGTTTCGCTTTTGCTTGTCCTTATAGCGATATTTTTGCTGTATGGAAATCACCTTCATTTAATCTAGAAAGGTGAACCACTCTTTAGAGACATTTTCAACGTCTAAATGGACTTTCTTATATAAAAACAATATATAAATGCACTTTCTTATATAAAAACAAAGAATAAATGCACTTTCTTATATAAAAACAAAGAATAAAAATGATATAAATGATGTAAATAATATCCTGTATATGGAATTTTTTTATGATTACATTTATTGTAAATAGTTTCTGATGTAAACGAGTATTCTTTATTATTAAGTATTACGTATCCTTTTGTTCTTATATCATTAATAATAATAATAATAATAATAATAATAATAATAAATAGATAAATGAATAAATATATTCATAGTTTAATTCAGTTTTTAAATAATCCAGATTTAAAAAGTAGCAGAGAGAAATTCCATTTCCTGAATTGAGTTATTCATAAAAAGAGGAAATAATGAATTTGATCCAGTTAAAATTTATTTGAAAACTTTCAAAACCCAAAGTTAAAAACGTCAGTTTAGAATTTTAATTAGAATGAAAATAAAAGTTTTAAAATTTATTTTTATTCTAATATTTTGTAGTAAAGATTCAATTAAAAATGCATATATTACCAATTAGTAATTTTTTTATGTTTTCTAGAAATTTTATGTTTGTAGGCGAACTTTTTCCCGAAACTATAAAGGCTGTTCGATTTGAATGGAAATGTTTGGAACATTTAAAATTGTAAAAGGTGAAGAGAAAGCCTTTATTTTCAGGAGAGTTGAATAGATTCATATTTAACACGTGAGTTAGTGAATAAATAAATAATATATCGTACGAAGAAACAGGATTTAGCAGAGAAAGTTACTGTTTAATGCAGTAAGTGTCAGCCGTAGGACAGAGAATTGGTAGTGTTCCGCGGAAACCCCCATCCCCAAAACAGAAGTTACACAAAGAAATATGACAATATATGTAGCATAATGATTTTCATGTAAAGATATGAGAATGATTTGAGATGCTGTATCATAGACTTTATTTTCATTGTACATGGAAGGTTTTGCTTCCACTTAATGCACATCCAGTTTTGAAATCCATCTTCTCTTATTGTTCCAATTGTGATTTTGCATTCAAGTATTCATAGACTACAAAAGAATTGGGTTACACGTTATGCCTCCGAAACTTCCAGATGGAGTCAGAGACAAAATGAACTGTAATTCAAAGGAAATTTGACGCTTTTTCGAAATAAATATGACTCTGAAGGAAATTTACTGTTCAATGAATAGATATGAAAACCGAGTTACTGAAATTATATAGAAAACAATAAAGTTACTGTGTTTCATGGTCTCTCGGTTCGAAGGACAATGCAAAGGATAACAAGAGTGCCAAGTTAGTGAAATGGTTAATTGTGTAACAACTGGAAAATGTATTGAATGAGCGAGTAGCAACAGGAAGATACAGATCTTAGTGTGATTATAATTGATTTACAGGATTTTGTTGAATGGTTAATAAATAATCATTTCGAACATCAGGAATGTTAACAATTTTATGAGTGACAGACTGTTCAAGTAAAATTCATTAAAAAACAAAATTGTTCGCGTATTAAAACAGAAGAAATTAAAATTTGTTGTGAAAAGTGCTGGAAAAATAAATACTACATGAATCACGTACGGGCGCATTCAGGCAAAGATGTTTGCAGGAGTCAAAAATAGTAACACCTACGGATAGGGTAGAGCAGAAATTTTGTCAGCTGTTCTAAAAGTCAGATGACATCAGAAAATCTTTTAGTTTGCTGAATTAAGACTTTATTCCTAGTGTCTTTAGGGAGATTAATGACAAACGACTTTTGACTCGTTATTGCAATAATAGACGTATAGAAAGGTAAGAATAAGTGTAGAGGTAAAACAGTTATTACAGAATGAAGTAAACACTAGAAAAGGCGAACTTGTTTGTACATTTGGAGAAAAGTGTGAATAGAATAAAGTAAACAAAACAGTTTTGGTTTTGCGACAACGTGTAATAGATACAGTTTCGGAAAGAGCTCGTTTGGAGACACGAGATTTAAACAAAAAACACCAACAAATTACTAATTAGTAAGATTCTTTTTTATATGGATATTTTATCTGTTTTGGTGACGGTAAATAAATTTCAAAAACAAAACTCAGTCATTACTAAATAGTAATTTTTTATACCTTTTACAAATATTATGCTAGAAGGCGAACATTTTCCGAAACTGTACATAAGGTTAAATCATACTGAAGAGAAGGGTTAAATCATACTGAAGCTTCTCTTACATTCATGTAAATCGATGTAAATAACATTTCGAAACTAACCAAAGGAATAAATGTTAAAAAGAAATTAAATATTTATATAATTCAATAAAAATAATGAACATCAAATATAAAAGAAATTAATGTTTTAAGTATATCATTAAATTTAATTTTTGTTAAGAATTGTGGGTGTCTAAAATTAAAAAAAAAAATTATTGCCCCTTTTAACAAACGAATGAAAACATAAAATAAAAAAAATAATTGCTTCAAAAAATTTGAAAGCGAAGCTTTAATTATTCACACTAAAAAGAAGACTACAAAGGGAAGTTTTTGGAGTACTTTAATGGTTTAAACTGTTGTGTGTGTGTGTGTGTGTGTGTGTGTGTGTGTGTGTGTGTTTTGAATGCGCATAAGCACTCAAATGAGCGTTCGCACACACAGACACACACACATATATATATATATATATATATATATATATATATATATATATATACACATACACACAACACACACACACACATAGGCTAACAGTGCCCGTATAGCAGATGCAATGGCTTCTGTAGTAAAAGAGATAAAAGCTTAAAATGGCCCGTCTTTCAGCTCTGTAAAAATGAACAAAAGCGGCAAATGCAGAATTATTGTTGGCATTATTGGTCAAGGGACAATTTTATATTCATATTTATATACATATATATATATATATATATATATATATATATCATATAATAATATTGTCAATATAGGTTTTATATTTTATAGTATATTAACACTCTGAAAATGGAAGTATAACACGTTTGACTCATTTTTTTTCTATCATCAGTGGAAAATGAATTGGAATTTTATTACAAAATATATGAAGTGTTTTTTGTTTTGTTTACGAATGGAATTATTTGGAATTTTAAGTGTTTTTCATTTGTTCAGTTTCACAAAACCTTTCCAGGAAAATAATTATATTGATTAAAACCTTTGTTTTATCTCTGTACATATATATATATACTCTATATAGATTTAATCTGTGTATTATCGGTTAGGTTCCATTAAATTACAGTTCCATTGCAATATATGCAGGAGACATCTAATCAATAAGATATACATGTATACCAGACACCCCTGGAATTAACTGTTGAAACGAGGTTAGCAAAATACTGTAAATTATGGACACAATCGAGCAATAAATTTTGGCTCTGATTTGAAGGGTAGATGACACGAAATGTTTACGAGAAGGCGTACACTTCTACAATATTTTGCATATATGTTGCGCATCAGTTAAACGTAACTTTTATGTAACACTAAATTCAGTGAGTGTGCAACATTAGCATACCTTTTTCAGCTTGAATAAAAGTAAAGCTCTTTTTCGCTATTTTGTTTCCGTAACTTTGTGTTGTTGAAAAAGAAAGACAAGGGGTCTTTCTTTTTCAACATCCGTTATCTGGTTCCGTAACATTTCCGTAACTTTTTAATTTTCATCCATCTTAACTGCGTAACAGGTGTAACGTTTGTAACAATTAAAAATATGGATTCTTCCAGATAAATATTACGGGAACATTACGGGGCAAAGTTTTGTTAAATAAACTTGCATGTAAGTTACGTCAGTTACTGGCAAAAAATTATGAAATTGTTATGCATGAGTTAGGCGTAACAGTACTTACTGTAGATTACATACGACGGTAAGCCCCTTACTTGGTTGGGGTCATATAGGGTATGTTTTCAAACGTTAACGTTCATGACGTCCCATTTCTTAGTGGGTGGACTGTGTTTAAAATATAACAAATGCAATCTTTACATTGTTAACTAGCTGCTTATACGAGGAAATTGATTATATTAACGTTGCTAAACGTGCATGAGTATATGCAGATACATTGATGTGTAAAGAATGAGTAATGATAGAATTGGGGAAAAAGCGTATTGGCAGTGAATGCGTAGGTGTAAGAAAGCGTCCTCTAGAACAGTG
>JAJOZX010000480.1:697500-707500 GCA_023014485.1 Bathynomus jamesi | reverse complement strand
TCATATCGCCTTGAGACAACAATGGCTCTTCCTCTTCTAGATTTTCTAACAGATATTATGAATAAAGTGTCGACCCTTCGAGAAAATGAGAACAGTATTACCTTCTACGTATCTAACTTCCATAGAATTCCGACAATTTTTATGGATGATGTGGACGTATCAGTGCTCCTCAAACGATATAATGAGGCACAAAAGTCATTGATTGAAATAAAATACCAACATGGGGTGTCAAATCAGAAGAACGTGATTTCGTTCGAACAATTTCGGTCAGAGTTAGATGTGTTGAAAAAGACGTTCCTCCCGATGCCCAGTCAGTCGGAAGTCGTGCAACATGTCAGAACCCCAGCAAGGGGTTGGGCAGCGAGGGAAACGAAACTCCCACCCCCCAACTTCCCCGGAAGTGATGGGGAAATGTATCTCAAAGGGGTAACAGGCAACCTCCCTCCTGCTTAGGAAAGGACTTCTCCTGATGTTACGATTGATCGACAGGTGATGAGAATCAACACCTTCGACAACATTAATAGTAGTAACCAGGGCCGTAACTAGGGTTTAGAAATTAGTGAGGTCCAGATTTTTTTCGAGCGCGGCGGGACGAGCAAAATTCAGACCAAAATGACATCTACAAACACAACCCAAGCTATACACTAAACACAAAACCCTTGTCTATAATTAAATACTGTACAAAGGGACCTGTTAGCAAAAATACTTTTATTAAAGCTGCAGCAATATTTCACGGTTCAGTCTCTTTTTTTTTTTTTTAGGAAATAATTACCGAGGTCCGGACCTCGGTGACCTCATAGGTAGTTACGGCCATGGTAGTAACGTGGACTGTTCATTGCCAAGAGGCGAGGCATGACTACCCTCTTCTTTTTCTTCTGCTGCAGGGGAGAGGCGTTCGAGTATTCAAACGCCTCCCTCGGCATGCAGTTCTCTCCAACTCCCACCGAAGGAGGGACACACGAGCCCATCAGGGTACAAATACAGCTAACAGACCAGAGTAGGGGAGGGGCTTCCTATTCCCCCAAGGTCGTGCCACCAATCCCCCAATCAGGCGAACCCTGCCTCAGGGAGATCGAGGGAGGATGATGGGTGGGTAAAAGTCAGCAACGGCGCGAAGGGTTCCTCGACCCGTTCTCGCAGCAAGGCCTCCGGTGAGGAACCTTACCCTCTTTTTTCCGCGAATTCAGCTCTCGAACGAGGAATGCGATATTCGTCACATGGTGGAAGAAATTTGTGGTGAATGTAGTGTCCTCTTAATTAATAAACTAAACACCAAATATTCATATTATAAATCATTTAAAGTAATAATTAGAGGCATAAACTCGCAGTTCAACCATTGCGAGTTAGTGGCCAGACGGTATTATTGCTAATAATAATAATAACAATAATAATAATAATAATAATAATAATAATAATAATCGGATAAATATTCATGGTGGTTTATATGTTGAGATTAGTTTCAAATAACGTTAGATTAATAAGAAATTCATTTGTAGATATCCATAACATTTGTAATAATGCGGACGTGGTTCTTTCGCAAGAACACTGGTTGCCTAAGCAGGAATTAAATTTTTTATCTAGGATTCATGAGGACTTTATATACCATGCATCTTTACCTGTAGACTTACCTAACGATCTACTTTATGGTAGACACTTTGATGGAGTTGGTTTCTTCATCAGAAAAATTTGAACAAAATATGTAAGATTTCTCCCCAGCGATAATGAAAGATTGATAGGTATTGAATTTCATATAAACAATGAATGCCTCTTAATTGTGAACTGCTATTTACTTTACAATAATGGCAGTAATTTAGATGAATACATGGATTGTTTGTATAAAAATAAGGCACTTTCAGATAAACCACAATATTCGCAATGCATAATAATGGGGGACTTTTAATGCCGATGTGGAATCAGAATTTTTTGTAGAATTGAGTACCATGTGCGAGTCTGCTAAATTAAGTATAAGTGATGTAGAATTTCTTGGTACAAATAGCAATGCTTTCACGTATGTCAACGATATGATTGGAGGTACTACATGGATTGATCACTGTCTCATTTGTAATAATTTAAAGGAACATATTGTCAATGTTCATATTTTGCATGATTTCCTTCTCTCAGATCATCGACCATTGAAGCTAGTAATTAATTGTACCACGACATAATAACTCTTCAGGCAGAAATGACGTGTCGACTGGTCTGAGGTTAATATGCAAGAGAAAATAGAATGTAAAAATAGGAGAGAGAGCACCCTTTTAATAGTTTAGAATTATTGCACCTTGACTGTAGTAATTCCCATTTAAATGATTCTCATTTTAAACTTGTTGATAGGTATTATAATGATATAACATCCATTCTAAAGGAAGCAGGAAAACCTTGGATTAAATCGTACAATTGTCATACTAAAATTATTCCTGGATGGAATGATTTTATAGCCTCTCTGAAAAAGGAATCAAAAGATGCTTACAATATATGGTGTCTCCCTGGTCGTCCGAGAATTGGGGCAGCTTACATGAATATCAATAGAAGTAGTAGCCTGTGAGACTAATTTGAATAATAATAACAATAATAATAATAATAATAATAATAATAATAATAATAATAATAACAAAAAATTCTGGAAATTTGTCAAGAAAGAAACGGGTGCTAAAAATGTCATTCTGTCAACAATTGATGGAGTGTCTGGGGAGGTACAAATAGCTAAGTTATGGAGAACAAAGTACTCAGACATCCTTAACAGCGTGGGAAGAGTTAATCTTAATGTAGGCTGCAGTGGAACAACATTAGGTGGGGCCAGTGAAAATGCGGGGACTTCAGTGCCTGAAATTAAGAGTCTGATTAAGGACCTAAAGACAGGCGTCTCACCAGGGATAGACGACCTGTCGAATGAGCATTTAAAGTAAGCTAATGATGTGATCAGTCTTCATATCTCATTACTGTTCTCAGCCATGTTTGCTCACAGTTACATTCCTGCAGAGTTTATGAGGGTTTATATCACACCCCTTGTCAAAAATAAATATTGGGACATTCTATCCAGCGATAACTACAGGCCTATTACTGTTGCTTCCTGCTTTTCAAAACTACTTGAAAAACCTTTGCTACGCCGCCTAAATGATTATTTATGGACGTCTCCTAACGAGTTTTTTTAGAAGGTTCCATTCAACTAACCTGTGTATTTATGTTTTAAAAGAGACTGTATTTAGACATACTGTCAGTTATTCAACTATTTACAGTTGTTTTTGGATATAAACAAAGCATATGATAGACTGAATCACAATACTCTATTTAAAAAATTAGAAGATAGGAATGTTCCACCATATGTTTTAAATTTATTGAAATTTTGGTGCACACACCAAACTTTTACCGTTAGAAGGGGAAATGCATTGTCCAAATGTTTTGGTTCCTCATGCAGAGTTAGACAAGGTTCCTTACTCCTCTGCTTTTTAATATATATATATATATTGATGGATTAATTGTTTCTCTTAATGAGGCAAAAGTGGGGTGCTGTATAGATGACATGAAGCTAAATAACTTGATCTATGCCGGTGATGTGGTATTAATAAGCCCTCCGTTGAAAAGTCTGGATCGTCTTATAAATATCTGTGAATCATATTCACAGAACCATGACATTAATTTTAATGTTACTGAAACTATGGTTATGTAATTCTATCCCAAAAGCTCAAACCAAAGAGCTGATATTATTTTCAGGTTGAGAGACGAACCAGTAGAGCTAGTACAAGAATTTAAATAACTGGGTCAAACTATCACCAGCTTCTTCCGTGACGACTCAGACATAAGGAAACAATATCGAAGTTACTGTGCTAAGGCAAACCATGATTATAAGGAATTCAGATAATGTAAAAGCGAAGCTAAAGGTTCCTGCAGAATTCTCAGTTTGCTTTTTAACAGATCCTATAGACTGTTGCATAAGTTACTTCTAAGATCCTCAGCCTCTCAAATGTTCGGTAACGGCAACGTTCCGAACTTACCTAAGGTAACAAGACGTGCCCAATACAGTTCAATGCGAAGAATTAAAAACTCAGACACTACAATTATCCAAGCTATTTATCAGTCCTGCTTTATGTGTTCTACACCAGTGGTCTCCAAAGTGGGGTGCGCCTGCCGATCTAGGGGTACGCGAAGAAAATTCGATGATTCTGATTTATCATTGTTTTTTCGTAGAAAGTTTTTGAATTTCAAGAAGATGACCGAGAAAGAAAATACTCGCTAACACAGTCATTCCTAGGAATTTGCGAGATAGTATCCGCGATATCGCTTACTTGCGATTAAAATTTAGCAAACTAAATATTACAATTCGAGATCGCCGCATTATTTTGTAAAATAACAGTTGATTGACATCAGGGAAGATATAAGTTTACAAACCGAATTTCAACAGAAAACTGTGCACAATTGGTGGATTGGATTAAAAAATGAGTACCCAGATTTAGTAAGCGCAGCGAACGATGCGCTCCTTCCATTTGGATCTACATATCTGTGTGAGGTGTCTTTTTCTGCTATGATAGGTATTAAAACCAAGAATCGAAATAAACTGAACTTGGAACCGGACCTTCGAATCGCTGTATCACAAAGTGTCAAACCAAGATTTTCAGAAATTATGAAGCACAGTCAGCCACATTGTTCTCATTAAATTACATTGGTAAGTATATCTTCACCCTATCGTATTTCTGTTGTATACTATTAACTTACTAGTAAATAATGAAAGGATATATATATATATATATATATATATATATATATATATATATATATATATATATATATAATCTTCATGTTCATTAGGGGTGCATGTTATTTATTTTTGCCGATTAAAGGGTGCGTGATCAAAAAAGTTTGGAGACCACTGTTCTAGACTGTGGACCTCTTGGTATGAAAGTGTTTGCCTATAGTTCCACTTAACTCCTGCATTAGCCATTCCATTACATGTACTTTTTTATTTTTATGAAATTGTTATTACTATTTTTTATTATTAGTTCTCGTCTCCTTACGTGTATCATTGTTGTTTCTTTATTATTTTAGTCCTTTTTTCTTAAATTTAGTGTTTAGTTAGTTGTATCGTTGATTAACTTGATGGATACTGTACTTTTTTTTTAGGTTGGGGATCTGTCTCCTGCCAATAAACTGCATTACTGTCATTATCATTATCATCGTGCTAGGAGACAGAGGGTCGTTGTTAATGGTAGTGAATCGGGGTGGTTGGATGTAGGTAGCGGTGTCCCACAGGGTTCAGTGTTAGGCCCATTGCTATTCGTAATTTACATTAACGACATAGATGTAGGATTGACTAGTAACGTGTCAAAATTCGCGGACGATATTAAAATAGGCGGTAAGGTTGTTAACGAGGACGATAGAAATAGGCTCCAAGACGATGTAAATAGGATTATGGAGTGAACGAACAGATAAGTGGCAGATGCAATTTAACGTAGACAAATGTAAAGTTTTGCTCATAGGTTCTCGTAACAATAATTACAAGTACACGATGGATGATAGACAGTTAGCGAGCGTTGACGAGGAAGTAGATTTAGGTGTACGCGAATCTAAGGATTTAAAAGGTAGGAACCAGTGCCTGGAGTCTTGCGCAAAAGCTAATAGGATGTTAGGCTTCATAGCGCGTAATTTCGAATTTAAATCAAAGGATATTATATTGCCCCTTTACAAGTCCCTAGTCAGGCCTCATTTAGAATATGCCGTTCAGTTTTGGTGCCCGTATTTGCGTGAGGATATTGATAGATTAGAAAGGGTTCAGCTTCGTGCCACGAAACTAATTCCGTCATTGCGCAACAAGCCTTATAAATATAGAATTAAAGAGTTAGACTTGCATTCACTCGAAACTAGGAGATTAAGGGGGGAGCTTATTGAAGTTTTTAAAATCGTTAATAAAATCGATAACGTAAATTTTGACAAACTGTTCACTTTCGATAATAGCAATACTCGTAATAACGGATTAAGTTGCGTGGCAGACGTTTCATTACTAATATCGTTAAAAACGTCTTTACGTTTAAAGTAATTGATAAATGGAATAATCTTCCCGCGCTGGTTGTGAACTCTACCAGCGTTAATGTGTTTAAAAACCGTCTAGATAGGCATTTTAAAAATATTAACGTTGTTTAAAATTTAAAAAAAAACAATTGGTAACAGGAGCTCGGGGGGTGGTAGTCGGGGATGAGTCTGTTGACGATTAATGCCAGCTTGTGACATGCCAGCGTGTGATGTCAGCAATAAAATTATTATTAAGAAAAAAAATTAGACTAACACGAACGTAGATGTAGCTCGTAGCGTAAACTAACCCACTTTTTATTTAACTTTACCTACTTTTTTTTTTCTTATCCTCTCCTTACTTGCATGTCTGTAGTTTGCATGGTATGACAGTGAGTTAAGACTGTGTTTGCATGGTTTGTAAGCGTTCTTATTTTACTTCTTTTCATCTTTCACCCCTCGCCTATTCTCGTCGACTATTTTTCCGACTTGTCGGCAGTGGCCGGCGGATGATGAGGGTAAGTCTTTTTTTGTCTTTTTTTGAATGAGTGTTAACGCACGATTGATAGGTGTTGCTACTTACTTAACCCCTTATTCTCTTCTCTTAACCCCCTACTCTTTCCTTTCTCTCGGGCTAACCTTACAGTGGATCTTAGGGTCTTTGTTAGCCTTAGTTTCTGTAGATCTGTAGATCATGGGATGTAGGTGAGAGTTTAGGATGAAGCAATCACCAAATTATTGGTTTAAGCTATTGATAGAAAACACCCAGGATAGTAACGTAATAGAAGTCCCCGATTTTCGTAGGGCTAATTTTGATAGTTTTGCGGACAGGATGAGAGTAGTGGACCTGGATAATTTATTTATGGGTAATGACGCAAATTTTCATTGGGAGGCGTTTAAAGAGAGTTTTATGAATATGGAAAGGGAGTTTATTTCTTGTAGGCCCGAGCGCGCTAGAAATCATCGTAGGCCCAAGTGGTGGACTAGGGAAATAGGCGAGTTCATAAACGAGCGTAACAGAGCGTACAGACTTAATAAGCACAATGGCACAGTAGCTAACTTTAATAGATATATCGAGCTTAGACGTCAGGTTAAAAGATCTGTTAGGAATGCTAAGCGTAATTTAGAGATACTTATAGCTGCGGATAGTAAACATAATCCAAAAAAGTTTTTTGACGACGTGAATAATCGTAAACCGATACAAGATAACATAGGCCCTCTAGTGGACGTTAACGGCGCTTTGGCTTCCGACGCTGAAGCGATGGCGGGTATTTTTAACAACTTTTTTTGGACAGTTTTTACCGTAAAAGACGTAAATAATGTCCCGACGTGGACGATATCGTTCCATTTAGTAGCGAGACGATTTTGAATGAAATAACTGTTTACGAGGGTGAGATTCCGCATTATATCGAAAGCTAAAAGTGAGCAAGGCTTCAGGCCCTGACGCGCTTTATCCCAGACATTTGAAAGATTTGAAAGACGTTATCGTAGGCCCCTTAACAAAAATTTTTAATAAGTCACTGGAAGCGGGGATTATTCCTGAAAACTTCAAATTAGCTAACGTTACTCCTATTTTTAAAAAAGGCGACCGCACAGTAGCTATTAATTATAGGCCTATTAGCTTAACGTCAATTGTCGGTAAACTTTTGGAATCCGTAGTTGGGGATCGTATCGTCGATTACTTAAAAAGTCGAGATTTGATTAACAGTAGTCAGCATGGGTATCGACGCCATAAAGCTTGTTTAACTAATTTGTTAGTTTTATAATGAAATAGTGCGCGAATACTACAGTTCCGCATAGAAGATTAATTGTGAAGGTTAAAGCGCGCTGTATACCCGGTCAGGTAGCTAACTGGTTAGAGGAATGGCTTCGTGCTAGGAAACAGAGGGTCGTTGTTAATGGTAGTGAATCGGGCTTGACCAGTAACGTGTCAAAATTCGCGGACGATACTAAAATAGGCGGTAAAGTTGTTAACGTGGACGATAGAAATAGGCTCGAAGACGATGTAAATAGGATTATGGAGTAGACGGATAAGTAGCAGATGGATGCAATTTAACGTAGACAAATGTAAAGTTTTGCATATAGGTTCTCGTAACAATAATTACACGTACACGATGGACAATAGACGGTTAGCGAGCGTTGACGAAGAAGTAGATTTATGCGTACGCATATCTAAGGATTTAAAAGTTAGGAACCAGTGCCTGGAGTCTTGCGCAAAAGCTAATAGGATGTTAGGCTTCATAGCGCGTAATTTCGAATTTAAATCGAAGAATATTATATTGCCCCTTTACAAGTCCCTCGTCAGGCCTCATTTAGAATTTAGAATATACCGTTCAGTTTTGGTGCCCGTATTTGCGTGAGAATATTGATAGGTTGGAAAGTGTTCAGCGTCGCGCCACGAAACTAATTCCGTCATTGCGCAACAAGTCTTACGAAGATAGGATTAAAGGGTTAGACTTGCATTCACTCGAAACTAGGAGATTAAGGGGGGAGCTTACTGAAGTTTTCAAAATCGTTAATAAAATCGATAACGTAAATTTTGACAAACTGTTCACTTTCGATAATAGCAATACTCGTAATGACGGATTTAAGTTGCGTGGCAGACGATTCATTACTAACATCGCTAAAAACTTTTTTACGTTTAAAGTAATTGATAAATGGAATAATCTTCCCGCGCCCGTCGTGAACTCTACCAGCGTTAATGTGTTTAAAAACCGTTTAGATAGGCATTTTAAAAATATTAACGTTGTTTAAAATAATAAAACAATTAGCAACAGGAGCTCTGTGGGTAATGGTCAAGGATGAGTCTGTTGACGATTAATGCCAGCTTGTGACATGCCAGCGTGTGATATGCCAGCAATATTATTAATAAAGGTTTCTATGTGAAATAAAGGTAGCGTAAACTAACCCACTTTTTATTATACTCTTCCTACTTTTTTTTTCTTTTCTTATCCTCTCTTTAGTTGCATGTCTGTAGTTTGCATGGTATGACAGTTTGAGTTAAGGCTGTGTTTGCATGGTTTGTAAGCGTTCATATTTTACTTCTTTTCATCTTTCACCCCTTTCCTATTCTCTTCGACTATTTTTCCGACTTGTCGGCAGTGGCTGGCGGATGATGATGGTGAGTCTTTCTTTCTCTTTTTCTGAATGAATGTTAACCCACGAATGATAGGTTTTGCTCTTACTTAACCCCTTATTCTCCTCTTTTAACCCCCTACTCTTTCCTTTCTCTCGGGCTAACCTTAGAGTGGATCTTAGGGTCTTTGTTAGCCTTAGTTTCTCTAGATCTGTAGATCATTTTTGCAGTGTTAATAGTGGGTAGGGTTTTATTATTATTATTATTATTATTATTATTATTATTATTATTATTATTACTGATTTCAGTACGTGTCTTATTTTTATCTCTGTTTTAGTCGTAATTTTTAGCTTGTTTGTTTTTAAATGTATTATTGTGATTTATCTTACCGCTTATTACCTTCATGAATATTGTATCATGTTATGGAATTTGTATCCTGCTAATAAAGCTTATCATTATCATTTCATGATGGAATATATTTTTACGATCAAAGATTTTCAACTGGACGCGAGGACACGAAAGATGAGCTCAGAATAAGTAAATAACCAAATTGAGTGTGTATAATGTATATATATATATATATATATATATATATATATATATATATATATATATATATATATATATATATATATCCATCTTGGTAGCAAAGCTGATCGATCAATTGTTAATACATAGTTGATATCGTTGAAACGTGATTGATATTTAGGACAGTTCACAAATTAATACTGATAACTGTTGATCCCTTTATAAAGCTCAATCAGCATTTCCAAAATATATTTTCCAAAACGGTGAGGATATGTTATTTTTGTGTTCAATGAATAACGAATTTACATCAGTATCTGTTTCAACCCCATTTTGATGTCGCTATCGAAATTTGTGTCATTTAGAATGCTATTTTGAAATTGCAAAGTCATTATCGTTTCAATA
>JAJOZX010000480.1:685000-695000 GCA_023014485.1 Bathynomus jamesi | reverse complement strand
TGAACTTATTTGTGAAGACATTTGATCATATGATTAAATAAAGTTGTTTACAACTGAAATGTGATCATTTCGTTTAATTAAAACCTTACTTTTTATTAACTCATTTCAATTAAAGTACTATTTCCTTATTCTGAATTTTGAGAGTTTGAGTTCCGAGGATGTGTGTGTGTGTGTTGTGTGTGTGTGTGTGTGTGTGTGTGTTTTAAGAACATAATCTTATTTGAAATATCGTTCTATACTAGCAAGCAATCAACTACCTTTTACAAAGAAGACATTTTATCAATATTATACATTGTACTGCGGACAAAAGACTCGCATCAGTGTTGGCCACGTGAGTATATATAGTTGAAAATGAAGAGGAAAGCGAAACGAATACGATATAAGAGCGATATAAACGAAATTACTTCTCAACGCTCCTTCCTGGATGGTTGAAGGTGACGGATTACCCACCCAATCTGACCGTCCATCCTCCTGTCTCGAAAGAACAAAACTCGTTAGTGGAGTTTAATGGACGATAATAGACTAAATAGGCAAATTCATGGACTGAAATTTTATCAATTAATTAAATTAAAACCATAAGCAAAAAAGTTTAAGTATTATGAAATTTAAACCATAGAATCTTCTCGGAAATTTGTCTTTTAATGAGAAACAAAAAATTTCTTCAATATTTATTAATTTTACGAAATCTGAAGATCATCAACACACGAAGACTGAAAAGTTCAGAGATTCGCTATGAATACGTTCAACATAAGTTAAGCGATAATAAATAATAAATAATAATAATAATATAATAATAATAATAATAATAATAATAAATAAGAATAATAGCAACTACAACCTAGTGTTCTATTTATACATGTATAATACATACATTAGGTGTAACAAGAAATGTATATTTTATATATATATATATATATATATATATATGATGAATAAACCACGAAGGAAAGGAACACAAAATGGTGCTCAAGCGCTTTCGTCTAATGACATCCTCAGGAACACTGAAGTATATAAAAAGGTTAAGCCTATATATAGGTTACAGAAAGAAAAAAAGAAAAAATAAATAACATACATACACAC
Organism: Bathynomus jamesi; assembly: GCA_023014485.1. Classification (NCBI taxonomy): domain Eukaryota; kingdom Metazoa; phylum Arthropoda; class Malacostraca; order Isopoda; family Cirolanidae; genus Bathynomus; species Bathynomus jamesi. The sequence goes on along the minus strand of JAJOZX010000480.1, from coordinate 693,920 downwards.
AAACACACATATATATACAGGGGTTAGACAAAATAATATGAACACCCGCCGATTTCACTGGTTATCTTTACGGACTGCTCAGACACAAAGTAAACGGTCAAATGACTGGCAAACCTATTTAAATGCGTAACAGAGAGTGTATACGTCATGTTATAACCCTCACGTTGTTTTTACAGATCTGAGTGAATTTGAATTAGCAGTTATGAAAGACCTGTCAGACTTCCAAAGAGGGCAAATTGTCGGAGCGCGGATGGCTGGTGCATCGTTGACGAAAACCGCTCAGATGTTCAATGTATCCAGAGGAACTGTCTCTATGGTCATGTCTGCATACCAAAACCATGGAAAGACAAGCACCGACAAATGCAATAGTGGACGCAAGAAGAAGCTGTGTGATCGAGACCGCCGGGTGCTAAAGCGCATTGTGCCTAAAAACCATAAGACCACGGCTCCAAAAGTGACTGCAGAGCTTAACCAGCATCTTGCAAGCCCGGTATCGACCAGAACTGTACGTCGCGAGCTCCATGGAGCTGGATACCATGGGAGGGCTGCAATTGCCAAACCCTTCCTTTCGCACATCAACATTGAGCGGCGCAGAAAATGGTGTAATGACCATAAGAATTGGTCAATGGACCGGTGGAAGAATGTAGTCTACTCCGACGAATCCTCCTTTACGCTATTTCCATGTTCCGGTCGAGTTTACGTCTGGAGACAGCCTAAAGATGCTTATGACCCCGACTGCCTGACCCCAACCGTTAAGCATGGAGGCGGATCTGTGATGGTTTGGGCAGCAATATCGTGGAATACTCTTGGCCCAGCTGTAGTACTGCATGGTAGGGTTAACGCCCAGGTCTATCTGTCAATATTGGCTGACCAGGTCAGGTCCATCCCATGGTCCAAACGCTGTTTCCCAATGGCGGCGCCGTCTTCCAGGATGATAATGCACCAATCCACACCGCTGGGGTCGTTAAAAACTGGTTTGAAGAGCATGTTAGTGAAGTAGAACGCTTGGATTGGCCTCCACAATCCCCGGATCTTAACATTATCGAGCATCTGTGGTGTCAGTTGGAGCAGCTGGTCAGAAGCCGATTCCCACCGCCGGCGTCTTTGGAGGAACTGGAGCAGGGTTTGCTCGAAGAATGGTTCAGGATTCCTCTAGCCACTGTCCAAAAGCTGTATGAATCAATTCCCCGACGCATTGCAGCTGTTATTGCCGCTAAAGGAGGACCAACTCCATAAGAATAAAAACCGCCATTTATCAAGGTGTTCATATTATTTTGTCTAACCCCTGTATATATATACATACATATCTATATATACAAATACATACATACATACATACATACATATATATACAATAAACAGAGAAGTAAAAATAATAAAAAATTAAAAATTAAAACCTTAAAGGATTACCAATGAGGCGTACAGATTGTAAGGAAAAATATCGATTTTTAGCACAAGATCAAATGGATTATAAAAATACAAATTTATACTGGAACTCTGCCGGGTTTCAGCACAATGCTGCCTATGGTCAGGTTTCGATATATATAAAAAAAAAAAAAAAAAAATTAAAATTAAAACTTAATTCCGCTTTTCATGTCCACTTCACCTGCTCTGCCCTACCTTTACGGTCTTATTAAAACCCACAAACCTGGTAACCCTATGCGCCCTATTATTAGCTCGGTTGGCTCTATTACTTATAAACTCTCCAAATGGCTTGTCAAAGTCTTGTCCCCCATTCTCGGAACTATCTCTGATTCACATGTAAAAAATTCCATGGATCTTACGGAAAAATTGAATAATGTACGTACTGAAACTAACGATAAATTGATTAGTTTTGATGTTTGTTCATTGTTTACAAAAGTGCCGATTGACGATATGCTTGACTTTCTCTCCAAAGAATTTCATAAGTATGACCTGCCACTACCTTCACACATTGTTTTGGAACTCATTAAGCTTTGCATCAAAGACTGTAAATTTACTTTCAATAACGAGTATTATCAACAAGTTTTTGGGATGGCTATGGGCAACCCCTTATCGCCCCTCCTCTCCAATATTTATATGGAGTTTTTCGAAATTACCTATATTCCGAGAATCCTGGGGGTTGGCATCCCTTGGTTGCGGTACGTCGACGATATTTTGTGTATCTGGCCCATGAATCGTGACCTGGATAGCTTCCTCCTTCAGTTAAATGATCAAGTCCCCTCCATTAAGTTTACTTTAGAAGTTGAGCAAGACAATTCAATCCCATTTTTGGATGTGCGTGTACATAGGGAAAGCCCAGGTTTTAAGTTTAGTATCTATCGGAAAACGACAAACAATTTGTCCTACGTACACTTTTACTCGGGACATGATACCCCCATTAAGAAGGCCATATTTTCATCAATGTTTCTCCGCGCCCTTAGGATCGCCAGTCCGGAATACATCGATGCCGAATTGGAAAAAATCAACGGTATTGGAAGTGATTTGTGTTATCCATCTGCGTTTATGGAATCTTGTCTCAACAAGGCAAAACGAACTTTCTATCGTGTCAATATTAACACTCGTACTTTGTCAAAAAATATTTTAGTACTTCCATTTTTCCCGGGCTTTTTAGGCATTGCTAATGTACTTAAACTTTTGGATATTAATGTAGTATTTTCATATAACAATATTGTGAAAAATATCATAGTAAAAAATAGCCCTACCAATAATTCAGGCATTATCTATAAAATTGGTTGTAAACAATGTGTTTCCTTTTACATAGGTCAGACGGGAAAGGATTTGCACACACGTATAAAACAGCATCAATATTCCGTTAGAACAGGACAGTTGTCCAGTGCCCTTTTTGTCCATTTGTCAGAGTTAGCCCACTGTATTGATTGGAATAATGCTTCAGTTTTATTCCATTCAAGCAACATTGTTAATAGAAATATTCTTGAGTCTGCCATTATCCAACTTTCAAATAACTTCAACATAAGCAAAGGTCTTTTTCAACTCGATCCTGTTATGTTGAATTCCTTTAAAGCAGATTTAGATAAGAAGTGTAAAACATTAAATCTTTGGTAAACTTGTCTTCTACTTTATTAACTTTTAATTTGCATTTTATTTTTTTATATATATCGAAACCTGACCATAGGCAGCAATATGTTAAAACCCGGACAGAGTTCTAGTATAAATTTGTATTTTTATAATCCATTTGATCTTGTGCTAAAAATCGATTAACTTTTAATTTGCATTTTTTTTTTTTTTATATATCGAAACCTGACCATAGGCAGCAGTGTGTTAAAACCCGGGCAGAGTTCCAGTATAAATTTGTATTTTTATAATCCATTTGATCTTGTGCTAAAAATCGATATTTTTCCTTACAATCTGTACGCCTCATTGGTAATCCTTTAAGGTTTTAATTTTTAATTTTTTATTATTTTTACTTCTCTGTTTATTGTATATATATGTATGTATGTATGTATGTATGTATTTGTATATATAGATATGTATGTATATATATATATATATGTGTTTTGTGTGTATGTATGTTATTTATTTTTTCTTTTTTTCTTTCTGTAACCTATATATAGGCTTAACCTTTTTATATACTTCAGTGTTCCTGAGGATGTCATTAGACGAAAGCGCTTGAGCACCATTTTGTGTTTCCTTTCCTTCGTGGTTTTATTCATCATAAATATTTTTCACGTGTTACCTTCGTGAAATAATTTTCATATATATATATATATATATATATCCCGGGATCTTCCGATTGCCGGTGAGATATGCTATCCACTACACCATGGGCCTCGATTAATCAGAAGTCGTATGTAGGAGAATTACGACTTCTGATTAATCGAGGCCCATGGTGTAGTGGATAATATATATATATATATATAAGCAAACAACCGCAAGGAAAAGGAAACACAAAGTCCGAGCGCTTTCGTGATATATTCACGAAAGCGCTCGGACTTTGTGTTTCCTTTTCCTTGTGGTTGTTTGCTTATTAATAAGGTCACGTGTTATTTTGTGATTCTAGTGCATATATATATATATATATATATATATATATATATATATATATATATATATATATATATATATGGAGGTATATTTTGAGGAGACGGCAAATTTTGTCGTATTTCAACGTAAGTAGGGCAAAGAAAACAAAATGGTAAAATAAATATGTAACTTATAAGTATTAACAAATTAAATGGATTCACAAACAAACCTGCGGGTGAAATTGCATCTTCCGATGAGGCTCTATCTCACGATGATATTAATGGCGCATAGACTTCTTTTTAGAATTATTTTAAACATTTAGAATCAAATAATATCCTATTACGCAAGAAGAGATTGACGAAGTCTGTTAAACCTAAATGGTGGAATGCTGAAATTAAAAGTAGCTTAACGTCAAAAGGGAACGCGTATTTTAAATTTAAAGAAACCAATAATTTGTCCGATGGAAAGTGTTTACGAGCTATTGAGAAGGCAAAGTAAAAATCAGAAAAAATAAGCGCAACTATGAGCTATGTACAGTGAACCAAATTAAATCGAACCCGAAGGAATTCTATAATTATGTTACGAATAAAAAAGTAGTTTCACCTCTTGGGGCAAAAACAGAAAAAAAATTACGATGATTTACAAATGACGGAAGTTTTGAATAAATTCTTCTCTTCCGCCTTCACTGACGAAAATATGAACAACATTCCCGCTCCCGTAATCATGCTCAGTGATGATCATTTAAAGCTTCACGATTTTACTATTAGTGAAAGCGAAGTACTCTCAGCCGTACTGTAGGTAAAATTAATCCTAATAAAGCTCTTGATCCAGATAAGCTCTACCTTAAGGTACTTAAATAAGTGAATTGCGCAATAGTCTCTCCTCTCACGTACTATACTGTATATTTAATAAAATAATAATAAATCGTTACAGTCTGGATAAGTTCCGGTCAGTTGGAAACTTGCAAACATTACGCCAGTATTTAAAAAAGGGGATAAATCGCTCCCGAGAAATTATTGTCCCATCAGCCTGACTTCAGTAGTTGGTGAGTTTATGGAGACGATCGATCGTTCGGCACAAAATAGTTAATCACTTAGAAATTAATAAAGTAACCAAAGATTCTCAACACGGCTCTTGATATAATCGTTCTTGTTTTATTAATTTGCTCGATTTCTTTAATGATATTGTAAATATATATGATAAAAATAAAACAGTAGATATATTTGATAATAAAAACCCACTCTAATAGACAGAGTTTATTTCCACAACAGTTTCGATGCCCACTGGCATCCTCTTCAGGTGGATACAGAAAAACGTTTTTCTGTATCCACCCGAAGAGGATGCCAGTGGGCATCGAAACTGTTGTGGAAATAAACTCTGTCTATTAGAGTGGGTTTTTATTATCATATTTTGACGTCCACGTAAAAAAGTGGTTTTTTCATTTACTAGATATATATTTCGATTTTCAAAAGGCGTTTGATAAAGTGCCACACAGATTATTAGCTAAACTTAAAAAAAACTTCACTTTTTTCTACGGGAAGGTCAAAATATGATAATAAAAACCCACTCTAATAGACAGAGTTTATTTCCACAACAGTTTCGATGCCCACTGGCATCCTCTTCGGGTGGATACAGAAAAACGTTTTTCTGTATCCACCCGAAGAGGTGCCAGTGGGCATCGAAACTGTTGTGGAAATAAACTCTGTCTATTAGAGTGGGTTTTTATTATCATAGCTAAACTTCATTCTCACAGAATTGATGGCAATGTTCTCAAAAGGATCGAAAATTGGCTTAGTGGTGTAAACAAAGTGATCATTAATGGCAAAGCGTCAAACTGGAAAAGTGTAAACTAGCAGCGTGCCTCAGGGATCAGTTCTGGGACCAGTTCTTTTTATTACAAGGGCCACTCAATATATTTTGCCCCACCTTTTTTTTTTTATTTCCAAGTTTCCTTGTAAGTTCCAGAAATTTTGTACACAAGTAGTTACGTACCTTTTTTACAAATTTTTATTTTTCCACATCGTCTCCATCCTTTTCTACGGCTTTCCTCCACCTCGAAACAAGGGCCTTTATTCCTTGCTGGGAAAAGTCCGCTGGGTTCCGCTGAAGCCACCTCTTAACCTCCTCAACAACCTCATCGTCACTCTGAAACTTTCTTCCACGAATAGCAGCCTTCATTGGCCCAAACAAATGGAAGTCTGAAGGTGCCAGATCCGGGCTGTATGGAGGGTGAGGTAACACAGTCAAGCGTATTTTTGTGATGGCCTCTCTTGTTTGCAAACTGTTGTGTGATCTTGCGTTATCGTGCAAAAGAAGGACGTCTTCCAGTTTTCTCTCCGGTCGAACTCGCTTTATACGTCTCTGGAGTCTCTGTAGGGTAGCAATATATGCCTCCGAGTTGATTGTTTGTCCTTTTTCATAATGTCCACCAGAATCACCCCTTTCATGTCCCAGAAGATGGTGGCCAAAACCTTTCGTGCAGAGGGATCCATTTTGAACTTTTTCTTGCGTGGAGAGTCTGCGTGATGCCACTCCATGGATTAGCGTTTTGTTTGAGGTTCAAAGTAGTGTACCCAAGTTTCATCTCCAGTCACAATTCGTGAAAGGAAGTCATCCCCTTCTGTCTCGTATCGAACCAACGACTCAGAAGCAATTTCCTTTCTTTGGGCTTTGTGATCTTCAGTCAGTTCGCGAGGAACAAACCGTGAACACACTTTTGAGTATCCCAGTTGCTGAATTATCGTATTCACACTTCCTTCACTAATTCCTAGCTCCAGTGATAGCTCCTTGTATGTGACGCGCCGATGATTTGATCGAATGATGCTGTTAGCACGTTGCACAGTGTGAGATGTCACAGCTTATGCCGGGCGACCGCTGCGTGGCTCATCATCGAGGCTGGCTCTCCCTCTCTCCGATGATCTCACACGTTTAGATCAGCGTCCAACTGTGCTTTGATCAACAACAGCATCTCCGTAAACGTTTTGTATACGTTTGTGGATATTTCCAACTGTTTCCTTCCCTGCGGTTAAGAACTCGATAACAGCTCTCTGTTTACGACGCACATCACTGTCAGATGCCATTTTCGAAACTGCGTTAACCATCGGTTTTATACAAGTGCGTTTAAAAGCGGTTTTATATATGGAGGGGAGGTTCAAACTGGAAAAATCCGGTTATGTGAAGCGCAGAAAGTTCAAACTTACGGCCCAAAAGACATTTCAATCCCATGGCCTATTATTTAGCTAAGAAAACAGGGTGGGGCAAAATATATTGAGTGCCCCTAGTATTTATATCAGTGATATCGACTTGGGAAAAAGCAGTATATAGTAATTTCAAAATTTGCGGATGATACCAAATTAGGGGGATGAACAAAATCAGCGGCAGAACGTTTGCAGATTCAAGAAGATACTAATAAATTACTCTCGTAGGCAGAAATTTGGCAAATGAACTTTAATATAGATAAATGTGAAACGTTGTTTATTGGTAGAAACAATGTTAAAGAAAAGTATTTTACGCGTGACAAAACACTAACTAGTGTTACGGAAGAGAAAGATTTAGGTATAATTGTTGCCGACACTCTTAAACCGAGTAAGGAATGTATCGAAGCGGTCATAAAAGCAAATAGAATCTTTGGGTTTATTAGTAGATCGTTTGAATTAAAGTCGGAGAAAACAATGCTAACATTATATAATTCCTTAGTACGCCCCCACCTGGAATACTGCGTTCAATTATGGTCTCCATATTTACGACAGGACATAGACACAATGGAGAGAGTGCAGCGACGGGCTACTAAGATGATTTCGAGACTTAAAAATAAATCATACGTTGCCCGTTTAGAAAAGTTAAATTTATTCTCACTTGTAAAAAGGCGAATTGGAGATTTAATCCAGGTTTTTAAAATGATTAAAGTTTTTGATAATGTCGACGCAAAAAAATATTTCGCCTTCAGGAATGCAAATAGAACTCGCGGCAATGGTTCCAAATTAGTGGGTAAACATTTTAATTCTAATGAAGCTAAACATTTTTTCTTCAATCATATAGTTAATTTGTTGAATGGATTGCCAGCCAGCGTAGTTCAAAGTAATTCGATCGAATCCTTTTAAAAGAAACTAGATGCTTATCTTGCCTTAAACTTCCAGTTGGAAGCATATTTTAGTGTATAGAAATATTGTAAAACTTTCACTTGGATTCCCTCCTCTGTACTTTAAAATTTTCACTTCACTTTATCTTTAATTCTCTTTCCAATCTCTCAACCTTTTTTCTCTGCTTTGCTTCAAAACTTTCACTTGTCTTTAAGTTTTCCTACTTCTTTTAACCTTCCTTTTTAAACATACAGCCTCGTAGGGACCAGCCGGTCTGTTGCTGTTTGGTGTCCTGTGTATTCCTTTGATATCAAAGGGCACAACTATAAGCCACTGTGGTGACAATTTCCCTGCCTAGGGGCGGCAAAATGCTAAGTACACCTCTGTGTGTATATATATATATATAGCCTACACAAGGCGCAACAAAAGTTCGTTACCATAGGGGATTGTTTTTTATTTGTTACGAAGACAATAAATGATCGGATTGCATGCTGCTTAGATGATGACACCTGTTAATTAGATCACGTAAGCTACATTGAACGTTACGAAGGACATCTTTACTGATGTTGTTACATTCTTGTTGTATGTTGTCTTTTAACTGTTGGATAGTTCGTGATCTTGCCTGATAAACAACCGACTTTAAATGTCCTCAAAGGAAAAAGCCCAGCGGGGATAAATCTGGACTCCTGGGAGGCCATTCCATTAGACCACGGCGTCCAATCCACCTCCCAAGCAAATTATCATCCAACTATACTCGAACAGTTCGTGCGTAATTGAGTGGATGAAACAAGATGAAACTAAGAATTCATTCGGGCTTACAGAGGCATTTCATTCGGATAAGTTTGTAAGTTAATCCTTCGATCGGTCTGAGCCCATGT
>JAJOZX010000480.1:545000-680000 GCA_023014485.1 Bathynomus jamesi | reverse complement strand
CCATTTTTGAAAGCGTCCGAACTAGGCATGTCAAACCATGGGTGCGGGAGAGAAGAGAAACGTCCTTCCTCTTTCACGCCTAGTGAGCTACTGACGAAGGCACAGAAGCGCGCAGATATTACACACCGACTATTCGAGGACGCGGCTCGAGAGTCACTGATTCAATATTGGGTTTGGGAGGTTTCCCGCTTCAAAATTTGAATGTTTCGTCAACATGTTTGTGAGGAGATTTTGTGAGGGTAAATTGCGGCCCTTCGTTGAGTATGCAAATGCTGCTGCATCCAACCGTTTAAGTCGAGATGGTTTCCCTTCGAAAAGGCTTTCTTGCTCCTCTGGTTCCTTTCCCACGCGCCACAATACAAAGCTTGTCATTTTTAAATTCTGGTTCTGAAAAGTAAGAACGTGTACACCATATTTCCAGGGCGACTGACGTTCTTCACAAATAAGAAAATAAGAAAAGAAAATGAAAATGTTTCGTTTTATATCTACAGAGAAAAATATTTCCAAAATGGCGAAGTACTTTCGGAAAGGTTTGGTTGTAAAAGATGTTAAAAATGAAATAAAATTAAAAAATATTTATGTATTTACACTATTTCTCAGTTCGGGCGACAAAACAGAATGGCGGGAATTGTACACAAGATAACAAATGCAATTTTGACGTGTTTATATATATATATATATATATATATATATATATATGATACACACAGACCGTGCATGGAACAAGGAACTCTTCTGGGAAAATCAAATCCACTATAGTCCGAATAAGTAATAGTAAATGACAAACATTATAGTCTTTTTTTTTTTCATGATGTTAGCCCGACGTGGGCAACGGGTCACTCGCAAAGAGGCCCTAAAAATATAGCTTCCCTCACCAGCTATCTGCACAGCAGATAGGATCCAGCTTTGGGACAGGATCCAAGTGTTACAGCTACACCTAGCCTATTATATCCAGAACTTCAATATAAGCAAAAGACGCGTTGCATTCGCGTTGGATTAAATACATCAAAGAAAAAGGGGCAACTATTGTATTTTCAGCCAGAAACCAAAACTTAAATCTCAACTGGCAAAATTGAGCGTCCACTTTTCAAGGCACACAACATGTCCGTTTCATGATGGGATTGAACTCAGAATGGTCCCCTGAGGCTCTTTCATGGTACACACAGACCGTGCATGGAACAAGGAACTTTTCTAGGAAAGTCAAATCCACTATAGTCCGAATAAGTAATGGTAAATGATAAACACTATAGTTTTTCCTTTTTCATGATGTTAGCCCGACGTGGACAACGGGTCACTCGCAAAGAGGCCCAAAAATATAGCTTCCATCACCAGCTATCTTTGCGAGTGACCCGTTGCCCACGTCGGGCTAACAACATGAAAAAGAAAAAACTATAGTATTTGTCATTTATCATTACTTATTCGGCCTATAGTGGATTTGATTTTCCCAGAAGAGTTCTTTGTTCCATGCACGGTCTGTGTGTATCATGAAAGAGCCTCGGGGGACCATTCTGAGTTAAATCCCATATATACAATATATATATATATATACACAGGGTGTCCGGGCTTAAATGGCAATAAAATAAAACATTATAAATGTATTTCATTGCCATTTAAGCTCGGACACCCTCTGTATATATATATATATATATATTCCCCACTAACTTGCGTAACTATCAATTAATTAAATTTCTATAAAGTGCGCAACAGATACTGTAACTAATTAATGCGAAGACAACCTGTGTAGGGCATGCCGCAACACCTGTAATTGTCAGTTGAACACACACATACGCACCCACACTCACATCAATATATATATATATATATATATATATAATATATATATATATACACACACACTGAACTTGTTCTTCGTTCATTGTTTTTTGAGTTCAATTCAAACTATATTGCAGCTCAATCTATCATCTTGTAAAACTGTAAATGACAAGTTAATTACGGGCTACAGGTCGTAATTTCGTGTTAAGTGTTAAATGGAACAGTAACAAGTTCGATAACAACAACAACATTGTTTGTATAAAAAAAAAGAAACAAAAAAAACCTTACAGTATATGACATCCTTAATTTGGTCTCGCGTCTATTATGTCATTTTAAGTCATTAGATTATTCTTTACAGAATGTTTTTATATTTGCGTATATTTATTCAAACCTATTTATCAACGGTTAAAGGTACTAAAGGTCAAAGGTCACGTTTGTGTTAATATTTGACACCAAATAAAAATGTAATTTTTTAAAAGCCTTTCAGAGATAATTTTTTTTTTCCTTTTCATTTAGTTAATGTTGGTTACATCATCATTACCGCGCCTATCTGCGTGGGGGCCAGCGCCTCTCGCTCAGTGGGAAACACCGTTCCCCTATAAGCGAAATGAAGATCCTGAGGTTGGGGTTTAATTCCCTGATGGTGCTGGTAATAATAATTCAGGAGTTAGCTTAATGGGCCCCATTAGTCTTGCCTGAGCGCTGTGCCAGTTGCTGGCCCTATTGACTCATTATCATCATCTCCAGTGGGAGGGTGGGTGGGGGGTGGGGGTGGGGGTTTGTGAAGCAACGCGCTTATTCTCTTCTTGCAAAATTGAGAGGTAGCGACACGATAGTTTATTCATTAATTAGTAGGACGTTATATGATTTTACTTATTTTATTGCATACTTTAATAATTCGTTTAAAATTTTTGTTTTCTCGCCTTGTTTACTGTAATATTACACACACACACCACACACACACACACACACACACACACACACACACACATGTGCGCATCTTAGTATAAGCGCTGTGTTGTCTTTTTTAAATTCATATATCTAAAACACTTTTTAACCAAACCTAATTTAACCTAATCCAAACTTAATGCAATCGAATCGAGAAGGACGTGATAAATGTTTCGGACGCAGCTGAGGGCTCGAACGGTGGTTTCTGTTAAGCTATTAAATAGTTAGGTACTTGCTAATCTAGATTAACCTAACCTAACCAAACCTTAACTAAGAGTAACCTAACTTAATCAGGACCAACATTTCTTTTTTCCCTACAATAAAAATGTTTTAAATTTTTTGTATAATTTTTTCATGTTTCGAGGTACCAAAACTGTTACCTCATAAAAAATGGGAGCGACACTGAGTGCGATAATATATATATATATATATACATATATACAGGGTGTCCCATAAGTCCTGCATCATAGGAGAAATTCATATTTTTCTATTTCTACAAACCATAATTCATATTTTTCTTATGCTCGGGATGCCAATTTCCCGTCCACCATTCTGTTCAGTGACGAGGCTGTTTTTTATGGAAATGGTGAGGTAAATCGACAGAACACCAGCTACTGGTCTCAAAAATACCCTCACTGGTATACCTCTTCAAAGGAACAAGGTGCATCTCGGGTGATGGTATGGTGTGGCATTTGGAAGGATCGCATCATAGACCCCCTCTTTTTCGATGAACATGTCACTGGAGGCACCTACCTACGTATGCTCAAGGAAGAAGCATTTCCCAGTGTCTTGAACGAAGAAGGAAATTTCTCAACATGGTTCCAGCAGGACGGCGCTCCTGCACATTACAGCACCCAAGTAAAGGAATACCTGTACCAACAATTCCCTGGTCATTGGATAGGACGTCGAGGGCCTGTGGAATGGCCAGCTAGAAGCCCGGATCTCACGCCACTAGATTTTTATCTCTGGGGCCACTTGAAAGCGCTGGAATACGCAGAGAAAATTAGGAGTATTGAACATTTGCGGCAGCGCATTATTGGGGCATGTAACACCATTACTCCTGACATCATTCACCGTGTGCTTGCTGACTGGGTATCACGTCTGAATTTGTGTATTGAAAACAATGGTGGACATATTGGGCACGTTCTGTAAATAAAAACTTTTGTTTTGCCTTTTTTATTATTTTTCCTATGATGTCGGACTTATGGGACACCCTGTATATATAAAGGAGATTGTAGACACCAGTCGACCAGGGAAGTACTCCGTGGGGGAAATTAGGCAGGAGACAGAGTGTTTGAACTACATCAAACTGATTTAGTTCTTGTTGTTTTCGTGTGCAGTGTAATCATACGTTCGTGCGAATCAATACGCCCGAATTCGTTAGAAGATTTGAGTGTACGAAAACGCATGCAGTGTAACCGCAGCCTAAGTTAGGTCCATAGAAAGATTTAACTTTTTAAAAATATGAAGTAATGCAGAGCATTTTACAGTAATTTATAAGACACTGACTGAGATTATTATTATTATTAGTATTATTAGTATTATTAGTATCATTATTAGTAGTAGTATTTAAACAATTAGTTTTTACCTTTAATAAAAATTTTATTTTTATTACAAATTAGGGTTAATTTTAAAATATTTTACAGGTTGCGATTTTTATAACTTAATTAAAGAGAACCTCATCATAACGAATTCTTGTATACTACTACTACTACTACTACTACTACTAATAATAATAATAATAATAATAATAATAATATGAAGTACTAACCATTTTGTATTGTATTAACCATATTGTATTAATAAAAAGTATATACATGCATATTATTATTACACACGCACGACATACATGTATATATATAACTTTTTTTTTATGTAGGAAATTGGGGCCAAGGGCGAGCGCCCGCAAAAATGCCACCTCTGTTAGAAGAAGGAGAGAGCCGAAATAAAAGTGTCCGAAGCTCAACGATGCCATTTTTTTATATAAATTTTGAAAAGATTGTGTAGTATGTAAGATACAAGCGTGTGTCGTGGGGAATAGAAGGAGAAGTGTGTGTTTGAGAGCATGCTGGACTGCTCACAGGGTGGATGAGACTGTTGAGACACGGAAAAAGATCAGCGAAGGAGGACAGTGATAGGAAATACAGGAGTCGTCTAAGCGTTGAATATCTGTGATTTTGATGCTGTGGAAGAGTTTTATTTGATGGAAACCAATGTATTACGATTACTGATTCTAGAAAAGCATAAAAGAGAGTGGGTAAACCATTTGAATTCAGAAAGAAACAGTCATTAAGAATATCAAACACTTTTTGATGAATTATTGCAGCAACCTAGAACATTCTTTGAGTATTTCAGAATTGATACCAGAAACTTTATTGTAATTCACAACTTCATATTTTTTCTCAGTTATTTCTGTCCACAATCTCTTAACAATATCTCGGTTAGAATATGATTTGTTCTTTTGATTCCACAATTTACATCTTTCTTGAACTTGTGTAATTAATTTCTCACAGTTCATCCTGACCTTCACGATATCAAATTGACAATGAAACTGAAGGTTCTGACGAACAAAACAAAATAGATTGATAGGAAAATGCGAACGGATGTGTTCGGACGAAATCTGACGATCGCATATCATGTACTGTAACCACTTAAACTTCCGTTCGATTGTACACGCTTGATCAGTTCGTACTAATTCTGATGAATACACCCGAATTCGTCAAAAGATTTGATCGTACGAAAATGCATGCAGTGTAACCGAAGCCTAATGCATATAGTCACGGTAGTGATGAGTGATTCCAAGTAGTGGCTATGCACTTATATGAAGTTTTTTTTTAGGCTGAGGCTGCGTGGCGAGAATCTATTTCTTCTATAAAATGAAACTGAATATCTCTCATTCTCATTTGAGAAACACTTTTGACATTAAAAATAAGGAAAACTATGGCTACGTAATTTACCTCATGTATGATAGTTTCAGAAACTATGTACTGAATATGCTTAAGATAAAATGTTACTTTAAACAGGTGCTTTAAGTATTTCTGAACAAATGATGTAAAAATTCAAACGGATTTACTAGCGTTGATTTACGACGACCTATTTTGAGAAATTGAAATAATTGCATAACAAAGTTCTGTAAGAAGTTCATGTAGAGTTGTAATTAATTATTCATATGTTGATGACAGCATGATACCTTATATTCACGATATCAACTAATTTTCAAGCAAATTTATGGGAGAATTTACGGCCTTTAGGGTTATACAAGAATGTCTGTAATGTATATAATGTATATAGCCCTTCGAACACCTACTAATTGTTTACGCGAATAAATTTTATATTTTATTAATGTTGTTCCCCATCCCCCAGTACATATTAGATAATTTAGTTTACAATATACTAATTCATTTTCTTTCACGTTTTTTGTGCAATTCAGTCATAGAAAACGCAAAGTTCACTATCATAAACTGGGAAACACTTTTAAATATATATTTAACACCATTTTAAAAAATACGATATATATTTTAAATTATAGCTAGGATTAATCGTATATCTTAAAACAGTTTTCTGCTTTCTTAATTTTAAACACTACTATTAAAATAAATTACAATATTATATAAGAATCTTATTTATCTGTTATATAATTTATCTTTATTACAAACTTTGATTTATCGACTGAAATTAAAGGAGAAATATATACAAAATTCCCCACAAATACTCTCAAAAGCGAGATTTTTATGAATCTTCATATATTAAAAATATATACGAAATACAGGTGTTTCCTCTTATATTCAGGATTATCAGAAATCTTGTCTCTGCTATAAAAATTGACAATATCGTTGCGAACAAAGCCACCACGAGCCTTGAAGAAGGTATATATGGAAAAATATGAACAACCACATAAAATAGTTTTTTTCTCTGTCGTGTGATTTTCAAGTCCCATAATACTCAATGGAAGCATAGAAAGAGAAAGTATAAAGAGTAGATGGGATGGGAAATTTGCGAAAACTAAGCAAGAAGAACGATAGTTATACGAGAGTGAATGTTATGAAGAATATTCAGCTAAAATATTCTTATTCATAGGTGCCATAACTTCCACCTGGGCGGGAAAACTCCTGATTTTGCACCTATTTTGGCAAATACTCCCGATCTTCCGGCTGACAGGCGAAATCTCCTGCCAGACACCCATTTCCAACATTTTCAGAACATGTTACGTTTTCAAATATATTAAAAAAAACTAATATTTTAGCTCGACTGTGCGATAAAATGACTGATAAATTATGAGTGGTACGTTGTTACACTTCCTTTTGAGTGGTTACTCTACTCCAAACATTGTAACATTCATCAATTATCCGATTTTTAATCAAAGCTAAGTGTCTCCTGCAACACTCTAAAAACAGCTTTATATTGATTTTCAATTATATTTGAGAATCTCATTTACCATTTCTATAATAGTATTAGAAAATTTGAATTCATTTGTCGTGGTTCTGGTTGTGGATGACCATAAGTATCTCCCGCCTAGCTATACCTCTAAGAGGGGGATCTCCCTCTTAGAAATAAAATCTTTGTGGCAGCTCTGCATATTCTTCTCTCCAAACAATTCCAAACAATTCTATCCCCATTCTTGTATCTACAGTTTCGTTCATAAGTGTTTGCAGTATATTACTGTAAAAGTACAAACCCCGTTAGGATATTAATGAAAGGAATGATTAGATTATGAAATCCAGGTTAGGTTAGCATAAATGCGCAGTAGGGATACTGTTAATGGCGAAGATCGAATAAATCTGAATTAAGGGACAGTATCAACTTAGAGCAGTTTCCGAATCAAGGATTCTCACGTCAGTGATTCTCTTTTTTTTCCAGACAAATAATGAAGATGAAAGGCGTCTCGTTTTGCATTTTATAAAGGTCCCAAAGAACTCAACTACTGGGAAAGACTACTTAAATTAAATCTGTATTCGCTGGACAGAAGAAGAAGAGAGATACACACCATAATTTATATAGGAAAAATGATTGAAAAACTGGTACCTAACCTCAAACTAAATCCATTTACCACTCAAACAACAGTGGAAAATAGGAAATGTAAAATGTATAGTGTTTCCAAACTAAAGGTCCGATAAAGGACACCCTCAACGCTGGAGGAAAATAGCTTGGTTGTCAGAGAGCCAAGACTTTTTAACCAATTTCCAAAGGACCTCAGAAACATCATAGGAGTCAAAGTTGAAATCTTCAAAAGAAAACTATTATAGATGCCTGGCATAGAACGGTACCAGATGAGCCTAGTGTACCTGGTTATGTGCGATGGAGATCACAAGAAAGCAACTCGCTCCTCCATCGGACCAGGCCTAGAGGTGGGGTCGCCAGTTTGACTTTAGTGTGAAGAGAGACCGACGCACTGAACTTTTACCAGATATATATATATATATATATATATGTGTGTGTGTGTGTGTGTGTGTGTGTGTGTGTGTGTGTATATATATATTAGAGAGAGAGAGAGAGAGAGAGAGAGAGAGAGAGAGAGAGAGAGAGAGAGAGAGAGAGACAAGAAATTACATTTCTTGGAAATCTGAAATTCCCATTGAAGAGGTACACCAATGATAAGGCGAAAAACATCTTTATAAGATATTATTATCTCGAACGTTTTGAAGACGCTGTTTCTGTTTTCTTGGAATCTGTAGTTTACAAATTGACACCTACGTTAACTAACACTGAAAAACAAAGGCCAAGTAAATATATATATATATATATATATCCATGGAATATTATACCCCAAATGGACAAGAAATTCAGAGAAATTCCAGAGCAAAAGATTTAGGGGTTGTAATGACAGATGATGCGAAATTTGAAACACAAAATAAGATAGCAGTAAACAGAGCAAAGAGAATAACGGGTCAGATATTGAGAACCTTTAAACGAAGGGATAGGAATGTAATGATTCCTCTACTGAAAACCCTGATAATACCCAAATTGGAATACTGCTCGGTCCTAACATCCCCATATAAAAAAAAAGACATTAGACAGCTGGAAGGGGTCCAAAGAAGCTTCACAGCCAAGATCAATGGGTGCAAAGCAAAGAACTAAATTACTGGGAAAGGTTACGAGAACTAGACCTATATTCACTGGAAAGGAGAAGAGAGAGATACACCATTATTTACACTTGGAAAATAATGGAGAAACTAGTCCCTAATCTTACTCTGAATCCTATAACTCCCCGAACAACGGTGGGAAGTAGAAGCGGTAGACTGTGTCTATTCCCAAATTGAAGGCGAAACAGGGAACATCCTTAACCCTGAAAGAAAATAGTTTTGTAGTGAGAGGACCAAAACTGTTTAATCAGTTGCCTAAAGACCTAAGAAACACGAAGGGAGTTGCAGTGGGAATCTTCAAAAGAAGACTAGACGCCTGGCTCAGAACAATCCCCGATGAGCCGGGCGTACCTGGCTATGTGAGGTGGAGAGCGCAAGAATCCAACTCACTACTTCACCAGGCCAACTCGAGAGGAGGGGCGACAAACTTGACCTTCGCGAAATGTGAAATCATCGCGCGAAACCTTTGTAAGGTAAGATTATATATATATATATATATACTGATAAATTATATAAGGCACAGATAAAAAAAATTGAAAATTTGCAAGTTATGAACTAAAACTATTAACACATAATTACAGGAAATCTTAAGGTTGAATTAAAGCGAAAACTAAAAGTTAAAAAATTATACGCTACTACAACAAAGTTAAGATCCATAAATAATAAAACACAATGGTTGGTTGATCTCTTTTACATCCTTCATCGGGACACTGAGACGGGCATTATACCACCGATTGGGAGAAATAAGTCCCTTTCCAAAGGAGAACTGGACTATGTCAAATAAATTACGTGCAGCGGGCTATTTACTGCTCCTCACCCCTATTCTTCAGACATTCTTGGGACGGTCTTTAATTGATTAGGAGTAAACGTTAGGAGTAAACAATTTAAAATTGCAGTTGGACTTTGAACTTGTTTGCTGCTACATTTAGAACAAATTTAGTTTTGTAACTCATTCATATTCGCTTAAAAGGAATTTATTTTTTATTATATAAAGAGATTCGAGATATATTAAGTCGGAAATTTTATCTGACGTTGACAAAATCTCAATGTTATTAAAACTGATTGGATGGTTGCTATGGAAACTATTGTTTCTAATCATACTGATTGAAAGGGATTAATATAGGGTAATTTAGTTCTCATGGACAGTCCTTTAGGTTGATCATGTCGTAATTGCAGGTGTAAATACGTGCTACCAATTCGCCAGGCACTGCAGCATTCTCGCTTGAATACATAAGCAACTAATGAGGTTATATCCGTCGTGATTTGGCTTTAATATTAAAGGGAGATGAAATTTTGAGGTTATTATGAAAAGGCCAATCTAAATTCTATTTGTGGATCATTTGATTTCAGTAACTTTGGAAAGTGGTCTCTAATTTTCACTCCAACGTATCTTAAATAAAGCAATCTAATATACTAGTGAAATACTAGTGAAAACTTCTATGTGTTCCTTATAATAGATTCCGTTTAAGTGTCTGCGCATATTACCATTAATCAAAGTCGAAGGGAAATAACTATCGATAAAATATGTCCTCAAACAGTTAAATTCTTTATCAAAGTTTAGTTAGTTAGAGCAGAAGGTAATTAAGCCCGATAGCAGTTGCTTTAGTCTTAGATATTAAGAAAATGTTACTAATTAGTACTAAAGCCTGTAAATGTCTTTTTCGTAGAGAAACTCGTTTTAAACTCTTTTTCTTTGCCACGCTAAAAAGGTATTACAATATGAGAGTGATTAGTTCTTATTTAATGTCATTTCCAGTCTTTTTCACGATCGGCAAGCGAGAATGCTTAAAGTGAGAATCCAAATCTGAGAGAAGCGTTTCCTGGTTTGGGAAGAGTAAAGTGAGACCGTGACGCATTTGCAGCTCGACGGGTATTTTGTTTGAAAAATCGTAAGTTGGGAATGGAAATAGATCTATTTGAAAATTGCCTCCTTTGAGATTACCATTTCGGATTTCTTGGACAAAGTCTGGAATGGGAATGACGCCGAGTGGAGAAAGACGTGTGAAGGTATGCATACATGATAAATTCATGAAACAATAAATATTGAACATGATAAATTGATAAGTTCATATAAAATTACAACGTATTGAATGGTTACTTGATAAGCGAAGATTGTGTGACATTGAAAGTGTTCAATGTTACATTATCTTCGCTTATCGAGATTCACGAATTCTAAGGTTGGTGCAGTGTTTTCACATATGCCTTTCTTAACATTATTAAGATGGCCTTTTAACCCCTCAGGAACAACGTGGTACGCTGTACCCACTTAAAAAAATATTATCCTTATTTTCCAGGCGGTACCAGGATCCGGTGGAATTTGTCTTGAACGAACGGCCCACTCGGTACAAAGAGCCGAGAACAGAAAAAAATATTCTAGAAAATCTTGCGGGGGACCATTTTCCGACAAAAACGCAAACACTTTTTGTACCAAGCTTTGTCTAAAGTACTGCTAAATTAACCTCCAAAAAATTCCAGTTCAGACTAAAATACAGGAAGAATTTTTTCGTCCATATGGTGTTTTGAGCGGCTTAAAATTCCGTTTTCATTGGCGGTAAAAAGTATGACATTTTAATTGGTTATTTAAATCTTACATTATACGCATTTTTAGTTTTTAGTGATTATTTAAAAAATTAGGCAAGCGTTTCAAACGAATTTCTTTATTACGAGCTGATGTGCCCGTCCATGATGTGCCCATCCAACACTATACAATAGTATAGAAGATAGATGACAAATGAAACACCATACCCCTATATAAAGAGGCTTCAGATTTAATCCACTTCAGAGAATTCTAGGGCTTGGCCAGTACCTATAACAATCTATACTATTAAAACTGTAAAGGTGTGCGTGTGTGCGTGTGTGTGTAAAGCAAAGATTTAGTTGTAACAACTAAAACGAACAAAAATAATGACTGGAAAAAGATGTAAACAACAATAAGAGATGAAAATTCACAAAAACAAATATTAATAGTTAAAATACTAAAATATTACTGGAAACGAAAAATAAAGACTTAAAACAATTTAAAAGAATCAAGTGCTATTTAATTGTGAAGGACGCTGTTAAATTGGACACATACTTAAATAAGCAGATCCATGCATGTAGACAACCTTGACGGCGTCATGGAGGTTTTACCAATTGTCTATTGGTTGTTGTTGTTGTTGGTTAGCCGATCAGCCCACCCTGATCGAGCAAGCCGGCGGCACGCAGGTAACCGATCTCCCTCTCCGGAGTGGACCAGAGGTTCAGCGCACTAGTGATGTTGTGTTGTGTTCGTTGTTGTGCTAGAGCGGTACAGTCTGTCATAATGTGCTCAATTGTTTGTGGTGTGTCCTGGCACAGGTGGCAGGTGCCGTCTGTGGAGTTGTCTAGTCTGTGTTTATATGTCCGTAAGTTGGGGTGATGTCCACATCGGAATCGTGCTAAGTTAACTCGATCCGATCTGCTCAGGCTGACCTCTGACCTGTTAATGGGTGCGGCTTCGCACCTAGGACTGCATTCGGACCGAGTCGTGTCAGTGCTTTGTGGGTTAGGTGTGTGTGTATGTGTTTTCTGTACTGTGTGATGTCTGTGGGGCGTGATATGGAATGGAGTATTTGGTTATAATGTCTCTCTGGTGTTACCTTAATGGTGCGAGGTGACGGTGCATGATTGTACATGTAGTGGCAAGGGTGTTGTGGGTTAGTTGTCGCTGCTGCCATGAATTGTGTTCCTCTCATGTCTAAATGTTCCTTAATTTTTAGTATTTTTGTTTCTGTGTGCAAGTGTTTTATTGGTGTTGTTTGAGTACATCCTGTAATGATACGAAGTGCGTTGTTTTGTATTGTCTGTAAGGTGTTTATGTGTGTGTTTGAGATAATGGGTGCCCAGCATGGGCTAGCATAGTCCATAACTGAGGGAATATATTGTTTGTATATGAGTGATGTTGTTTCCTGCTGGTGTCCAAAGTTTGCGCCTGTTCGTACCCTAAGCGTGTTAAGTTTTGACGTACATTTGTTTTTAATGTCCTGAATGTGGTTTGCAAAAGATAATGATGTGTTGTATGTGACCCCAAGTATTTTGGTCCTGTGAGTGTGTGGAATGTTGTTGTTGTTTAGTGTAAGCTGTGGAGTTATTTGGTGTTTTTTTGTTTGCTTGTAAGCAAGGTGATGGTTGATTTTGTGGGCGCTACTTTGAGTCTATTGTGTGTGAGCCAGTCTTGTATACTGTTTATGTATGTTTGTAGGTTATTTGTAGCGGTGTCAATGTTGTTGTGGGTGGATGTTAGAGTGATGTCATCTGCATATGATGATAAGGTAAGCTTGTTATCTATGGGTGTTGGAATGTCATGCATGTATAAGTTAAACAGTGTTGGTAAGAGAAGAGAGCCTTGAGGGACCCCTTTCGGAAAAAGCTTGTTTTTGGATGACTTGCCATTAAATGGGACATGTGAGCATCTTCCTGAAAGATAGTTGCTCAACCACCTTTTGGTGTTATTGTGCATGTTTGTGTTAAGTATTTTGTTTATGAGAGGGAAGCGTAGGATAGTATCAAATGCTTTACTAATGTCTATTGTTGCTAATAGTGTACGTTGAGCTGGTCGTCTGGAGTTGATGTCATCCATGATGTGCTGCGTGAGGTTAGTGAGTAATGTCGTGGTTGAGTGGTGAGGTCTGAATCCATGTTGAGTAGACGATCGTGGTATGTGTGGGTTGGTGATTTGTAAGATTAGTCTTTCTGTTACTTTGGAAGTTGTGCATAGTAAAGTAATGGGTCTGTAGGAAGCTGGTTCTGTTGGATTTTTGTTTGGTTTGAGTAGTATAATAATTTTACCTTGTTTCCATATGTCAGGAATAATACAGTGTTGGTATGAATATGTGCTGATATTTGTGAGAGCTAGTATTCCCTGTGGGCCCAAGTGTTTAAGGTGTATGTTAGATATGTTGTCTGGTCCAGTAGCCTTCGAATTCTTAATGTTTTTGATGATCTTGGTTGACTGGCCTGTATTGAAGGGTGTAATGGTCGTGTCGAGTCTGTAGGTTTTCTTATGTCTGGCTGTTTGTCTGTCTGCGTGTTTCTGGTTGTTGTCTCTGTTTAAGTGACTTATCTTTGCGTAGTGATTAACTAGAATGTTAGCTTGTTGTGTATATGTTGGGATATTATTTTGGCTGCGACAAATAGCCGCGTGTGAGGTGTGAATGCCGCTGTTAGAGTGGGTAATGCTGTTTATAGTCTTGTATAGCCTGTATGTATCTGTGGAGTGGTTTAGTGTTGTTATGAATTCCCTAAATGTTTCTGTTTGTTTTTCTTTGAGTTTGTTGTTTATTTCTGTGTTGAGCTGTTGTATCTGCTGTTTAATGGCTTCTGTGTGGTGTTTGTGTGTTATGTTTGAGGTTGTTACGTTGCTGTATGAGATGGGCTATTTATCTAGTGTAATTTGGGTTGTATTTCCTAATGTTGCCCTTGGGTATGTATTTGTTTGCATTATTGATGATCTGATTAAGTGTCTTGAGTGTTGTATTGATGTTTATGATGGGTGTACTCTTTAATGTGGTGAATTGTTCGTCAGTCTGTATTTTGAACTGTTCCCAATCAGCTTTCTTGTAATTTTTGTAATTGTGCCTAAGGCTGTTGGGGCAGAGTGTAGAACGTGTTGTAATGATGATGGGCAGGTGGTCTGATGACAGTTGTTTTTCTGTTTTCCAATGTGTATGTGTTGCTAGTGAGGGGGAACAGAACGTTATGTCTGGGGAGGAGTTTGAGTATCCTGCTTGATGTGGTATGTGTGTATGTTCTTCTGTATTGTTAAGAATGAAGATGCTGTTTAGTTGTGTGGCTATGTTGGCGCCTCTGGTGTTGCTTTGATGGTGCAGGTACCAACTAGTGTCTTTAGCGTTGAAGTCTCCTCCTAAGATGACATTAGTGAGAGAGACCAGATTGTGTAACTGTGGATTGTAATTGGCTGGCACCTGAGGTGAACTATCTGGTGGGATGTAAATGTTGATTAGTGTGGTGTTGCGTTTTGCGCGTGTTTTAATGTTAACTGCCTGTATTTCTATCCTGTTATCTGCTTGGATTGTGTTTGTAATGTTTTAGGTGGCATCAGTGTAGCTAATGCTTTTACGTATGTAAGTGATGAGTCCACCCCCGTGACCCCCAGTACGATCTTGACGGATCGCCGTGAAGTCAGGGATGGTGGGTGTTTTGTGTGTGCGTTTTCGTTTTGTTTCTTGTATAAGTGCTATGTGAATGTTTTGTTTGTGTACGAATTCCCTAAGCTGCATGATTTTGTTTGTGAGGCCATCTACGTTGTACTGTAATATGTTAATATTATACTTCTGTATGTCTCTCATGGTGCTACTGTGTCTATGTCTTTGTGTATGGTGACATGTGTAAGTTGTAGTGGGGTCTGGATTAGTCTTAATGCCGCCGGAGAGTAAGAGTAGTCCGGGGAGCACGCAATTGCTCCCCGTAAATGAAAAAATAGCACGCTGAGAATAGGTCCGGCCCTGGGAGCCGATCGGCACTCTGACCGTGCCACGCAATAGGCCGTCGACTGCCAGTCTGGTCAACCGTAGACAGCCCGCTGCACGGAGATTTGAGGAAGTTTGGCCACCAGCGCGTTGATGTTTCGGTTTGACGTCGCGTCGCCTCTTCTTCGCGTTGACGTGTCCCGCGCTGGAGGATACAGCCACTGTTAGAAGCTTCCTCGTCAACTGCTAACACTTTTTTCACGTTGTTCTAGCTAACTGTTCGGAGGTTTTTTATAAACAAATCTCAGTTTTCTACTGGTAAAACATGCCAGTGATAGTCGGGCGCATCAGCTAGTTATTAATTAAAGTTATTTAAAAACGAACCAAATGAATTATAAATGTTACTTTCAAGATTCATATAATAAAATACAAAATTCATACCTCAAACAGTCTCTTTCACTATTCGTTTTACTTCGCCTTCGATATTCAATTAAATTTAACACAATCCTATAAATCAAAATACTAACTTACTTTTTAAAATTTAAGAAAATTTTAACATAAATATATTAAATATTTGAAGCAAAGCTTTATGAAAAAATTAAATACAATATAATTTTCATTTCATTGTTAAGTTTAAATATACCTTCGATTTACACAATTAACGTTTGCAGATTTCAACAACTACAGCACTCGATCTCAGAACAAAAAATACATTCATACAATTGTTTATTTTCATACTACAACACGTTTACCATTCAACACAACCTAACCAGCACGTCACACATTAACAATCCTCGGCTAAACAAATATATAGTGTACATAATCCTTTTACACTATTAATATTTGTTTTTGTGAATTTTCGTAACTCGTATTATTGTTTAGACTCTTTTTCAGTCATTATTTTTGTTTTTTAGTTATACGAGTAACTCAATTTTTGCGTTACATCCGCACGGGCCGCACGCGTTTACAGTTTTATTAACACAGATTACACTGCCCAACAAAAAACAAATGTTTTGCTGGTGATTTAATTCTAAGACCTGTTTCTGGATAATATTGATGTGCTGATTTAAAAAATCACCTTAGATTTTGTTCATCACATCAGGTTTTCGTGCAATGTGCAATGCAATATGCCTATTTTGGGTGATCCATGAAGGGCACTTATCAAAATTGATGATTTTTGAGACCTGTTAACAGCTGTTTTGCTGTTAAAATTTTATCTGTGGAATACGCAAATCTGTGCATTAAATCTAAAGGTCATGTACAACATATTAAAATCTTGGGTATCTGTGATTTCCCCAGGTGTGAGCGTGACGTCATGATCATGGATTCATTTTTTGCTTATTTAAACATTTTTAATCACTTTATGTGTCAATATTACCATTGTATATTAAAGTTCACTCCCTGCACAATTGTTTACTTTTCTATGCTGATTCTGAGTATGTAAAAACTTATTTTTTGAAAAGAAAAAAATTGGGCATAACCCTGCCAAAATGCGATATCTCCGTATTTGATTGCTCGAAAACCTGACGTGATAGGCAAAAACTAAGGTGATTTTTTAAATCAGCACACCAAAGTTACCTAAAAACAGGTGTTAGAATTAAATCAGCAAAATTGGTGTTGGGCAGTGTTATTCTTTTGCGGATAAGTCTTTACAGAGGAAGGTTGGAGAAATAAACTGAGATTGCCATTGACACTTCAAATATTGACACTTTCCCTAAAATGCGTGTGTATTAATATCAATAAATCCATTTACCTTTTGAAATGTACAACGTTTAAAAAAAAAAATTTGGTGTAAGTCACATGTTACAAAGTATTTGATGTAAATTTTTACAATACACTATTGTTTTCACGGAGCTTTGGATTTTTTTTATGTGAGCATATGAGGTGCTCCGGACCACAAGCTGCCAAGCGCCAAAATTAAATCACAGAGAAAAATGCAGTTAAAGTTTGTCAACTTGCAAAATGCCACAACTTTTGAACCAATAACTATATTTGATTGATTTCGACCATACGTACAGGTCTGCTCCCTGACTCACCTACGGGATAGAGGAAGGGTGGGGGAATATAGTGGTATAAATCACTCAATTCTGGCCCAACTGGTGGCAGGATGTGGTCTGGAGGTCTCATATGTTCAGTGTAACATACATCCAGCTCAGAGAATCATTTGAAGACGTTTTCTGAAGCTTTCCATAACCCTGTCAAGTGTCTCCTGGTTGATGCTCTCCACGACCGATGCAATTTCAGCCCACAATTTTGGGACTGTGTTGGCGTTATTTCTGTATACATAAAGTAACCATTGACATTATGGAAGTCTTTTATCTCTATTATAAAAACTGAAACATTTTTTATGGTATACGAGTATTCATTTGAAAGTAAAGTACAAATTAGCATGTTTCTCAATCTGTAATTTAGAGATTCCCAAAAGATGGAAGCGGATGATTTTCGAAACGTTGAAAATAATAATAATAATAATAATAATAATAATATCATATGAAAATGGTTTACGTTTCTTTATATATATATATATATATATATATATATATTTTACAATGCCACTTAATGTCTGAAAACATCCTAAGTATATGCATTCAAGGATTAAACTTGCTTATTTGATGCATATGAGGAATAAAGAGAATTAATCCGATTTTGCGAAGTCTGTTATCATAACTAATTTGATCGTGAGATTTCTGCAGCTGGAATAAACAATGAATGTTTATATTCTTCCTTTTAGCAAATAATAAAGCTGGGCTTTCCCATACTCCTTCAATCAGTAGTTTATCAAGTATATTGCCCTTGGGTCTCTATTATCATTTACATACTTCCCGAAATTGCTTCTTATTCTTCTGTGTACGCTCTGTCGTGTCCGTTCTCTCATGTACGTTCTTTTTATTATTTGTGTCCAAGCGTGTCCTTGCAAAAACGATGCGTATATTGAAAACTATTTTACAACAAAGATTAGTAAGGAATACACTAAAATAGAATAATGTATATGACTGTAATAAATTGCTTTGATATATATATATATATATATATATATAATATATATATATATCTCAGTAGCGTGCAGTGGGTGTGTCCACAGGGTGCAAATATATATATATACAGGGTGGGTAAAAAAAGTGACCCCTTAGAGGTAAACTGTCATATTAAAAAAAGTAAGGGGACTAGAGCTCCCAAACTTCATAGATGCTTACCTTAGCATGTTGTTCTTCTTAATTGAGAAGTTGCTCGATGTGTCCCCTTTCCTACTCAACGCAGCCCTCCAAACGTGGACGCCACTGATCAATACACCTGTTTACATATCGTTGAGACACCTTCTCCCAGCCGAGCAGAATTCTTTCACGTAGTTCATCTATGTCTCTTATATTGGTACCATGGATGTAAACTTTGGACTTCAGGGCTTCCCAAACACCACAATCTAGTGGTGAAAAATTGGGGCTACTAGCCGGCCACATATTGGGTTCGATAAAATCTGGTGTTTCGTTCTCAAGGAATGTGACAGACAGTTTGGCGTGCTCTGTGAGCAGGGCCTCCATCTTGTTGGAAAGTATATCTTTCACTCTATCTAACTGATATTCGAAAGATATACTTTCCAACAAGATGGAGCCCGTGGGAGCTCTAGTCCCCTTATTTTTTTTAATATGACAGTTTATCTCTAAGGGGTCACTTTTTTTTTACCCACCCTGTGGGTAAAAAAAAATATATATATACATTATACAAGCATCATAACTTTATATTAGTTTTCGATTTGTAGAAATACACTGACTTTTTGTAATTTGACCTTTAACTGGGTAGGCGGCGCATGCTCCGCTTACCCCGACTGCACTGCCACTGATATATATATATATATATATATATATATATATATATATCGTATTAAACTTTAGCTTATTTATAATTAATGGTCACAATTTGAGCAAATGAGAGTATTTCATGTCTAATAAATATACAATTTTCGTTTTGGTGCATGAAAATATGCAATTACAAAGATAAAACATTTCCAACTCATTAGAGGTGGCATTGGTTCTTGCCGCCATCACGACAGTATGATGTGTTTTACACCCAAACATTTCCGAAGGACGAATGCTAACCACAGGCGGATTAACATCTCAAAGTTTTTATGCCGATAAAAGGATATGATCTCCGAGTTATTGCTAAAGTTTAATGAATCGCATTTTGGGGAGAGATCATCACAAACCTATACTATAATAAGGCATGGCATGGATGCATTACATTACTGTACAATCTTTACATAAAGATATCTGTCTACGATCCTTTGAGACACATTTAATTGAAATCAACAAAATATTGTAAAGCGATACGTGGACAAATCATTTGAATTCAAGCGAACTGTTCATGAGTTTTCTGAAATTAAAGCTTAATGGCGCATTTACGTGAGATTCAACCCACGGTTCGCTACATAATCCGCACGTACAGGAATCTCTCATTAGTAGACGCTTATTAATTTACGTAAGATTAGAAAATGTAAAATCTTATACACTGACTTCTTTTGCATGGAAGGTAAATGCTATGAAGAGTTTCGAGTCTAATTTATTACAAATGATATCAGCGACTTTATTTCTATCTTCTTAATCAGTTTATGAGCTCTTACACACGCTCATTAAGGCCCATAATACCTTACAGTAAGTGTCCCGAAATCAGGTAATCAAAAACGAAAAGTATTTAATACTCTCCTAAATAATGTAAAGGCTTCATCAAGTAAAGCGATTTTCTTTTAATGTAAACACTGATATTCATTTCATCGACATTTCATCGACATTTCATATTCATTTCATCGACATCGATTTAGAATTAAACACGTGAGCTACTTAATATTAATTTAATCTAGAAACGAAACAAGAAACAATCTATCCGAGTACTTTCAAGTTTATTTTTTCTCTGTATCATCCTTGAAGAGTTGTAATAAGCTCGAAAATACTCCGAAAATATTCCGATATCCACTTTGATGTTTTGCAACAACTGGGAAATAGAAAATAGAAAATACTAGCAAAAGAGCGGCGCTATGCGCCGATTTTGCTAGATCTGCTGTGCTTGGACCTTCGACCCAAACCGAATTGTAGGCCTACGGCGTATTTTATTTTGAACATCAATAGCCCTTTATCTGGATATCGTTCCCATTCCTCTCACCTTGGGCCTCAGTAATTGGGGTGCCTGTGGCCCTCCAATTACTGGCGAATCAATTATTCGGTCAATAAAATTACAGAAAAGAACGCAGCCATGAAAATCTAAAACTTCACAAATCTTGATACGATGAACTCGGATGTGAAGCTCAAGATTTTCATGACTGCGTTCTTTTCTATAGTTTTATTGACCAAATAATTAGGAATGAAAATCTTACGCTTCACAAATATTGACAATGTGAAGCTCAAGATTGTCATTGCTGCGTTCTTTTCTATAGTTTTATCGCGGTGCTGGGGGCCCTCGGTCAAGGGCGTACAGATGACCTAACCTGGCATTCAATGAACCTAACCGGGTATTCAATAATAGCGGAGCGACCCGGCGTTGCCGGGGTGGATGTTGAACGCTATATATGCCCGGTTAGGTAAACTGAATGCCCGGTTAGGTTAATTGAATGCCCAGTTAGGTCAACTGAATGCCAGATTAGGTTAATTAAATGGCCGGTTAGGTCAACTGAATGCCCGATTAGGTTAATTGAATGCCCGGGTATGTTAATTGAATGCCCGGTTAGGTTAATTGTACACCCTTGACGATTGGTTAGGTTAAGTCATGATATTTTCATTAAAGCTAACGAAAATATCACGACTTAACCTAACCAATCGTCAAGGGCGTACAGATGACCTAACCTGGCATTCAATGAACCTAACTGGTATTCAATAATTTTACCATAGGTTTCGTAATGATCTTGATGACGTCATTTAATGTTTTAAAATTAATTATTTAATTGCTATTTTCTTACAGCGACAGGCATAATGATATTAGGATACGTAATAGAAATTTTGTAATATTTTAAAGTGGGGAAAATAAATAATTTTCTAAAAATGATCTTCAACTATAAAAACGCATCTAATCAGATAACTTAATTAACGTATTTCTATGACAACTAAAAAATAGAATGATAAATCAATATCCTATCAAATTGTTTGTGTATACATAAAATTATTTGTACAAAAGCCACAGTAATAAAACGCACAAAAGTCACGGTAAATAATTTCGAGTGTGGCTCGTTTAACTTTAAACTCGTGTTTATTTAAATTGCCCGTTTTAATTATGTAATTTTTTGTATTGAATCGATAAAGAAATCTTTTGTGAATCGAAAAATGTTAAAATTATAAATATCAAAATATTTTGTATAAAAATCATTGAATTTTAAAAATATCAAAATATTTTGTATAAAAATCATTGAATTTTAAAAATGCATGTTTGTTTTTATTTTTTTGCAAAAAGTTCTTTATGAATGTTAAAAATATATACTTTTTTTAAATTGAATCGATAAATAAATCTTTTGTTAATCGAATGATATTAAATGTTTAGTAAATATTGACTTATTTTGTGCCAAAATTATGATTAAAAATGAAAAATTAAAAAAAATGCGTGTACAGGCATGGGAGGAACTGTACCCCTAAAAGGGGGAAGGAATTATGTTAGGGAATTTTCTTTTAGCATGGGCACTGCACAATAAAAAGACGCATCGAATGGTGAAAACCGCATTGTTCTACACCAATTGTAGCGACCTGTAGGTGTGCGCAAAAAAACTGTTACATATATATATATATATATATATATATATATATATATATATATATATATATATATATATATACACACACACACAAGGCTTCATTTCTGAAATATTATAGATACGATGGAACTTATTAACTCATCAATAAATAAGAAAAGCAAGTAAATCATTTTCAAAAAAACCAAGTTGACTATAAACGAAGGGAACCAATACAACAGCCAATCCTCGTGGTATTGATTTATTAATAGTATCTTGGAAGATACCATAAGGTTGTTGGTATTTGCTTTTTCTTTAAGATTTGAATGATGTCCAAATATGCTCAAATGGATTCAGATCAAGTGATTCTGGAGACCCTATTTCATTTAACTCATGTAAAGGTTAGAACTGTTTGGCAATGTCAGAAAATGAAGTTTTGATGCACCAAACGTTGATTACTTTTTATTGCATGGTGAATCAATATGGGATGGTATTAGTCTTTTTCCATGCAACCGCTGATTTTTACAATGTTTTGAGTGCCATACCCACTAAAGCATAAAATTTTACCATACATTTCAGTATTATTCTGTGCAATTTAGATATCTGATATGATATTAATAGTATATGTGCAGTATTCTAATCTGAATATGCCGTTGGAAGCATGGAAGCTTTTTAGGCAAGATTAATGGTATTCAATTTATTTATTACATAAGGGAAGTGAAACTGCAAGTAATAGTTTTATACACTGTGGATTCAATTTCCAATTAAGTCTGCCGCGAATGTGCTGCCTTATCTGTGTACCAAACAAATCCATTTTGGACACATATGTAAATACCACACTTTATGAGTCTTTAGAAGTAAAGTACTTATACTGTATTTTTTGGCTCACTGCAATAATTTTTCGATGTTTGCCTTTTATAGAAATGTTTTATTTAGTGCTGTAAACCAAAAACCATAAGGAATGAGATCACAAAAAAAGATAAATTTAACTATAACCAAGCAATTACTGAAGCCAGGTAAAACCAGGTAAACCTCTCCATTCGTCGGCGTTTGAAGGTAACGACTCACATCTTATGATGGCTATAATTTGGTTCAACTTTGAATTCAGTGTTCGATTTTCATATAAATCATCTGTACTTTTGTATTTTGTTTATGGACTCAACCGAGTTTATTCCGGGAGTATCTGGAGAAAGGAAATGAATAAGTCATAGTGAGTTGTCATAGTCGTGCTGAAAGTGTCCAGATACTTACCTTTAGTTCTTTAAACGGCTTTCACATAATTACAGCCAAGCACCATATTAAATTTGCATCTTTCTTTGCATAGTTAAGATCTAATCTTTTAGATGGGAAAAAGCTTAATGATAAGACTATAAAATCAGTGGGATTGTAAATATTTTTAGTTTGCGGTCAAAATTGCCACGTCTATTCGGTAATATTAATTCTTTCTCACATATAAAGTAAGGAAAAGTACTATGAATCTTTAGTATGGCTTTGGTTGTGGAGGGACACAGAGCAAAAACTGCAAGACTCTCATCAGGTGATTCCAATAAACTTTGAGCTGTTTTATTTAATATTTAAAAAAAGGTACGTACCAAGGAGCGCTGATACTCTGTAACTAAGATATATATATATATATATACACACACACACACACACATATATATATATATATATATATATATATATATATATATATGGGGACTACTGTTCAAATTCCAGTCTGGTTACTGCAATGCTCAAAGTGCCAGAAAAATAGTGACGAGGAATGCGAGAAACAAATATTTAAAAAAAATAAATTTTAAAACATTATTTCTACGTACATTATAAATAATAGAGCAACGTAGTGCCAGTATCCGAATATTTTTCACATAAAATAAAAATATAAAATAAATACCATGAATCCAGCAATGAGGATAATTTGTGAATACACAATTGTCTGTCTAAATTTTGAGTAGGTGAAATAAATTTATATTTAGAAAAACAGATTTTGTATATTTAAAATTCAAAACACTTTATTCAGAAGAAGAATACAACAAATTACATAAAGTTTTACAATATTTTCAGTATTTTTCTGTAAAATTAAATATCTGATATGACATTAATATATTTACAGTATTCCATTCTGAATATGCCGTTGGAAGCACGAAAACTTTTTAAGTAAAATTAATAAGATTCATTTTATTTTTTGCATAAGGGAAGTGTATCTAATAATAATAATAGTAATAATAATAATAATAATAATAATAATAATAAACAAAAGGTAAAAATTTAAAAAGTAAATAGCATAGTGTTTGAATATTTTACAGAATTTTATGCAATTTTAAATAAAACGATCAAGTGTATATTTATTAGAAGGTAAATGGTGTTTAATGGAGAAAAATTAGAGTAAATTTTGAAATTAAAAGTGCTTAATGAAATTAGTGAGAGTAGAAAGATTACTTGAGATGAGATCGGATATAATACAGTATTTATGGGAACCATGTTTTAGATAACTAATTATAAAATAGGGACTTAGTTATTTTAGTAATAATGGCAGTAGTGAACTTTTAGCTTAGTAGGAGCGAATGAACTACTTCTTCAGAGATTCACGAAATACTGTACATTTAATGATGAAGATTATCTAATATTTATGGGAATTGCGTTCCATATATCTGCTCCTATGAAAAGGAGTGCATTTTCTGCAGTTTCCATTGTATAGTTTGGTTTGCGCATAAAATCTGTGGGGAGTCTAGTGTTATAATGATCATGTATTTGATGGAGGGTAATTACTCTTTGAATGGGTGAGGAATGGTGATTTTTACTGACAACTTTGAACATATTGACAGCAACATCGAATAAGCGTCTTAATAATGTATTATGTTTAATCTATAAAAAGAAAAGAGATTAGATCTAGATCCTGAATTCTAATTTGTCCACAAATAAAGCTAGATTTACATCTTGATTATATTGTTAGTAGAGGACCTCGTGTCTCGATCGGTTAGGGCGTCTTCGGGTAGTGCTGAGATTCCACTGAGTT
Source organism: Bathynomus jamesi (assembly GCA_023014485.1). Lineage (NCBI taxonomy): Eukaryota > Metazoa > Arthropoda > Malacostraca > Isopoda > Cirolanidae > Bathynomus > Bathynomus jamesi. The sequence goes on along the minus strand of JAJOZX010000480.1, from coordinate 655,040 downwards.
GTGAATTCGAACACCAGTGTTGCCTAGAGTTGGGCGGTTGTCTATTCTGTATTTTACGTCACATAGGACGTGGATGTTACCTTTTACCGTTTATATTGTTAGTCCATAATTAAGGTTAGGTCCTATGCTGTAGTCTATAGGTCTTGAACTAAATTTTTGACGTAATCCTGGTATTTGATATTCATTTATGGTAAAACTCTAAGTTAAAATTTGCTCACTGTGAGATAATTCGCCACAAGTTAGGATCATCATTTTAAATTCAGTTAAATTAAAGAACACTTGAAATAATTATCGCCATTTTATAAAGATGGGCTAAGATAAAAAAGTATAAAGGAATACAAAATTATAAAATAACACATATTGATAAAAAAAATATATTTAAAAAAAATGAAAAGGGAGGTAACACTGATGGATTTTGAACCTTCCATCATGGTTTACACCTGTTGTAAATTAGGTTTATAAAAACATGTGAAACGTTTTAAAGCAACTCCCTAATAATTTTCCTGCATAGTTCCTAAAAATATCTAACAGATTACATGCACGCCATAGTACGCTTAGCCCCAACCGCCTATAATAATATTAGTGATCTTTTGCGCAAACAAATGTATTCAAAACTGTTGAAGTAGTGTGTCTGCGAGCCCTTGCCTGTGCGTCAAACGATTATGCTAATTAGACTGACACTCGTAAACAACGCTTAGCTGCTGCTAGAAACAAAGTTTCATTGTAGTGATATTTGAACAATAAGTTATTACAGTTTCTGTACAACAAGTAAGTGTCAGTAAAGTGAGGAATGGCAAAAAAAGTGGTAGAATGATTTTGTTCAGAATCTGAAAGTAGTTGTATGGCACTTCCACCACTGATGCATATTACTGTAACTAGCAATGATATATTATAGTATCAATCACTGGTATTTGTTTAATACATTTTTATTGTTTCTCCCACATATTAATTTCGAGGTATTTGTTACTAAGTCTTCCATGGCTATGGTGAAAGTAATGAATAAAGAGTAGGTACAGGACCGAATCCTTTATCGAAATTATTATTATTATTATTAGCCTATTATTATTATTATTGCAAAATTAATACCTTTTTTTAACTTTTCAATCTGTGTTCTAAGATATTTTAGGGCTTAACCAAGGTCTTGGATTAACTCGCTCTCAGAATCTGACTTCATGAAACTGTTTTGAAAAGACCAAGAAGCGTACCTAATTTTAGTATGCAGTGATAACCAATATGCGCAGCAATAATTTAAATTTGTGCAGTGATAAATTGAAAATCTGTGCAGTGATAAATTAGGTTCTGTATCGGATATAGAACCTAATTTATCACTGCACAGATTTTCAATTTATCACTGCACAAATTGAAATTATTACTGCGCATATTGGTTATCAGATAACCAATCAGGTATGCCAAGAAGATAATTAATTTCCAAATCCATCAACAATTGAACAAACAAATTACACGTTTAATAAACCAAAATATTAAAGGTTTGTATTAATAAAAAAAAAGAATAACGTAATTACAGAATTTATTGTGAAACATGAAAAATTTCTACTAAGCGAATAATAGTCGGAGCTTCTTAATTCAACTGCAGAAACTGGAGTTTTGGTAATCGTTCCAGACTATCCTCAAAGTCGAATATTTTAGTACCTCGTCGGACTACAAGCATTTTACAGTCGGTTAACGAGACGGAAAATTTACTACCAGTGGGGATACCAGGTACCGGAAATTTCAAACCCTGATATATATATATATACGATATGAACTTCTGAAGGCGGCTGTAGTCTAGTTTTTCAATTCTCTAACTAAAGTTTTCTTTGAAACATCAATTTCAAACTTTTCAAATATTTATCTAATTTTAAAAGCTTTATAAACGTTTTCAAACTTTTTGATTCTATAAAAGTAGAACATTCCCATTTCAAGAGATTTCGGAGTAACATTTTTATAAAAAAAATATTTTTCACACGATAAATTCCCAATTTCCTTTATACAGTATATTTTGTGAATTGAAAAAATGAAGTAACTGTTGAAGCATTTTGGATATCATTAGAGAAGTTTTCGCTAACAATTTGATGTTTGCACTTCCATTGACGTTTTCTGTCAGGCAGTAACATCTCGTGAATTACAAATTCAAACAAATACAAAAATTTTTTACATACTGCAAAGGACATGAATAAATGAAAATAATATTATAAAAAATAAGAGCGTTCTTTCTCATTAAAAATTACTGTTTGTAATATCTTATATTATTTCTTTATCTATTTTCTCCAAGAAGGAAAATTTGTAAAGGAAAAATTCCTAAAATCTTAAAAAAAATCCAGTTATTCATTAGAAATATTGCTCTAAAGCCTACCACTAGTTATCTAAAAGAGGTTCATAAAATTTTTTGAGGAATTTCTTTACAATTTAATGGATTGAAATTAGTTTCTCTAAGAATGAAGTGCCAATACTGGATTTAAATTACAACTTTTAAGTTAGAAGAACATTATTGGATTCGATGAATTAAAAAACAAAATTCTGTTAGGACTTCAGATGAAATTATGAATGGGTAAATTGAGTAATCACTCTGTTGACCACTATAGCTAGCGTGTTTGTTTATAAACATAAGGCTCCGTAGAACCTTTTCAATATGAAACAATATAATAGATCTTATTTTTTTAACTTTCCCCTCTGATGGAACAAAGAACTAAAGAACAGTTGAATTTTCACATTTGGGCATCTCTGCTCTTCTTTCTGGCACTGTTACTATTTTCCGTCTTGTTCAGGAGCCACTGATGGACACCTCTAGTCCATGTTCGGAAGTAATCAAAATGGAAACGGAAACATCACGTCCGGAAGTGAACATGAAAAACGGAATCGTCATTAAAAAGTCCGTTGCAGCTTTGTTCGGTGCATTCTTTGTTTGTGGACTCGTCGCAACTGGTGTCCTGGCTTATTACTATCCTCCTGAGACCCCGACCACGGTCGATACCCAGGTATGTGTATAAGCATTGCTAAATACTTTTACTGATTTTTAAATAAATACATATATATATATATATATATATATATATATATATATATATACATTCTTTTTGCGTTTTGCGGGCGTTCTCCCTTGGCCACTTCTTTCTGTATTAAAAAAATATATATATGTCGCGCGTGTGTGCGGGCCACTTCCCGCTTGCGACTTTTCTGATGAACGCACTTTGGACAATCCAACGAAGGTGGTCCTTGTTGGTTAAGCTCGGCGTTAGCCGTAGAGCATCCGAGTAAAACAGTTTCTACCAAGTTTTTTTCGAAGGAGTGAATGGAAACACTTCAGTTCTAAATTGGAGTCTTTGTTCACTCATATAATTTTTATTACACAAAATATATACAGAACGAGGCACTGATAGTCAGAAATTGAAAGTGAGAGAGGTTCATCCCCTTTTTACAACGGCTTAGGCAGGAATTTAAAATGAGGAGGCTTGTCCTCCGCGAGTAAGGGGTAAGGCAGGAATCGAAAGCGAGGAGGCTCGTCCTCCTCGAGTAAGGGCTACGGCAGGAATGATTTAATTTACAATACAAGAAATAAATAAGGCTAAATTTTGGGGGGAGTGCAGTTGAAGGTTAAGCTCCCACTTTAACTGGAGAGTTGAAGAATTCTTGGACGTTAAGCATAATTTAAGCATACAACGAAATTTAGAAAGATAAAAAAATTTAAAAAATGCTAATTTTTGTAAAGTATACATTTTAGGATGGCGACATAATGTCGGGGTGCCGACATGCACCGAGTACATTAATTACATCATATTAAATTATTACAGTTAATTACAATTTTAGCAAATTGTTAATTGACATATCTAATACTGAAGTAATCTAAATAGGTGATACAATTTATATAATGAAGGAGAGTTAACCGTTGTTCTATAATTTTAAGGGGATTAACAACAATGTTATACAATTTTAGTTACAATGATTACACCAAATTATGTCAAATATCAGAAAAATGGTTGGTTATCATAGTTTGAAAGCCTAAATAGCCAGCGATGAGGAAAGCGGAGGAAAAATACAGTGTACTTTCCATTGGAAGTACACGGACATTTATGATAACGTAACACATAAGTAATATAGAATTTGAATGACAGTTAGGTAGAAATAGTAAGTACAAGTAATGAGAACGTGTGTAACTATGTGACGTAAACAGATAATGAACCAGTGGCTTGGCAGGGAAACAATACAGTATATTATAATATAACATAATATATAACATAACACACATAATAATGTTTTATAAATTAGAAACAAGCAAGAGAGGAGATTTCATATTCAGATGCCCGCTTTTGGGTCGTCATCAGAATTCAAGTACTTGCGTCATCATGAACGAATATCTTGCGAGAGATTACATAATTAAAAGAAAAAGTAAAAAGAATACATGTGGACATATTTACATGTACGTAACTATGTACGTAATCATGATCATCAAGGGACATGTACGAATGCATAAAGTATTATACACATATCAGTACGTAACACAATAGGTTATGTGCGTAACATAGTCGGACACGAGTAAACATGGACTGATAGGTTGATAGGGCATAAGTAGACAATAGGTAGATGAATGAATAAGTAATAACATTAATAAAGGATAGCGGTCAAGAAAGGACATGGATGTATGAATGAACAACATAGAAATAATGACGTATAGAGTGTAAAGTTTTTATTATTATGTTAAAGAATTTACCATACACTGAATACGAAAGATATCCACATACTAAACACATGATTCAGTATTCAAGGTATGGAAAACGTGAAGGGAATTAAGTTACTTTATGACGTCATAGTTATTCAAATTATGCAATACATTAATTCATAATTAATACGCCATAGTTATTTAATTCGTACGTACAGTATAAGTCATTATTGGGAGAAATTAGAGGAAACGAATTAGAGAGACACAGTAATGAAGGGTTTACAGCCATGGTACAAGAGTGAGTGAAACTATTAATTAAATATATATACTTATACGAGTATAGAGTAAATATTAAGGAATTGGGTACATTTGAGGAAGAATTAAGTAAATGAATAAAGAAGTACAAACAAGGGTTCAAATCATGCCACATTCAATGTGCATGCATAATCTAATAAAATTTAGGGATGAGGGTTAGATGCAAGACAACAATAATTAATTATAATAAATTCTATAACAAATGGAAAATGGAGATATGGGTAATATTCGTTTCTCACAGCGAACTTCTAATGGCACAAACATGGATACGGCTCAACCATAGAAATGGTAGGTTGAATGGTTGTGATATATATATATATATATATATATACATTTCAACTGCAAAGAACACGCAGTATAATTAACGTAAAGAACGACGCTTGTATAGGAGAACATTCCGCGCAAGATGAGGAGGGAGAACGAACAAATGAAAAAAATGAGGTAACCACCCGGGAGGGAATCGAACCCGGGATCTTCCGATTTCCGGTCATATGATAACCACTACACCATGGTCCTCACTCGATCAGAAGTCGTAATTCTCCTACATACGCGCAGAAACCAATGCCCCGAGGGGGGCACCTCCCGCATGCCGCACCTATATATACATTTCAACTGCAAAGAACACGCAGTATAATTAAAGTAAAGAACGACGCTTGTATAGGAGAACATCTTGCGCGGAATGTTCTCCTATACAAGCGTCGTTCTTTACGTTAATTATACTGCGTGTTCTTTGCAGTTGAAATGTATATATAGGTGCGGCATGCGGGAGGTGCCCCCCTCGGGGCATTGGTTTCTGCGCGTATGTAGGAGAATTACGACTTCTGATCGAGTGGGGACCATGGTGTAGTGGTTATCATATCTGACCGGAAATCGGAAGATCCCGGGTTCGATTCCCTCCGGGTGGTTACCTCATTTTTTTCATTTGTTCGTTCTCCCTCCTCATCTTGCGCGGAATGTTCTCCTATACAAGCGTCGTTCTTTACGATATATATATATATATAATATATATATATATATATATATATATAATATATTCTGCATACCTTGATATCTTAATATATAGTGAAAAAATTATCACAACATATATGACTGCAAAAACGGTGTTTAAAATATAAACACTTTTCTAAGCATTTCTCACTCAGTCAAAAAACCTAAGTATGTTTAAAATCTACGGTGCTTACACCGAAGATATAGTATATTGAATAGGTGCTTATAAATGGTGTTTCACTTCTAAACACTTTTCCAAATATCTCTCCGACAGAACATTTTCCCACACCGTTAAAGAGCTAAACATGTTTAGAAAGAGGATGAAAGTAATACTTCATAACTTTAAATCATTTGCTTTCGTTTAAGTACATAAAAAGAGTACTTCATAAACTGTAGGTCCCCTTTGTCATATGACCTTAATAGATGTTTCAAAGAAAGCTAAACAACAACATCATTATTATTATTATTATTATTATACTTAAATATAGATTTAAGGAACTCGTAACATGCTATAACATATTCCTGCAAACGTATATTTATTAGAAACCAAACTTAAATGCCCTTACCATTTCACACTTAATCTATGCAGCTTTGTTTTTTTTTATAAACTTATAACGCTTTGTATTATTAGATAACTAATTGTAATGCAAGCCGGACGGAATCATCTTGCTTTAAATTAATTTTTAAGGATATTCACTTTTCACATGTCTCTGCCTAAACTATTTCAACTAACAAATGAGGTCAGCACGCATGCACAAACAGAGCAATAACGACTTTTATATACAGGGTGTCTCAAAAGTCACTATCTATTTCGGTGACATTAGATGTTTTTTTAAAAAATGCTATGCTGGCATAAAGATATGTACTTCTGGTGCAAATTTGTGTATTTAAAAAAAGTTAATTGGTTTATTTCGAATTTTGTGTAATTTATAATCTTGACATGCTTGAACAATTCCTCGAACCCTCAGCTTCTTACAGATGGCATTCTTGACACAGTAGTTTTTCAGCAGGATGGAGCACCGTGCCATTATGCAATAATTGTACGTGATTATCTTGACAGATGCTTCCCCGGTCGCTGGATTGGTCGTGGAGGAACACAACCATGGGCAGCACGTTCACCCGATTTAACACCATTAGATTTTTTCGCCTGGGGTTTCATTAAGTCTAAGGTGTACACTGGTAGAAGAATTAGTGATGTAGCCGAACTTCGAAATCGTATTACCGACGCAGTTCAGAAAATAACACCTCAAATGCTGGAAAGTGTGTTCCGGGAAACAACTTATCGCTTTGAGCTCTGTAGAGACACTGATGGTCGCCATGTGGAGACAGATAAATAAATAGCACTAATTCTTTGTGGCACTTACTTTGAAATAAATATATTTTTCATGTCTTAAACCAGTTTTTCGTAATTCCCATTATTTTTCAAAATAGATAGTGACTTTTGAGACACCCTGTATAAACATATAAAATTTCGGAGCAGTCCAAGAATAAGCACCCCAAAGTCCCCAATCCAAGAAAAAGTACCCCAGTTAGACCCCAATCCAAGAAACAGCACCCCAGTTCTACCTCAATCTAAATTAAAGAATTTTAACATCAACATTCCTCGAAAACTTTGTCCAGGTCATTGCATGATCACACAAGCACACAGCATCACTTTTTTAATAAGATTTTTTCCCTTACACCAATTTATTACTGGCAATGGATCTTCAACCAATAATAGTAACACTTCAATTTGAAAATTGATGCTGTCATCTTGCCCTCAAACTTCTGAATGGTTTTTACATTTCAGGACTTATTTATAAATATATCGAAACCTACGATAAAATTATTGAATGCCCGGTTAGGTTAATTGAATGCTAAGTTAGGTCAACTGTACGCCCGTGACGACTGGTTAGGTTAAGTCGTGATATTTTCTTTAAAACTAACGAAAATATCACGACTTAACCTAACCAATCGTTGAGGGCGTACAAGTAACCTAACCGGCCATTCAATTAACCATTTTAGAGCAATGAACTCCATTTTAACTCCATTTTACAGCAATCCAAGAATAAGCACCCTCGTTCGACCCCAATCCAAGAAAAAGGACCCAAAATTGATTGGGGGGGGGCTTATTCTCGGATTGCTCCCAAATTTCAATCATCCTTTAATTATATACAATTATACATACTAGCTAAAGTGGGCCCTACGGGCCCATTTAGCTATGCCCGTGGTGCCTTGGCCTTTGGCCTCATTAATTGGGGAGCCGTAAAAATATTTAGTCTGTAATGGTTGCAGCACCAGTATGAAAGTGCATAAAAAGAACTCATTTGGTAAATTTTTGAACTTACAAATATTGTATTTAGAGCACTGTAAATGGTACTAGATGTTTGGTTATATACAGTATATGAAACGTCTACTCGACATCTCATATGAATTTAGCTTTCTGAAATGAATACATAATTATAGCTATTTTGAAATGTTTACTAGATATTTAAATTATCTGCATACGGTATATAAAGATATATAAAGGCGTAGAAATTAAACATTTCATTTGTATAAGAAGTTAATTTTCTATTCCTTGCGCCTAGACGTACTCGCATTGTGGTTAAAAATATCCTGAAATTGTGATACACTTTATTTAGTGTTTGTATTTATAGGTTATTTTGAAAAGAGGAGGAAATAAGGATCACCTGAAGATCAGGGCCCCCCGCCCCATGTATTCTTGTTTTTTGCTTTACAGTACTAAATATAATAATAAATTAAATTGAATGCCCGGTCAGGTCAACTGTACGCCCTTGACGATTGATTAGGTTAAGTCATGATATTTTCGTTAGTTTTAACGAGGATATCATTTGGCAATTGAGGCTGGTAGCCCTGATCTTCAGGTGATCCGAAAATAATTATATTTGTGCATTTATTCACTTATCCCATGTAGACTAAGATCTTCTAAGTGTATTTCATGCATTTATTAATTTTATTTATTCGGCTAGGACTTGGCTAGTAGTCTTTCAAACTTAAAAGCCAGTCTGTACCCCTGAACCCTAAGCCTAGCCTTAGAACTAGGCTTCCTGATATATAGTAGGCCAACCCTAGGTTCAGTCTCTAATTTAGATAGCTTATACTTGAGAAAAGAGACTGATAAATTAGAAAGCGTTCGTGCTAGTATAACCAAAATGAGTTCAGAGCTGATACATAAAATATCCGAGGGAAAATTAACTGAACTAGATATGTATGTATTCATTTAAAAAGCGTCCACTTATAGAAAAAATATTTCTAATATTTAAAACTGATAAGTGACTTTGACAAGGCAAATTACAGGAAGTTATTTGATCGGGATACATAGTCAGTTACAAGAAGAAATGGATATAAGAGATCACCTGAAGATCAGGGCCCCCAGCCTCAATTACCAAATGATATCTTCGTTAAAACTAACGAAAATATCACGACTTAACCTAACCAATCGTCAAGGGCGTACAGTTGACCTAACCGGGCATTCAATTTAATTTATTATTATATTTGCTACTGTAAAGCAAAAAACAAGAATACATGGGTGCCCTGATCTTCAGGTGATCCGATATAAATTGAAAGTCAACAGTTATTAAGAGTAATGCATTGAAGCAATTCTCTTCATATAAACTTTAAATTACACTTAAACTTAAACTTAAACTCCTTTCATTTCACTGTTAGATAATTCATCAGACACTTTAGATTAGTCTTTTCGGATCACCTGAAGATCAGGGCCCTCAGCCTTCGTTAGTTAGCCTTATAAGGCTAACTAACAAAAATATCACGACTTAACCTAACCAATCGTTAGGTCAACTGTACGCCCTTGATGATTGGTTAGGTTAAGTCGTGATATTTTCGTTAGTTAGCCTTATAAGGCTAACTAAAGAAGGCTGGGGGCCCTGATCTTCAGGTGATCCCAATTTAGATATTTCAACTGACTTACTGAAATGTCTAACAAAATGTTTAATTACTGTGAAATGTCTAATGCATTAGACATTTTAAAATTCACAAAATTGGGCCAATGAAACGTCTAACGAAACGTCGACTTCTATTCAGAGTGAGTTTAGATAATTGTGATTAGGTTTTGAATGATGGTGCTCAGGAGAATGATGTCTCTCATTTATTGTGATTTAGAGTAACACACATGTGTGCTTCAAATTAACAAGTAAATGTAAATTCTAACACGTTTTGTATAGTGTAGACAGTAATTTAAATAACTTTATTATAAAAGTTGTTAATCTCGCTTTGCTAAAACCGTCTATGGGAAGTACTTTTGAATTTCCATTCATTTAGAAAGCTGCAGCTAAATTCTTCATCAAAGGCGAAGAAGAAGCGGATCTTCGACTTCCGTCCTCTCTAAATCCTTTGCATTATGTCATTCGTATTCAGCCTTTTTCCTACGGAGAGTTCAATTTTAGCACCAGAGGACACGTCGATATCACTTTCAAAGTTGTTGAACCGACGGCAACAGTAACGCTTCATATGGTGGATATCATTACCATCAACGAAACCATTAAGGTAAACAGAATTTTAAATTGCAAAATGATCTAAGTACCACTTGTGCATTTGCAAAAATTTCAAACTGCGTTCAATAAATGGATTTAGTTTTACCTGTAATCTAATTCTTTAGCTCGTCCCAACCGACAATCCAAATGGAGACGGCTTACAATTCACTAGTCATGCCTATGACGTCCGAAGGCAGTTCTACATCGGCTCTTTGGCTGCTGAACTTGAGGTCGGGAAATCGTACACGATATCCATGGACTACATCGGATATCTGAATGACATTCTAATTGGATTTTACCGCTCATCTTACGAAGAACAAGGGAAACAGATGTATGTAAAAATTTAACAAAATACTTAAAGGTTTATTTTTTTTAGTCATTATCTATTTTTATATCCGTTTAGGTTAGTAAAATGTTACATGTCGCAATGAATTCTAATAACAAAACTGTACAATTTATTTCCCTCGTCTTAGGACCAGTTTAATGTGTGTGTGTATATACATATACATACATACATATATATACATATATATACATATAGTATATATACATATACATATATACATATATATACATATATATACATATTTAGGAGTTATAGTCACTGGTGATTTAAAAGTAGCGAAACAAAGTACAGCAGCGGTCAATAAGGCGAACAAAGTGTTAGGTTTTATAGCTCGAAATTTTGAGTACAAATCGCGCGATATTATAGTTCCACTTTATAAATCATTAGTTAGACCCCATTTGGAGTACGCGGTCCAATTTTGGAATCCGTATATGCGCAAAGATATAGACAAAATCGAAAGAGTTCAAAGACGAGCAACTAAGATGATTCCGTCGCTTAGGTCAAAGTCGTACGAGGATAGGCTTAAGGAGTTAAAATTGACAACACTCGAGACCAGGAGGTTAAGGGGTGATCTAATCCAGGTTTTCAAAATTATGAATGGGTTCGATAACGTAGATAGAGATAGCTTTTTCGAAATATCTCAATATAATAGGACTAGAAATAACGGGTGTAAGTTGACAAGTAGAAGGTTCGAGACAGCAGTTGCGAAAAACTTTTTTACGCATAGAATAGTAAATAGCTGGAATAGTTTGCCGGTAGAAGTAATTAGTAGCACATCTATAAACATGTTTAAAAATCGATTAGACGCATATGTTGATAGAAAGGGTATAGTTTAAGGTAGTAAAATTAAGGCTTTCTGGGGATAGATCCCACAGCTCAACACAAATGTTGTGGGATATATGGAGGCAGCGTCTTGGGTTAGGGGATACTCTCTGTCCTTACACACCCCATTTAAAGAGATTCCTCTGCCGAGCGGTGCCCCCCATAGTACTGTGAGGTATTGAAAAACTCACGATCTTCACTTGCCCCAGAAACACCTTTAAATGGGAGACCCCAAATGGGTGCACACACATTTCTACATTACTGTACAGTCTTTACAGCCACACCTACTCTTTTTCTCGTAAGTGTATATATTGTAATGTATATGATTGTAAATTTTGACTTGGTCCGCTATCGATATGGACCGTGACTTGATGGATACCGTAATGAAATTGACTGGATTCTTTGGATCCGATATATTTGCATGTCCTTTATAAATAGATATAGAGTGTAACATATTTGTGGACAGTAGTCTATTATGACTTGATCCTCTGGATCAGAGATTCTATCTTTAGTTTTAAATCGATAATTAATTAGTTTTAAATTGATAATTATTAGTTTCGTAAAAATTGGTCGTTGCCAATTTACCGGCAGTTTTTACATAAATTTCTTATGTTCTTGTGGTTCGGAACCCACGTAAAATTGTAGGTCCCCTCCGCCACCACGGAGGACATACACAATACACGAACACAGTTAGGTAGACCAGCCATGAGTGGATCCTAGGGTCTTTGTTGGTCTGAAACATTATAACATTATAACATTATATATATATATAGTATATACATATATATATACACATATATATATATATATACATATATATATATATAGATATATACTGTATATACACATATATATATATACATATATATATACACATACATACATATATATACATATATACATATACATATATATAACATATATACATATATATATATATATATATATACATATATATATACATACATATACATATATATATACATACATACATATATATACATACATATATATATATATATATATATATATATATATATATATATATATATATATATATATATGGGATGAATTTCACAATTAAACACGTGAAATGAATGAATGATGCAAAGTCACAAGGAAAAAGAAAAATGATTCCAAGGCCTTTCGCGTATTCAGAAGTACACCCTGACGAGATGTACTTCTGAATACATGAAAGATCTTGGAATCATTTTTCTTTTTCCTTGTGGGTTTGCATCATATATATATTTCTTGTATTCAGCTTCCTTGGAACCACTCATTTTGAACCGACATCGGCGAGGAGAGCTTTCCTTTGCTTTGATGAACCTGCTCTGAAGGCAACGTTTGATATCTCAATGGCGAGAGAAGAAGGAATGGGCGTTATTTCGAATATGCCAAAAATAAGCTCCACTGCGATGTAAGTATGCAAAGAAAGAGAACTATGGCTTTATAACAGCATAATGGACAATGCATTTTTGTCAAACTGTATACTCTTCCTCAGTTATTTATTATGAGTACATTCAGGGGCGGACTAAGCGGTCGTGCTATCGGGCATGAACCGAGAGCCCGGGACATTAGGGGGCCCGGCTGCCCCGCCCGGCAGCCATCATAAAACAGTGAGAGTGTTCTCAGTTGGGTCAAGTGTCTAATCGAACTGTAATATGAAAAAAATCGGATTTGAGGGGGCCCAGGACCTCTTATGCCCGAGGGCCCAGGTTGCTGTCAGTCCGCCCCTGAGTACATCTTCTGAGAGATGGGGAACAAGAATATACCCATTGCTACAGCGACATATCGTAAGAGGCTGTTGGCCTGTGAACTCACCGTCAGCCATTACATTCCGCATGTCCTTCTAGGAGCCTTTTAGAACCACACTCGGCATAACATCTTGGACATCTTGTTCTAATAACAATATTTGTGAATACTGAGTGACTAAGATAACATCATCTTAACAATGCATTCTGTTTGACTGACCACACTGTGTTATATATGTATTGCTAGTGAGTGATCAGGTCATCAAGTTTGCCCTACTTTACCGCTGTTACATCAATTACTAGGTTTTCAACACGTATCAAACACTACTTAGCTCCTGACTTAATTTTCAAGGAATCAAACATTGAATTAAAAAATTAACGACTCAGCCGCGATTTGTTAATCAATACATTTTAAATCACTAAATACCTCATACATCACTAAGAAGGTTGTCTTCAGTATTATGTCACAAGTTCCATGATCAAAAATCCTACCTTGTCCACTCAATTAATTCTTGGTCTTTTACCTGAAAGGTTCGAGGTTTCTCCCGGGGTGACGTTCTTTCCAGGGGTGAGCCCCCCAAATGTAATTGATCAGTCATTCATTGCTCCATTCGTGGGTGGGTGTGTCTATATTAATACACGTCTGGTAGTGCAAACACGAAGATTGTTTTTAACTCATTCTTTTCCTCCATGCAGCCAAGTGACTTTCACTGTTTTTACCTTTTACAATAATCTTACTTACTTTATAATAAGAGCATAGCTCTGTCACAAAATTTAAACGACAATTATGACTTTCATTTTATTACAAAACACAAAGTTTTAATATTTAATCTTATGTTTGTCCATAGGATAGATTAAATTACACTTACGTTATACAATTAAAAAAGGGAATAAACCTTGATTGGAAATGAAATAGGGAAAATACGATCTTCTGATGGACTGTGTACGATCCTCTCTCAATGACAAACTCTTCTCCACTGACTTCTTGATCTGCGTTGTTTGCGCGCTGTTTTTTCCCATCCCGAATTCAATTTTCATTTTGCATTGGGAAAAACAATTGTATTTCTTTTTCCAGTTAATCCTGGAACTTAGAGACAACTTAGAAAATACGCCACATCACGAGTTTTACAAAGTCCTAACTGTTTTATATTATTTAATTAATTTATGTTACCTATTAGACAACATTAAATTATTTAATTTTACTTCTATATATCAAGTACTATTTAAACACCAAAACTGTTTATGAATACAGAACTGGACGGACTTTTGGTGTGGCATCACGTGACTGGTATTCCCACACCCCATTGGTTGAACAAACATCATATGTTCCAGTAAGAAAATGTTGAAACCTGTTCGGATGTTTACATGCGTGCAGTCACGTAGGTTTTTGGGGGAATTACATGAGGCCTATTTGGAATTTATATCCTAACTAACTTTTGTCTTTCGTTTATGTTAAAAATTTTACTATATTTTACAGTATTAATAAATTTCCAATTTTGTATTCCCAACCACCATGTTTGATTAATTTATGATGTGACTTGTGTTTTGTACAATTCTATAATTTTGCAGTGCAAAATTGAATAACCATCAACTTTGCTAGTTTAGGCCTATTTTATATTTTGCCCCACTATATTTTAAATCTTGATTTTTAAACAACTTGTATTTATGTAGGCTTAAAGTTCACATGATGTAAATATTTAGAGTTTACTAATTACCTAATATTACACTATTTCTACCTTTTTTTTATCCTTTACAACGGTTAGCTCTAATTTCTGCTAAGTTCCATACTCTTAGATCAGTATGATCAGTTCAAAATAATCGCCTTAACAATTATTTAGTGTTATTGCAACAGGATTAACATTTTTATTGCTCTAGTCTGGCTTCATTTGGATTACATTTCTTCCCTATCTTACTTAGTCTCAGCGACCGCAGCCCGGTGGATAACACTGTTTTCCCTATAAGCTAAGTGAAAACACCGAAGTTGGGGGTTCGACTCCCAATAATGCTGATAATAATAATAATTCACTAGTTAGCGTAATGAACCGCAATTGTTTGACTTGAACCCTGTACCAGTCCGTGGTCCCCCTTACTCATTATTCCTATTATTATTTATCTCACTTAGCTAGTTACTTATCTTTACGTTATTATGTACAACTTGACCCTACTAAACTCATTTATTAGGCAAATTAGATATTCATTACTCAGCTCTAAACTAATTTAAAACATATCTTGTGACCACCTAAAGAAAATCAGTTTAAAAGTGTAAAACATGTGCAGTTTATTTACTAGTTACTGCAAGATAAACTTTTCCTTCAGAATGATAAATTAAGAAAGAAATCTTGGGCCAAGATTTCTCCATTCCCTAAATTTTATTGAGATACAAAAGACAAATGACTACAGGCACATACGTAAACAGACAGGTACTTTTGTCACTTCATATCATAGAAGTCAGTCCTTTGCGATGTTAATGAGCTACAGTTCTTTTATGTCTTACTCCAATTATCAGTCCTATTCATAATAGTATTAACATCCGTATCATCATTTTCCCTATATATCATATATTTTGTTTTTTAAAATTGCTTGCATTTGCACTTCAGGAATGATCAACCAGGATGGTACTGGGACAAGTTCAACACCACTTTACCAATGTCTACTTATCTTGTGGCATTTATTGTGTCGGACTTTGTTTCAAAAAGCTCCAATGAGAATGATCATGTTTTATTTAGAGGTAACCTAATTAATTAGGCATAAAACCAATATTTGTGAATAAAATAATGAACATTTAACTTATAATGCATAAAAGAAACTTTTGTATCGAGATGAAGTCGGTAACAGAAACCCGAGCTTTTAATTATTTTAAACTGATCTGCGTTTACATTCTTTCCTCCTTTCTCCCTTAGTATGGGCACGAAGAGAGGCTATTGACCAGGCTGATTACGCTCTCGATATTGGACCTGAGGCTTTGACATTTTATGAAGATTACTTCAACATACCTTTCCCTCTCCCTAAACAGGACATGGCTGCCATACCCGACTTTAAGCAAGGGGCTATGGAAAACTGGGGTTTAATTACTTACAGGTATAGAAGTACGATTTTGTTATTATGCACAATTATTCTGTAAAACATTTTTAAGCATATCCCTACGTTCATAGCATTAATGCTACCTTATACAGAATGAAATATGTAATAAAAGCAACATCGCTCAACAAATTTATGACGATACATAAATGATTCACTTAATTTCGTGCGGCCTCCTTTTATGTTGTACAACTGAGCGCACTAAGGTTTTTGTGTATGATTATTGGGGGTGGGGTAAACTATATTCGAATGGCGG
This sequence comes from Bathynomus jamesi, assembly GCA_023014485.1. Classification (NCBI taxonomy): domain Eukaryota; kingdom Metazoa; phylum Arthropoda; class Malacostraca; order Isopoda; family Cirolanidae; genus Bathynomus; species Bathynomus jamesi. Next base: position 638,341 of record JAJOZX010000480.1, on the reverse strand, counting down.
AATAGTGTTGCTAGATATGCAAAAGGTTTGTCATATTTAAGTACAAAAAATATTTTCCAGCCACAACAATACAAATCAATTGCAATGGAGGGGTTCACCTACGTTTTCGCATAACTGTATTAATTTATACGCTGATTAATTAAATTTTTTGCATGTACAGTCGCCTAAAACAGTTTTGTAAAGATCCTTTATAAATGTATATTAGCGATTCGCTAGAAGTGGATTGGAATGGAGATATATGATTGGATATAAAACTGCGAGGATGGGATTTCCACATAAAAGAAGCCTCATATCTAATAACACTTCCGATACGGCAAGTATAATATGCGGGTGCATAAGATGCGGTGATACACCTGCACAAATTCCATGAAAATGTGATTTTATCACTTGTTTTTGTTTGAAACAATATAATATGCTCATAGTGAAATATCTCTTTCCCCTACCAAATCTTCTAACTCACTCGCACACCCTGAAGGTACTGTCGTTATAATAAATTATAATTCTTATTAATTAATCTAGTATCTATTATTAATGTTTCGCAGTTAAATAGATTCAATCAAGTGGCATTAATGGATAAAGTTAAGACATTATTAAACCAAAGAAAAGAATAGTTTACCTCTTTCCCCGACTTTTACGAAAGAATATACATACGGCCGCAAATGCGCGTAAATACATTTAATTAAAAATGTTTTCGCACAATTCCAATCATTATTATAAATATAATTTCATTCAATTCATATACAAGTGTGAGAGGTAGATTTGGAAAATAATTACACCTAACACCAGTAACAATAACTTCCTCAAATATTCATTTTATGATTGACATGTTGGTTGCGAAAGTCAGCCTGTTTTCTTCGGTGCCTTTCACTTTCATCTTTGTTTTACACTTGTAACATGATGATGTACGGGGCTCCAATAAACCTTAGCCCCCCCGCCCATGGCCTAAACCATTAGAGTTACAGTAAAACTAAACATACCTTACAAAAGAGAATTTAATCCTGCATTTAATGAGAAACAATTAAAACGTGGTGTTCCCGCCATTGGCTTCCAAGACAGCCTGAATTCGCTTTGGGTAGCTTGCCAAAAGTGACGTGAATAGATCTTGATCGTTACGCAAATTTGCTAAAACAGTTGCAATGTGTTGCGTCATTGTATCCTTCGAAAATCGATTTGCTGCAGGTTCTTGAAACAAGAGACATTCAACTTTGTCCTTTATAACTGATCCAATGTGTTCACAGACGTTCAGGTCAGGAGAATTTCCTGGCCATTCTTCATTTCCAAAGAAATCGATCTCATGGTTCCGCAACAACTGTTGAGTGGCTAATGCCTTAAAGCAGGGGACCTTATCATGCAGAAGTGTGACCTGATCGACATCCATAACATTGTTTGGGTTTCTTAGAAAAGGAATGACATGCTGGGATAGAATAATATCACGAAAATACTGTTCATCGCAACTCTGACCATTTGGCTTCAGCACCCACATGAGCTTCTTTGCAGTGAACAAAACAAACACACCAACACAGTCTGGACTTTTTAATAATTCACGATAATGTTCATTGTCATCGATTTCATCTGGTGTTGTGGCCCACACTCGATCATTTTGGTAGTTAGGTCGACGTGTTACATAAACAAAAAATTCATCGGAGACAGTTAAATGCATGAAATCATCCACATCCCAATCTTCAAGATAATGGGCAAACCACATTCTGTCATCGATGTTAAGTTGAGTTTTTCTTGGTTTGGAAGTTCATGCCAAGGCTTTAAACCTTGCCTATGACGGTACAGTCGAATGATTCACCACTAACGATCTTTCCTCTCAACACTTCGATCTCTCTAGAAAGTTTAGCATAGCTGTTTTTCCGCTTACGCGTACCGCTTTCAATGATGTCCTTTGTTTCCTGAGAGAGTGGCAAATTTGGGCGCCCAGATTTGGTTGTATCCACTTCACATTCATCCAAAGTTTTATTCCAATTTCTTTTGACGAAATCCTCACTTCTTCGCAACTTTTTGGTAACCCATGAACGTGTTATAAAGGTGGCTCCAGCATCACGAGCTTCCCGAAATCTTATTGCTCGTATACGATCTATCACACGTTGCCTCTCCGAATCACCAATTAATTGAGAAGCCATTATATTATTACTTTATCAGCTAGAGTAATTTTAATACCTGCAATAAATAAAGAATTTTATATATTTTTATAATCACTAAAAACTATTTCGATATAAGTAAACATATAAGCTGCAAATGGGGGACCTAAGGTTTTTTGGAACCCCTTATTTATGTTCTCCCCCGCGGGCAGGAACCAGGCAGGCACCTTTCCATGGTGGGGAAGATTGTGTGTCCCAATGATGTCGTGTGCCCTACTGGATAGGACCACCCATGCCATGGGGGACACGACGGATGGTTCAGAGTCTTAAAAGTAAGTGCTGTCACCTCCCCTAGGTTTTGGGACTGAGACCGGTGAGCAGTATCTTCCAGTTTCCTGTGTGTTTGCCATGTATGGAAACTCATATATTCCCCGTATCCCTTCATCTGGAAGTGGAGTCTGCCATGAAGTTGCGGTTCCTTGGTGGGCAGCACGCTTCTTTGGTGGGAGATAGGGGTAAAACGGGAGGTTCAGTATGGCTTCGCTGAATCAATCGGCTGGCCCCGCGTAGGCTATGGTCAAGTGGGCATTAGTAGTGTCGACTGTTGACACTCCTTTCGGTCCTGGGGATGCCATAAGACACTAATGGCTACCTGCGTATTCCTCTACGTCACTCCTGGAGTGGTCGGGACATTTAGGCTCCCGGCAGAAGACTCCACTTCCTGGGCTCACCAGGATCCAGACCTCTTTCTGTATGGTCACCATATTCGATGCGTAGACGAGACACAATTCCTGCAGCTGGTGTTTGATCGGCGGCTGACCTGGCTTCCTCATCCCCAGTCCATTAAGATCTCGTGCCTCCGAGCGCTGGACCTGCTGCGAATTTTGGCTCACACCTCTTGGGATGCTGACTATGCAACTCTCCTCCGCTAGTATCGGAAACTTGTTAGGTTAAAGCTTGACTATGGCTGCGAGGTCTATTCCTCGGCAACACCTACTCGGTTTTGGATCTTGGTTGCGGTCTATCACACCGGTATCCGCTTGGTTATAGCGCGTTTAGGTCTTCTCTTATTCAGTCTTTTGACTGGTGCCAGAAGGCTTCTCTATATTTTCGTCGCCAGTCGCTGACCGTTCGTTGATGTATAAGGTATAATTTATGTATATATTTAAATAGTCTTTGCAACACACATTTTAGCCAACACAGTTATACAAGAACTTTGAGGGGTATAATTAATATCAGTAAAAAAATTTTTCATCTTGATAAAATAAAAATTATAATTAAACCTCTTAGAAATTTGTTCATGGAAAAAACTACATCTTCCTCTTACAGAGAAACAGACTTGCTTTACGATCCAAAGCTATCAGGAGCTTCCAACAAACAAAGGGTCGGATCTACGGTTGCTCACGAATTAGCACATCAGTGGTTTGGTGATCTTGTATCGCCATCTTGGTGGAGTGAGCTGTGGCTCAACGAAGGGTTTGCAACTTATATGACAGAAGTTTGCCTTGAAGTCGTAAGTAGAAAGTGGTTTAGTTTATAGCCAAAGTTTCCTAAAAAAACAACTTTGATGGATGTGGTAGTATGATTTGGCTTGCAAAAAGTAAAAATACTATATATAGTAATACATTTAGCAAAGCATTTTACATTAGACATACTGTTAAAAAAAATTAAAAGAGTTTACTCTTTGTTTAGGTTGAACCTTCTTTCAAAATGGCGGAACAATTCATAACATTAGAGCTTCAAAACGTTTTTGCAACGGATTGTTTCGAGACTTCACATCCGATCGACGTCGAAGTAGAAGATCCATCACAAATCTTCGAAATATTTGACTCTATATCTTATTCCAAAGGTGGTTAAACTCCACATGAAGCATTTTTATGGTTAATAAATTTTCTGTTATATACAGTGTTCATTATGTTATTAGATAGTGAAATAGGCGCTTTTAGTCCCAATTATTTTATTCTTTCAGGAGCTTCAATTATCCGTATGATGAAATACTACTTAACAGAATCTACTTTTAGACAAGGACTCACTAATTATCTGAACGGATTGTAAGTTTATTGTGGTTATAAAAAATAAAAACGGGCTAAAATTTTTGTAGCTTTTCCAAAAGATGAACATTCATATACGAGTAATTCAATTTACCCTGTGGCTGACTTAAATTTGAACCAAGAAGAACCGACTTTGAAATATTTCAACCAAACCCAGCCCATTTCCATTTCATTTCCTAGAATCTTCATGAAATTTTGTATTATTTTATTTGCATTATAAATCACCGCTTTTTAAATAAATTTATCCCATTCAAAACCAGGAAAACTGAAAACACAAATGAGTCCACCCAGAAACTCTCACGAAGGATTTAATCCCTCGTGTTACTAAAGTGCGACAGTTTATGTCTGTGACCGACTGATTTAAATGTTCATGAATTCCTTAATATTATCAACAGTTTAGTTCCCTCTATGAAATTCACCTTAGAAAGTGAAAGGGATAATTCCATCCCATTTCTTTGTATGATTATTCATAGAATTACTAATGGCTTTAAATTTGAAATTTGTTGAAAGCTTACGAATAATGATTCTTACGTACATTTCTTTTTCGACCATCATAATTCCGTTAAAGGGTCTACAGTACATTAATTTCTATGTTCCCTAAGGGTATCAGGACAAAATCCCCCCGTGGACAAAATCCCCTCGCGGACAAAATCCCCCATGGACAAAATCCCCCCGGACACAACCCCCCCGGACACAATCCCCCCGCGGACAAAATCCCCCTAAGGCTTTATTAAAAAAAGAAGAATACGACTGACTTTATTAAAGAAGAAAAATTATATTGGAAGGCCATGCCGACGAGGACGAAGAGAACCCACTTTTAGCATTTCTATTTGGAATATGTACTCAAGAACAATTACAGAACTTCCACGTACAAATAACTCTGTCGAAGGCTGGCATAGACGCTTTGCATCTCTAACAGGATGCTCGCATCCAAACATATGGAAATTTTTAAAAGTTTTAGGGCAAGAAATAAGCTACCAACAGGCATTTATTTCTCAAATTATCGCTGGCTTGCCGACAGAACCGCAAAGGAAGAAGTATAAGTCTTCTTCTTCTCGCATTTTGAAAATTGTACAAGACTATAACAACAGGTCTATTTTTGATTTTCTTAAGGGAATTGCTTTTAATTTGTCTTTTTAAATTTTGAATTTTGTTTGACTTTGTGTTTTTAATTTTTCTTCTTCAATAAAGTCAGTCGTATTCTTATTTGTTTGCCCGGTTAGGTAATTGTACGCCCTTGACGATTGGTTAGGTTAAGTCGTGATATTTTTGTTAAAACTTTAATAAAGTCAGTCGTATTCTTATTTTTTTAATAAAGCCTTAGGGGGATTTTGTCTGCGGGGGATTGTGTCCGGGGGGGTTGTGTCCGGGGGGGTTGTGTCCGGGGGGATTTTGTCCGCGAGGGGATTTTGTCCAAGAGGGGATTTTGTCCACGGGGGGATTTTGTCCTAGAAGCGTTCCTAAGATCTCTTGAGAATAGTTACCCCAGAAATTTTAGATAGTGAATTTAACAAGTTGTTTTACATTTGCAGCAAAGTATGTTATCTAAATTATTTATTGAAGAACTGTAGAAATAAAGCTAAGAAATCTTTTTTATACCACTAACAAATAGAAGAAAGCACTTGACAACATATTGTGTTTGCCAAATCATAAAAATTTCATTCACTTCACTCACGTGGTTAGAGGCGTAGAAATTAATGTTGTGTTTACTTACAATAATTCAGGCAAGAGTTTATTGATTCACAATAGCACTGCGAATGTCTCTGGATGTATGTACTCTATTAAATGTAAAGATTGAAATTTAGTATATATTGGTCAAACAGGGAAACCTTTGGCCAATAGAATCAAACAGTATAAATAATGTATTAGCAAAGTTAATGAATCTAGCGCCATATTTGTTCATATACTTATCAATAATCATGTAATTTATTGAAGTAATTCAGGTGACTTGTTTAGAAATATTAACAATGTTGAAAGAAGTATAATTAAAATAGCGTGTATTAAGCATATTAGTAATTTTAATGTTAGTTCCGGTACATATAAACTTGATGACTGTATTTCCAACCTTATTTTTAATCAGTGTAAAAACAGTTTCCCATCACCCTTCAATAATCCCAGGGATTAGACCCTTGGTAAGAGTTTCTGATGAGCATGTATGTAGGCTGCATATAGACTGTTTTCAGTATCCCTGAAAAGGAGTTGAAATAGACAGTGCTCGAAGGTACTCGGAGTGGATGTTTCATTTTTTCTGCGGGTTATTTCAGAATAAAGAAGTTCACGCATTCAGTGCGAGTCTCAGCCATATATATATATATAATATATATATATATATATATATATATATATATATAAGCTACATTTCTCCTCAGTGCATGGTATTTACTTTACAGCACGGCTTACTGTTACTAACGCAGTAAATTTTATTCAGTTTAAAGGGAGACTTCTATGCAACAAAGGGTCAAGATTAAAGCGATTCTATAGCTAAAATCTTTATTTTCAGGAGATACTCCGCTGCTGTGGATGATGATTTGTGGTTCTACTTAACGGAACAAGCTCATGTCGACGGTACTTTAGATAAAAATTTGACTGTTAAGGAAATCATGGACACTTGGACCTTGCAGATGGGTTACCCCGTTGTTACTGTTACAAGGAATGATGATGGGACAGTTCATGTCACTCAGGTTATTCCCTGAAAGCTTATTTCATATTCACTTAAAAAAATTAGCAGATATAATTTTTTTCTCTTCTTCTGTAGACTTGAAACTTTTGACAAATAACCTAAAATAAAATATTTTATTTTAAATTTAAAAGTTATTGATATGACACGAATTTATTTATTTCTTATACTGTACTGTTTCTTCTTTCATATTAATTATGGCCATTTATTCTAATGCAAGTAAATCATAACTGTTTACAGAAAAGATTCCTTTTGGCAAAGAGCGGAAACTCAGTGGACACTCACAAGTACATGTGGTGGATTCCTCTCACCTACACTTCCGAAGACTCTCCAGATTTCAGTCAGACGACTGTAATGGAATGGATGAACAACACAGAAAAAGAGAAGACACTGACGGGATTTCCCTCCAAGGACAAATGGGTCATTTTCAATATTCAAGAAAATGGCTACTATAGAGTCAACTACGACACTGAAAACTGGAACGAACTTATTAAGCAATTAGTTACCGACTTAACAGCCATTTCCACGATCAACAGAGCTCAAATTATCGACGATGCTTTAGACTTAGCTCGAGGAGGTGAGTATGACATATAACTAAGCTGTTTGTTTATATTTTAATGATAGAAATAATTAATACATGTGTATGTTCAAACATGCAACTGTAGCTTGCATTAACCCTTTCACTACACTACAAGCATAGCTTTGAAGCGAATTATAAGAATTCGAATTATAATACATATACCCCCGTTTTTCAACCCCAGAGGGTTTATAAACTACACCCGGAGTTCAGAAAAGATTAGGAGCTGGTTTATTTACCACACCCGGATCTGAGAGCAAATTGGACGTGCAGTTTATATGCCACACCCGGAGCGAAAGGGCTAAATATAACACATTATGTATGTAACTAAAAAAGAACGTTATCATCTACTGTTTGCTGATTAAAATACTGAGCAAGCATTGTACTCGGGTGAATCGTTATAATCACTCATCACGTGATCATTGACTCTATCATCAAGGACATACATTATTTTCCTCTATTATTGTAAAAAAAGTGTATTTTTCATTTCCATAACCAGGTTTGCTTGATTATAATGTCGCCTTGGATATAAATGCTTACCTTAAAGATGAGACAGAACTTGTACCTTGGTATTCTGCTATAGATAATCTTGCGTATTTGGAAGTAATGTTCACAAGAACATCTGGATACGGAGCATTAAAGGTAATTTAGTTTTCTGCTTCTGAATCTCAGACACATTAATTCCTGTTATAGAAATAAGAAAAAAATATATTTTTTTCTAACAAGAAAACATATTTTGAACGGTTTTGTTAGAATTTCACATTTACGTAAGATTTACAACCTCAACAGGACTATCTGCTTACTTCGTCGATTCCGTTGTATAACAGCGTTGGATTTGATGACAGCTTAAATGATCCGCATGTAGAACAACTTAAGCGCATGGGTGCATTATCTTGGACATGTGATTTACAGTACGAACCTTGTCTCAGCAACTCGACGCGACTCTTTAACCAGTGGATGGCAAATCCAGATAATTCCAGGTATTAAAATCTTTAAGTAATTCACTGTACTTAACGTTAAAAACTGTAGTTTTGTCTTTCATCTAAATTAGTCTTCTGGCTGATGTAAAAATTTTGGAATATATTCAGAACCAACACAACAATGGGAAATAATTGTCTAAGTCACTTTGCTGTAAACAAGACTACAAATCTTCAGTACTTTAATCCTTTCTTATTTCCTACTGTTCTAATTACTAATTAGGGATTTTACTAAAACTGTATGTTAACAAAAAAGGAATGCATCATTTAGTTTATGATAGAATTTCCTTTATAATGGCAGTAGACTGTGTGTGCAAATATTTATTTAAATGACAGTTTCATATTTCTATCACTACGGGAAAACTTAACTATCAAATAAATTTCAGCATCATTTCTCCGAACCTGAAGACGACCGTGTATTGCAATGGCATTGCTGAAGGAGATGAGACTCAGTGGGACTTTGCTTGGGAAAGCTACCTCAGTTCCAACCTCGGTACAGACAAAGACAATCTCTTATACGGAATGGGTTGCAGTAAGATACCATGGATCTTAGAAAGGTATCATAAATACTTAATTAAAGTATTGAAAGGTTTCTTCGTAATCTAATATACTATTTCAGAAATGAAGCCTTATATACTGTATATATATATATATATATATATATATATATATATATACATATATATATATATATATATATATATATATATATATATATATATATATATATATATATATATATATATATATATACCATATGTCCCACAAAAAAGTACACCCAACTTTAGATTGTACTAACTCCTCCAAAAATTGAGATATTTTGGATCTGTTTGTTTGATTTAATATAGCAAATTATTCTTTGTTAACGTTCAAATTTATTCATGTTTAAACGATTTAGTCTTTAAGCATCTGCTTTTAACTGAAGGGTACAACAAAATGGATTGCGCAAAATTGGTCAATGAAAAAATAATGTGTGTGCTATCGATGTAATGAAAAGACAAATACACAATAATAGATACTTTAACATAATTTTAATAAGATACAAAGCAGATTTTTCTTTATTCCTTATTGCAAAAGTTATGCTTAGTTTCGTTTTCTTTCAACATGACCGCCATTCCTATCGATACAAATTTAGAGTCGAGCTCTCATCTTCCCCATCACTCTTTTGATAAGATCTGAATTGTCTTTTAACAAGTTGATTTCAGCTGTGATGCGAGTCCTCAAATCATCTAAATTGATAGGTTGTGATGCAAATACTCTATTTTTCAAATGACCCCATAAAAAGTAATCACACGGGGTCAAGTCAGGGCTTCTGGGAGGCCATTCAATGTCATGGCCTGTAGCAATTACTCTTTGGTGGAAGACTTCCTGCAAGCGTTCCTTCACAATAACTCTCCTGTGAGCAGGAGCTCCGTCTTGCACCCACCAAATACGATTAAATCGGTTTCCATACGTAATACGTATTTGTGGAAGGATTTCTCGGTCTATCATTTCTAGGTAAGCTTCACCATTTAGATTACCATCGTAAAAGACCGGGCCAATTACCGCTCCATTACCGCACAGTCCTACCCAGAGAGACAGTTTTTGTCTAGAGTTTTTCTTTTCGTAGATATGATTGTCAGGTGGATGATTTTTTGGTGCATACTGACGGCAGATTTGTCTGTTCACTAGACCATTCATAAAAAAGGCCGCCTCATCTCCAACCACTAATTGTTCCGTGAATCTTTCTGGTTTTTCAAGAAACCACTGGGCAAATCTTAGGCGGCGAGGTAGATCTCCTTCAATGAGCTGATGTCGAATTTCCATTCTGTATGGGTACAAATTCAAATCCTCACGAACTATTCGATGAAATGACATGCGTGAGAGTTCTGTACCATTTCGCCTGGTGGACACTTTTGGATGTCTCTCTAATAAATGCCGAACATGCTGAATGTTCTCGTCTGTTCTTGCCGTCTTCGGATGGCCTGAACGTCCTTTGTTCAAATTGAGGACCGTTCCTTCTTCTTTGTATTTCCGAACATTCTTCAAAATTACATGTTTAGTTGGAGAAGCTCTATCGGGAAATTGCAGTTCGAAGGTATTCTGAACTTGTTTTAAGCTTTTAGTTTGCAGATAAGTTGTGACCATGAGAACGCGCTGCCTTCGTGTAAACTGCATGATAAGGGTTTCAAAGTTATTTATAAATTTAGTAATTCAGATTCTTCATTTATATGTATGACTCGTATCTTAGATACAAAAGTTCGAATTATTTAAAAAAAATATTTGCAATATCCTTCGACGTAAAAAGGAGCACATTGGTTAAAGCAAGAGTAGCTATCTGGCTGGGAGAAATGATCATTCCGCGCAACACATTTTGCTGTACCCTGCAGTTAAAAGCAGATGCTTAAACACTAAATCGTTTAAACATGAATAAATTTGAACGTTAACAAAGAATAATTTGCTATATTAAATCAAACAAACAGATCCAAAATATCTCAATTTTTGGAGGAGCTAGTACAATCAAAAGTTGGGTGTACTTTTTTGTGGGACATACGGTATATATAGATATATATATGATGAATAAAACCACGAAGGAAAGGAAACACAAAAATGGTGCTCAAGCGCTTTCGTCTAATGACATCCTCAGGAACACTGAAGTACATAAAAGGGTTACGGCCTAGAACTCTCCAAATGGCTTGTCAAAGTCTTGTCCCCCATTCTCGGAACTATCTCTGATTCACATATAAAAAATTCCATGGATCTTACTGAAAAATTGAATAATGCACGTATTGAAACTAACGATAGATTGATCAGTTTTGACGTTTGTTCATTGTTTACAAAAGTGCCGATTGACGATATGCTTGACTTTCTCTCCCAAGAATTACATAAGTATGACCTGCCACTACCTTCACACATTGTTTTGGAACTTATTAAGCTTTGCATCAAAGACTGTAAATTCACTTTCAATAACGAGTATTATCAACAAGTTTTTGGGATGGCCATGGGCAACCCCTTATCGCCCCTCCTCTCCAATATTTATATAGAGTTTTTCGAAATTACTTACATTCCGAGAATCCTGGGGGTTGGCATCCCTTGGTTGCGGTACGTCGACGATATTTTGTGTATCTGGCCCATGAATCGTGACCTGGATAACTTCCTCCTTCAGTTAAATGATCAAGTCCCCTCCATTAAGTTTACTTTAGAAGTGGAACAAGACAATTCAATCCCATTTTTGGATGTGCGTGTACATAGGGAAAGCCCAGGTTTTAAGTTTAGTATCTATCGGAAAACAAACAATTTGTCCTACGTACACTTTTACTCGGGACATGACACTCCCACTAAGAAGGCCATTTTTTCATCAATGTTTCTCCGCGCCTTTAGGATCGCCAGTCCGGAATACATCGATGCCGAATTGGAAAAAATCAACGGTATTGGAAGTGATCTGTGTTATCCATCTGCGTTTATGGAATCTTGTCTCAACAAGGCAAAACGAACTTTCTATCGTGTCAATAATAACACTCGTACTTTGTCAAAAAATATTTTAGTACTTCCATTTTTCCCGGGCTTTTTAGGCATTGCTAATGTACTTAAACTTTTGGATATTAATGTAGTATTTTCATATAAAAATATTGTGAAAAATATCATAGTAAAAAATAGCCCTACCAATAATTCAGGTATTATCTATAAAATTGGGTGTAAACAATGTGATTCCTTTTACATAGGTCAGACGGGAAAGGATTTGCACACACGTATAAAACAGCATCAATATTCCGTTAGAACAGGACAGTTGTCCAGTGCCCTTTTTGTCCATTTGTCAGAGTTATCCCACTGTATTGATTGGAATAATGCTTCAGTGTTATTCCACTCTAGCAACATTGTTAATAGAAATATTCTTGAGTCTGCCATTATCCAACTTTCAAATAACTTCAACCTAAGCAAAGGTCTTTTTCAACTCGATCCTGTTGTTTTGAATTCCTTTAAAACAGATTTAGATAAGAAGGGTAGAACACTAAATCTTTGGTAAACTTGTATGCTACTTTATTAACTTTTAATTTTCATTTTATTTTTATATATATCGAAACTTGACCATCAAAGGCAGAGTGTTAAAACCCGGGCAGATTTCCAGTACAAATTTGTATTTTTATAATTCATTTGATCTTGTGCTAAAAATCGATATTTTTCCTTACAAATCTGTATGCCTCTCTGATAATAATCCTTTAATTTTAAAATTTTTATTTTTACTTCTCCGTTTATATAGGCCGTAACCCTTTTATGTACTTCAGTGTTCCTGAGGATGTCATTAGACGAAAGCGCTTGAGCACCATTTTTGTGTTTCCTTTCCTTCGTGGTTTTATTCATCATAAATATTTTTCACGTGTTACTTTCGTGAAATAATTTTCATATATATATATATATATAGCACACCGGACAAAAAATTAGTCACCCCTCTCAGAATGTACCTAATAACGTGTGACGGCGCCTCTGGCCTTGATAACCGCACGAATCCGGCGAGGCAGAGACTCTACGAGGTTGTGCATGTACTGAACATCGATTTGCTGCCACTCGTTCATCAGCCGGTCCCGAAGTTCCGCCAGAGTCCGTGGGTGTCTATTCCTGCGCTTCACTTTCTGTTTCCAGCCTGAACAACAACACCGACGCATTCAGGATTAAAGGCTTCATTGGACCTGCGATGTACTCGTCGCCTCCCATCATTGGAGAACAAACAAAAACGGGACTCATCGGACCAAATTACACGTTTCCAATCTGCCGCAGTCCAGTTTTTGTGCCTCTGAGCCCATTTATAACGTGCCAATTTGTGACTTGCTGTTAACAGCGGCCTCTTCCGTGGTACCTTGCTCCAGCTGTCCATCGTATGCAGTTCTCGTCGCAATGTTCGTTCGGAAATTGGTCGCTGGAGAACCTCATTGGTTTCTTGGAGCAATTGTTCTCTGGTTTGAAAACGATTTGCAGTTACTAGACGAGAAACATGGCGGCGGCCCCTATTGTCGAGAATTGTTTTCCGGCCACAGTTACGCCGTCGATTTTCAGTTGATTGCGAACTACACCACTCTTTGTAAACTCGCTGGACAGTACGCGTTGACACACCAACAAATTGGGCTACTTCAGACATTTTGTGTCCGTGGGCTCTGCCAAACACGATGGCTCCTTTTTGCCACTGAGTAACGTCTGCCTCACGACCCATTTTGCAGACTATATCCAACACACACTTTGTTCTTCACCACCTCACGAAACAGATCTGATCCTGTGTGCTACGTCACCGCTACTTGTCACTTACCAATGCTAAATCAGCGCCCTCTGTGTGACCTTGAACTTCCTACTATCGGTGCTATTAGGGGTGACTAATTTTTTGTCCGGTGTGCTTATGTAACAGTTTTTTTGCGCACACCTACAAGTCGCTACAATTGGTGTAGAACAATGCGGTTTTCACCATTCGATGCGTCTTTTTATTGTGCAGTGCCCATGCTAAAAAAAAATTCCCTAACATAAATCCTTCCCCCCTTTTAGGGGTACAGTTCTTCCCATTTCTTCAGTTTTAATCATAATTTTGGCACAAAATGGGGGAGGGGTGGGGTAATGAGGGAGGGGGGTGGGGTTAATGGGGAAACTCAGAAAAATAGATGCGATATATATATATGTAACCAAAAAAAAATTAAAGTAAATCCTTTGCAAGGTGCCAGCCCCCTTCCCCCTTGGGAGTAATGGGGGAAGGGTGGGGGTAAATGGGGGAGAGGGGTGGGGGAGGGGGTATTGGGGGAGAGGGGTGGTGCAATGGGGGAGGGGGTGGGGTTAATGGGGAAACTCAAAAAAAAATTGGTGGGGTAAATGGGGGAGAGGGGTGGGGGAGGGGGTGGGGTTAATGGGGAAACTCAGAAAAAAAATGATAATCAACATCGATTCCGGTCAGGAAGATCATGCTTATCACAACTAATGGAACACTATAACAATATTATTGATGCACTCGAAACAATGAAAACTATGATTTGGCGGGCCGCAGGGCCCCCAATTACTGTCGGTTCAGTTATTTGGTCAATAAAACTATAGAAATGAACACAGTCATGAAAATCTTAGGCTTCAAATCCGAGCTCATTGTATTAAGATTTGTGAAGCTTTAGATTTTCATGGCTGCGTTCTTTTCTGTCGTTTTATTGAATGAATAATTGGTTTGCCAGTAACTGGAAGGCCGCAGGCACCCCAATTACTGAGGCCCAAGGTGAGAGGAATAGGAATGATATCCAGATAAAGGGCTACTGATGTTCAAAATAAAATACGCCGTAGGCCCACAATTCAGCCGAAGCACCGCAGATCTAGCAAAATCGGCGCGTAGCGCCGCCCTTTTGCTAGTTATTATCTATTACAGGGATAGAATAATGTTTTATTAACACATTTATCATTAATATTTATTGGTATAATATTAACACTGGTCAACAAATTTTAACTTTTTTTCGATGACATGTATGAAATAACCTGTTTTTTATTAAATCGGATACGCTGATCACAAAAATGACAGTCAAAAAGATGTAGCACGCACAGTTTTTTCGTTATCCTGGATTTTTTTTATTTGTATGCAAAACATATGAACGTACATATCACTAATTACACAATTTGAAGTAATGACACTATTTAATGCGAATACATTTTTATTCACTAATAAAACATCGTATTCTCACATGGTTGACAGAAACTATAAAAACACTAAAAAAAATAGAAAAGTGAAAATAAACGCGTTGCTCTAAATGAAAATTCAATACAGATAGTTAATTTTTCCTCTTATGAACGGTTTCATCTTCCCTTTGCAAAAACGAACAATAGTCACTCATCACGGCTGCATCCCACCTTCCTTGATAGTGTTGTTCCATTATACTTATATCCTGAGGGAACCTTTCACCTTGTTCATCACTAATGGCGCCCATGTTTTCAGGAAGTAAGTCCAGATGGGAATGTAAAAAGTGAATTTTGAGTGATATCCGGCATCCCAACTTTTCATAGTTACGCAACAATTCTTCTACCATTTCTTTATAGTTCTTTTCTTTTTTGTTACCCAAAACCGCATGAACTAAGGATTTAAAAGATTTCCATGCAGCTAACCCAGTGAAGTTTAGTTTGAGATCGAAACTGTTATCATGCAAAAGTGTTCTAATTTGCGAACCAACAAAGATACCTTCTTTGAGTTTTGCGTCACTTAATTTTGGAAACGTTTGCTTTAAGTAGTTAAAACCATTACTATTTTTGTCCAAAGCCTTCACAAAATTTTTCATTAACCCCAGCTTTATATGCAACGGAGGAAGAAGTACCAACTGAAGATCCACTAATGGCATATATTTAAGATTGTTTTTCCCAGGACAGAATTCTTCTCTCAATGGCCATTCCTTAACAACATAGTGGTGTTCTGTTGCTCGACTATCCCATAAACAAAAGAAACAACAATACTTTGTAAACCCCCCCTGCAGTCCGAGCAAAAATGCAATGACCTTCAAATCACCACATAACTGCCAACGATGTTCCTTATATTTGATTGCATTCAGTATGTAGGACATGCTCTCATAAGATTCCTTCATTCCAACGGCATGGGCCACAGGTATTGAAGCCTTTTCGTTCCCATTATGCAACAAAACTGCCTTTAAGCTTACTTTAGACGAACCAATAAACAGCCGCCATTGTTCAGCTTTGTGTTCAAATCCCAGTTCTTCCATCAGTCCATTTATGTCTAGGCACACACAAAGTGAATCTTGCATACCATAAAACGTCGACAGTTTCTGATTTCGCTTTCTAAATACAGAAATCCTTGTGCCTTCAGCCAGCAAATTCCACTGTTGCAACCTTGATCCCAAAAGTTCTGCTTGTTGCTTTGAAGATTTAGATCACGTACTAGGTCATTAAGCTCACTTTGCTCAATTAGGTGCGGTTCTTGGCAACTCTGTGGAATGTAACATGGATCGGAGGATGTTGACGGACTTTCCATACAGTCCTCTTCTTCATCGAGAAAAGGACATTCCTTCCAGTTAGTGGGTGGTACAGGAGTAGGAAGATCTTGTCTGTGTGGCACTGGTTTCATTGCTGAAACAATATTTAGATATTGAATTTTATTTTTGCTGCTCCTCGAAAAACCTGAAATTTTCGTAAAACAGAAATAGCAGTCTTCAAGGTGGCTGGTTGGTTTACGCTATATCATGGAAACAGCAAACGGCATGTTGCTCTTCTTTCCTTTCATCCATTGAATCAGGTTTATATAGCACGATATGTAGCATACATGCGGTGCCCAAATTTGTCCTGATCTCCCAAATGGTAACGAAAATAAAGATAATAGGCTTGTTTTACCGTTTTTGTTATAGACCGACGTTGTGATTTTGCTGTAAACTGTCCACATACATAACAAAAATTGTCTGGCGAATTCACACAGCCACGATGGTGTCGTTTCTCCATATTAACAATATGAACTTTTATTAAATTTAACTCTCTTTTCACTTTGAAGACCAATTTATTAAAAAAAAAAAACACTGACAATAAAACACACAACCATTCTCAAATGGGCACAGGTTATGAGTGACGCCTAACATGGACGCACTTGTTGATACATCTCCTCTTACTCTCCCTCTGCCCTCCACTCCCGCCAACAGTCACTAAGCAATGGTTATTTTTTAAACAGCTGTATGAAAGGATCATTACAATTTTTTCCAAAATTGTGACGTGTCAGCGTATCAGAATTAATAAAAAACATTACAGTAGTTTCCTTTTATGTTACCAAAACCTTGTTGACTAGTGTAATTACTACATTAACATTAATATCCAACTTATTTTTTGCTCTTACCGCATATATGCTGAACCTCCGTACATATATAGTGTAGATAAATTCGATTCCGTTACAAATCAATGAAATATTCAGAATTTCATTGATATAAAGTATCTAATGAAAAAATGTTGTCGGAAGAGACAGTATCCTCTTTAGTTTTTAATTAAAATATTAAGGAGAAATAGCTAGGAAGACTATTATACTGTATATCCCATAAGAACGATGAGAACCAGAATAAAGTGCTTAATTAAACAAGTAACCATTTTCTTCAGGGAGTAATTCGAACTGCCCGAAAGAAAATATTATTAGACATTTTGTTTTGAAGATACCTTGAAATGGCTTTTACGGAGGGAAGTGGAATTCGAATGCAGGATGCTTACAAAGTCTTCAATTCCGTGGCCAATAACGATTACGGAAGAGACATAGCTTGGGCTTACTTACAAATGGAATGGAACAATATTGGCAGTTAGTAAGTTCTTTTTATCGTTTTTTAAACATATTATTCAACACGAATATCAGTGTGGTACCTCGCGAAAATGCATATCCAAATGTCTGACAGTGTGTATATGAAGTGTAGAATAGACTATTGCATAGTAAAACTGGTATGCAGTGTTATTTATCATCATTCTTTATAGTAGTTGTAATTTTAACTTGTACTATTGTCATATTCCAAAACAAGATAGTGCTGCGGCAAAGAAAATGCATGTTTTTAATGCATGAAATTTAAAAGGTGAAATTAACTGTTAACACGACTGTCTTTTTCCTTCAGTTTGGCCACACAGTTTAGATCCTACATTTAAAATACTCAAATATCTTATAGTAGTTTCATTCGATATCAATGAGCGAAGTCATCTCAAAGAGTTATTCCCTTATGCAGATACAAAGCATGAAAACATTTTTGTAATAAATAGCTAGCTAACTTCAGATTTCTCTACTCATATTAAAAGTAGCAGCATGAATAACGACACAAGTCTCTTTTCTTTTGTGCTTCTTTTATAACATCTGTTTATAAACACAGAAAATAGATAAGGAAAGGTGGGGCATCTCGAGACCTCAGGGCAACTCGGAACATCCCCTCTACAGCCAAAACTAGTGCTGCCATCTAGCTTTAATCTATCTCCGTCGGTGCCGACGCTGATCAGTGGCCTTGAGACAGTGGTATGGGGCGGGTTGCGCCACGTAGCTCCGAAAAAATGAGAAAAAATAATTTTTTCTCCATTTGATCTATTATCAGCGAATTTTTCCTTGATTCATAATTCCAAAGCTGTAAGAACTTATTTTGTTACTTTTTGTGTGTAGGCTACTTATGGATCACTGTTTGATTTTCACGTATTGTCGTGTCTGAAGTTTCTTCAGCCACCACGTAGTACTGAAATTTGGGAAAAGGGGCAAAAAGGAATCCTGGGTTCCGAGTTGCCCCACGATTTTTTTAACCAAAAAATTACAACAGCTTTCTCAAATTCTACTTACACCTAATGCAAAGCTAGAACGCTATAAAAAGTGATATAGAATAGAATACAGAAGGTGAAGATAAATGTTTTTGTATTTAATTAGTCCAAATACTCGTCCTGTATGTCTATAAAAATGTGATTTCCTTACGGGTCCCGAGTTGCCCCACCTTCCCCTATGTGAAAGACTTGATTAAAAATATGGAGATGGAATAATCAAGAAAAAAAATATGGGTAACATCGCAGATGGAATTAAAGAATTGTGTATAGATTATGAATTCAAAATCTGAAAAAAAAATCAGAGAGAGTTTTACTGGTAAACAAAAATCGAATGTTTGCCTAACTTCAGTTTATGATTTAGGTCAAAATACCAAAATCATGAGATTTTTACTGTGGTTTATATAAAAAGTACATAGTCAGTGAACACAGAACCTAAGGTATGAGGTGAGAAAGAACGGTACTGAAGGTACAAAAGACGGTCTCCAAACGGAGTGGGAAGATGTGACTGGTGATAGAGCAGTAAGAAAAGTGCTGATATAAAGGTGATGGGGTTGAATAATAGTAAGATGGAATGGAAGTGGAATATATCATTCAAAGGAGTCTTACATTTCATGACAAACCACGAGGTATTCTACCTAATTCCCTTCTAAATAGTATGGAGTAGCTACATATTAATTATTTCTTTTTACTTTCTATAGAATAAAATGATTACTTCCCACTCATTGTCACTGAAATTGCACAAATGAAAATACATACAGTGAAAATCCAGATTTGAAAAGGAAAGTTTCTTGATTTGAGACACACTGTCATTCCAACAATGTCATTCCAACAATATCATTCCAACAAAGAAACAAACAAAAACCTTTATTCGGAAAAAGAATACAACTTACAAGTTACGTAAAGTTTTAGAATATTTTCCTGTACTTTTCCTATACTTCCTATACTTTTTCTATACCTATACTTTTCCTGTACAATTTACAGTAGATACCTGATATGACATTAATACGAGTATATTTACAATATTCTAATCTGAATATGCCGTTGGAAGCATGGAAGCCTTTTAGGAAAATTAATAATAATAATAATAATAATAATAAATAAAAGAAAAAATTTACAAGAGTAGTGTTTGATTAATTATATCAATCTTACACAGTTTTAAATAAAATGATCAGTTGTATATTTAGTAGAAAATAAATGATGCTTAATGAAAAAAAAAGTAAAAGTGCTTAATGAACTTTGCATATTTTAGATAGTTAATTATAAAGTGGGAACTTAATTACTATGGTAATAATAGCAGTACTGAACTTATGCATCAGTAGGAGCGGATGAGGTACTGCTTTAGTGATTTACGAAATACATTTAGTGATGAAACCTCTCTGATGTTTATAGGAAATCATTCCATACATCTGCTTCTTTAAAACAGAGTGCATTTCCCGCAGTTTCCATCGTATAGTTTGAGTATAAAATCTCTGGTGAATCTAGTATTATAATGATGAAATATTTGATGTGTGGTGATTGCTCTTGGAATGGGGTGATGTATGTTGATTGTTATTGATAACTTTGAACATATCGACACCAACACTGAATGTGTATAAGTTAACCCAAATAACATATTATATCACATGTTTTTATTAAGCGAACATAGAAAATAAATGTCGAATAGCATGCATTTTGCATTTAAATTTGAATTCACATTTTGCTACACGTAAATAAAACGATCATATTATTTATAAGCTTAAAATACCCACTTACTTTTTATTGATATTTTATTGACAATCTAAAAATAATTTAATTTAGTAACTTCAAAATTAACTCCTTTAATGATTTACTTTAATATCTGTGTGCATCGATCGACATATACAGTTTCAGAAAAAGTTCGCCTTGAAACAAAATTTATAAGTGACCCCCCCTTCTTCACCCCAACGAAAAAATTACTAATTGGTAATATTATCTTTATCTATGGCTATGTTATTCTTTTTGGGGACACCAATAGAATTTCGAAAACAAAACACAGTCATTATTGATTATGATGGTTTTTTTTGGGAAGTTTTGAGAATTTCATTTTCTTCCGAAACTGTTTTTATTTCATCCATTAAAGAAATTTCAAAATTTACCTTCTTTCACAAATTACTGTACACATTTAATGGCAAGATATTAAATGCTATAAAGATCAAATACCACTTACTGTACTTTGAAGTTTTGGAGAGCCAGTAGCTTTTTTATTTTCCTATTAATGAAAATAATTTCTTTAAAATCAATTGTGTATACAGGGTGGTGCATAACTGTGTTTCATAAATCGCAGGTATTCTTGAGAAAAAAGTAAAGAAAAAAGACCATATAAACATAGGTCGAGAAACCCGTAGGTTTCGCGCTATAGCACACGACAGAAAAAAAACTCCAAAAGATTTTTTACATTTTATGTAAATACACAGTGTGATACATTTGCTTCATTAAAGTAAATGTTCGAAATTCGTTCCTACCTCTTCAATGCGGGTTTCTCGACCAATGTTTATATGGTCTTCTTCCTTTACTTTTGTCTCAAGAATACACCCCTGCGATTTATGAAACATTTCTGCATCACCCTGTATACAGTAAGTGCTCCGTTTCGTGTTTTTCAAAATTCATATATATGACACCAATATTATTCAATATTGTGTATAACGAAGACAAATAAGGAAGTAGTTTAAAAAACTATTTGATTTTACCCTACAAATTTTACTCTACAAATCACTGTCAGTTAAATATTACTGAGAACGGAATTTGTTTAAACAATTAATTTGAACAATTAATTTAAACTTTAAATTGTGTAAACGTTGTATACAAAATGCTTTGCTCCTAAATCCTCTACATAAATTAATGAATTTACTGTTTTCTGGCTGTGTTCCAATTGAAGGTTTGTTTATGTTTTCTATTTTCATAACAGCTATGGGGCTTATGACATTTTGGGTGAATTCACCTATACCGTATCCAGTTCTTTTAATACCGAACAAGAGTTTAAAGAAGTAAGTTACTTTTAATTCATTTAAACTGATAACCAACTTTAATTTTTATGATTAATTAAATACTGTATACCAGTTGTATTCTTTAAATTTTATGATGATAATCCTTACAAATAATTTATATAATATACGAGTATTAAAAGTTGCTAATAAGCTGAAAGTTATTATATGCAAAACAACAAACGATTTCTCATCCATTAGAAAACTAACTAGATATATCATTGAATATGTGTTTTCTTTCTTCATTAATCGCTTTGTTGACAAATAAAGAGATAAATAAACAAATAAATTAACTCCATTATTAATGGGTAAGTTTTCTTACTGCTTTATCTCGTCCGCAGTTGGAACAGTTGAAAGAGGACCATTATGCAGATTTGGGTACCGCAACTCAGTCCTTTGATCAAGCGATGGAAAATGTGAAGAACAACGTTGATTGGTTGAACAATTATTATGAAGTCATCAACCAATGGTTGACCGACCATGGATACGGAGACGGTATTGGACGTGAAACAAAGAAGTTGCAGAATAAAAGTTATAAAGCGTAAAATAATTATTATACAGAAATACAAGGAAAATGTCAATCACTAACTTCAACTCGTTAGAATTAAAGAGGATTTAATAGGATTTGTCGAGGAAATACTTTTGTATATAATTTTTTAAAAATTTAGGAAAATATTGTTGTGAACAGTAAATAATAATTATGATCTGAGTATTTTAGTTTCTGTTTATGAATGTATGTATATAGCTCACATGCTTTAATTGCATTTTATACAAGAATTTAAGAAAATGTAAACTTTGCTTCCATCTTGAAAAATCCTATATAATAGTTCTCAAAAGTTTTCCCATGTACAAACTCTCTTAAGTTCAAGGCTTTGAATGAACTTTCATAAAGTACAACTTAAGAACAATAAGAACAACTTTGCTTTCTTATGTTAAGTTCATCACTCCCATTTCATCTTTAATAAAACAACCTTTGTTGTAAATAAACTTTCCAATTCCTTTCCTTGTTTCTGTTTCCATCCATTTTAATGGGACGTCTAAGATACGATTAAATACTGTACTTTCTTTGTATGTAAAACTGTTCAAAGTATCTTTCACAACATGATATCATCTTCTTTTACTATTAGTTTATATTGCAGATACTTCAGTCTTTAAACGTGTTTAGATTTTCTTTAGAAAAAGTGACTGATATGAGTGGGTTGTGATGATGCTTGTTCTTCCTCTGCACTAGTGAGAAGTTTATTGTAACTTAATTTTCCATTAAACATTAAATAATTAGGAGTTTCTTTCGACACAAGGCTTTTATGGTCTTTGGACAGTGCACTGATGATGCTTTAATTCAGGGGTCACCAGTAGACGGACTCCGGTCCACATCCGGACCGCTGATCAGTTTCTTATGGACCTCAAGAAATGGTTCCAAATTAGAAAAAATTAAGAGTGCCTATTAAATCGGCAAAAAGTTTTAGACCAGATGATACGACAAATTTGTCCAATATAGCTGGCAGTGTATCATCGTATTAATTAACGTAGACACGTACTCTTGCAGTCCTTCAGTACTTATTCTGAAGTTGTGTTTAAAACTTTTCATCTAATATTTAATAGTTTTTATCACTTTTTAAGTATGGATCGTAAACAGAAATTTTTTATTCAGAATATGGAAAATTTCAACACGAGTGGACTGAAATATACCGTTTTGTACGTCCTAAGTTTACGAGTGCAATGCAATGCCTATGTGTTTAATTTCTCAGGAAACTGTTCCATTTTTAAAAAGTAAGAATATTAACCGACATTATGAAACGAAGCAAAAATTTCCATGAAAAAATACACTCTCGACAGTGAATTACGAAAAAAAATGATAAGTTTACTTATAGTCTTTTATTAAATCCACGGAAACAGTGAAACATTCCCTGACTGAAGCATTACTATGAATATGATGGACACTAAATAAAAATCAGAAACCTTTTTCTGATACTGAAATTATCAAAGAGTGTATCGATGAAGCTGCTATTGCTCTTTATGGTAACAAAAAATGCAGTGGTTACGAACCTAACTATCAGCATTGAGCATTGTCAGGAAGACGTACTTTCACAGGTTAATTTTGTAAACATAATTAATTTTATTAAAAAACGTGATTATTACTCCCTTGTGTGAACGAGTTGTGACATCACAGGTTTTAGTGTTTATCCTTTTTTATGATAAACCATCTTGAAAATTCTACGAGGAGCTTCTGACTATTTTGTCAGTGAAAGACAAAACTTGAAAGGTAGACTTTCCGAATCACCAACCAGAATTTGTGGTTAATTTTTGTAATAAAAAGGATTTATTTTAACGTGATGGTCTTCACCTGAATGGCGTGAGAGCAGCTCGTTTTGGTAGACTAATAGACTAATTCATGGCTCTGTGATGCTGTTCAGTAAAAAACAGCGAAGCTCTTACGCAAACGACCAGCCTAACAGAAATTTTCCTTACAGTGAGCGACTGCCTCCACGAAGAACCTTGAGATTCTACTGCGGTACTCAAAATTTTCTGATTGTATTTTACATTAACCCTCGAAGTTTAAGATTTAAATTTGATGAACTACTAGGTATTGTCCATGACCAAAAATTTGAGGTTGTAGCAATTACTGAATCGTGGTTAAATACAGAGAGTAAGGATTTTCTTGGAGACCATTATATTCCTGGTTATGAGATATTTAACTGATGGAATAGAAAGAAGGGGTGGTGGTACTATACAGAGGAATACAGAGAACACCAAACAGCAACAGACCGACTGGTTCCTACGAGGCTCTCTGTTTAAAGAGGAAGCTTAAAAGCAAATTTAAAGACAAGCGAAAATTTTAAAGCAAAACAAAGAAGAGAGGTTGAAAGAAAGAAAAGAAAAATTTCGAGACAAGTCAAAATTTTGAAGCAGAGGAGAAAATCCGAATGAAAATTCTACAATACTTTTGTGTGCTGACAAATACTTTCATCTGGTGGTTTAAAGCAAGATAAGCATCTAGTCTCTTTTTAAAGGACCCGACCGAATTACTTTGAACTACTCATACTCTGTCGTACGAGACATTTAGGCCAATTTAAATTATCTCAAATTAGGACTAGAACTTATGAACCATTTTTTGTTTGTAATTACCTTAGTTTTGGAATCAAATTCAACTTCACAATAAAAATTCTTCTAATACTAAAACATTTAAGAATTAGCTCGAAAAATTTCTCTTAAGCGAATAATTTTATTATACCATCCAATAAAAAGTGTAAAATGAGTTGTTATTTGCTTATTTGATTTAGAGTAAAATGTTTATAGAGAGCTGATTAATTAAGTCAAATGACCGGTATATATGGCATCTGAAAGCGCTTAAAAAGCTCTATCAGATACAGTAATTTAAAATTAAAAATTAAAAATATGAATTTACAAAAAAAGAAGTGGTCATAAAATATGAAAGGCTTAACATATGACTTATAGTTTAAGTTGTTACGTAGAACGTTTACAGTGTTATACATGGTACAAATGTCATGTCCTTACCCTTGATAGTTTTTGTTTCAGGAATTTATGAAGATCATTTGTTGCTTAATTCTCGAAAATTATGCTTAAATTGCAATTTGAGAAAAAATTCATTTGAATTTTATATCATAATAAGTAGAAAAAATACCAGACCACATACTTCGTATGTAATATGGTATTATTACATACTCGCTTGGTATACTATCGTATTATTACATACTCACTTTTTTCAACATAAAGAATTTAAAAAAAACATTTATTTAACGCACCATAACATTGTACTCTTTCTATGACCTTGCCCCTGCAAAAATAAAGTCGAGAAAATTATTAAAGTCAATGAATTTTACCTTAGAGAGAGATTACTGGAGGTGATAAAGGCTTAATACCTCTTTTTTTGAACTTTCTCTGACCATGTGGAAATAAATTTCGGTACTTTTACATTATCCTCCTAACACTAAAACACTAATTTTTTTTTATAATGGAAGGAAAATAAAGTACGTTAGCAAAACACTTTTCATTTTTAATCGTGAAAAGGCGTGAAAGCTTTAATATCTCGCAACATCGCAAGAAAGGTATTTTCATGCTCGAAATTACATCATTAGTTATATGAATAAATATTCTTAACCTAACCTAACCTAACTTGAAGCCGGCTAACTACGGCTAACGCCTGCGGCGGGCTGTTTTTAACCTAACCTAACCAAACCTAACCTAATCCCAACACTAATTTTTTTATAATGGAAGGAAAATAAAGTACCATAACCAAAACCAAACCAACATTATATAAAAAAATTAGTGTTGGGAGGATAATGCAAAAGAACCTAAATTTCTAGAAAATCATTAAAATATGTGAAATTTACTCCACAAATATGTTCCTACAGGAGGTATTCGAAGCCTAATGCCCCTTTTATGACATCGCCACTGCGGAAATAAAATCCACGAAAATCATCAAATTTAACGCCCTTGACGATTGGTTAGGTTAAGCCGTGATAGTTTCGTTAGTTAGGTTTATAAGGCTAACTAAAGAAGGCTGGGGCCCCTGATCTTCAGGTGATCCGTATAAACTTACAATTAATGAATAAGAAAAGTAATTATACGGTTAAATATTAAGGAACTTCAAAGATAAAGGACTCGTCAAGAAATCTTGTGAAATCCCGACGAGTAAAATATATCCTTAACACAATATACAGTGCGTTCGAAAAGTCTCTCCGCAGTCAACCAACACTTTAAAAAAGTGTTTGACAACAAGTGTAGACGAGTTGCTCTGTGCCTGCAAAATGGTGGAAAATATTTTCAACACATGCTGTAAAATCAAAAGGTTATGTAATAAAATCACTAAATCATGGTTCAATGAAAACATTGTAGTTTGTTAATTTCCTATGCGTTTAACATAGCACTGCAGAGAGACTTTTCGAACGCACTGTATAATAAATCCCACGATAAATACTGCAGCGTAAGTTACCGTCCGCTACAAAAGTTAACTTGGTACTTACGTATTATAGGGACTACCAAACGTCATTTTCGTTTAAAGTAACGAAAATATCATAACTTAACCTAACCAATTATCAAGGGCGTACAGTTGACCTAACCAGGCATTCAGTTGACCTAACCGGGCATTCATTTGACCTAACCGGGCATTCAGTTGACCTAACCGGGCATTCAGTTGACCTAACCGGGCATTCAGTTGACCTAACTGGGCATTCAGTTGACCTAACTGGGCATTCAGTTGACCTAACTGGTTAATATTGGTTATTTCACCTAAATATCTTCTGATCTTTTCATATTAGGCACTCGCTGTCACATTTCGGGCAAGTTAAGGATGACAGAATAAAACGGAAAATGCCCGGTTAGGTCAACTGTACGCCCTTGATGATTGGTTAGGTTAGGTTGTGATATTTTCGTTAGTTTAAACGAAAATGATGAGAGCAAAAATACATAATAAACAGTTTGGTAGTCCCGATAATACGTAAGTACCGTTAACTTAAAAAATTTAAGTCAATAAAATAACCAACAGATCTCCAATTGATTTCTGGGTATATAAAGATCGTGGGATCACCTGAAGATCAGGGCCCCCAGCCATCTTTAGTTAGCTTTATAAGGCTAACTAACGAAAATATCATGACCTAACGTAACCAATCGTCAAGGACGTACAGTTGACCTAACGATTGGTTAGGTTAGGTCGTGATATTTTCGTTAGTTAGCCTTATAAGACTAACTAAAGAAGGCTGTGATCTTCAGATGATCCAGATCGTGGCGTGATCTTAATAACAATGATAAACTCTAACTCAATACGAGTTGAAATTGAATCTCAATGAAGATATAAGCACACTTTAAAGTTATAGGCAAAGTAAGAAACTTCTTAAACTTTCATGCCTAACTTACAAGTAAATACACGATAAATAATAAACAAAGTAATTATAAAATAAATATGTATTAAAGTAATATACAATTTATCGAATAAGTTGGTAATTTAGGTGACTTTAAGATTAATAAGAGTAAATCTCCAAGCCGGTTCTTTAACTATAATTTGTCCAAAGTGTAAAGTAAATTAAACCTTTACAATAATCAGATGAATAATTCAAAGTCACCTTACCGTAAATTTTCTTAGAAATCAGGTTGGTGATACAACAATAAATAAATAAGGGCTCAATATAGGTAAATATTTTGCCTAAATTAATGTTAAATAAATGAAATCTTAAGCAAAATTAACCTAAACAATTGAACAATGAAATTCAAAGACAAATGCCCAAAGTCGGGTAAACTGCAAAATCTATGTTTCAGAAGTGACTTTTCAAATAGAGCAAATAAATCCAATTCAAAAAGGAGTACAAAATTCAAACTTTGAAAAACGCTCAGGCCCAAACGAAATCAATCACTTTAAGAGGAAAAGAAGTTATCTGCACGAAGGCGAGAAGTATAATACAAACTAAGTTTCAACACTTTTGCTAAGTTTCAACATTTTTGCTCACTGACCACTGACAGCTTATCGCACGGTTTCAGACACCCGCAGCGTGGTTTCCATGGCGGTGTTTAGCGAACCCGCAAACAATATGGTATGAAATGTGTACATACATTAAGGGAGAAGATTGCAGACACCAATCGACCAGGGAAGTACTCCTTGGGGGAACATTAGGCAAGAGATAGGAAGTGCTGGAACTCCCGTTTCTCTTGTCACTGTTCTCTTTAGCTGATCTTTTTCCGTGTCTCGTCTACCCTGTCAACAGTCCAGCATGCTCTCGAAAACACACTTTTCCCTCTATTTTTTACTATACAATATATACATGCATTTTACACACTACACAATCTTTTCAAAATGTATTATAAAAAAAATGTAATAAAACGGCATCATGGGCCTCAGAGACCTTGATTTTGGCTTTCTCTCCTTCTTATATTGATGGGGGAGGGGCGTTCGCCCTTGCCCCCTCCTTGCTACATAAAAAAATTGCATATACATACACGAACCTGTCCAATTAATTCTGTACACCGATTTTTGCTTTCAGCAAAAATAATTTTTAAGATAGTTTAGCGGTATTCTACAGTACTTTAGCCCTTTTAACCCTTTTTAACATTAATAATAATGATAGATCGAGCCTGTAAGCGCGAAGCGCGACCAAAGAGAACGCGCCCGTCCACTTATTATAATTATTATTGAAACGGGAGCGAATGTTCCACCTGTCTTTTGTGTACGAAAATAATTTTTTAAACAAGCTCATTTTACATATAAATATTTTCAGTTTTAGCGTTTAACTATTATTATATAATATATAAATTAAAATTGCATTAACAGCAGACAAACTAATAAATGTTAAAACACATGTATAAAGTTAAATTTTGAAAGTCATGTACAACATAAAAAATCCAAAATATTAAGATTTCTTATTTTTCAAATTAAATGGACTCTTCTTCAAAGCTCATTCCTTACCTGTATTATTCCTTCATCTATCTACAGCTACTGTATTGCATTAGAACATGGATAGGCCAAAGAATTATATATGATAAAACGTCCTTTGGAATCATTCATGAAATATGCCTGCGAACTCTTTCAAATAATGATAACGGACAAAGTCAAACTTCCTCATTATTTAAAGAGCTAAATATTTTAAAACTAAATGATGACAAATTCATTGTTGTCATCAATGTGTACAAATTATCAATAAACATAAACACACCTCACTTATTCACAGAGTAATCACATCACCCAGCATCAAACACGTGATCCTTATAACATTAGTGTTCTCAGAGATTTTATATCCAAACGATATTACACAATGGAAACTAAAGAAAATACACTCTTTCAAAGGAGCAGATATTTGGAGTGCAATTCCCATAAATATCACAGAGTCTTCATCATTAAATGTATTTCGCAAGTCACTAAAGCAGTACCTCATTAACTCCTAATGTAAAAGTTCATTACCGCCCATCATTACTATGGTTAATTAAGTCCTTATTTTTTAATTAATCATCTAAAACATGGTTCCCACAAATATCATATCCAAATATTACTCCCCATAATTTATTTACATTTTCTTTTATTTATTTTCATAATTTATCTAAATCTTTCCATTAAACTTCATTTATTTTCTATGAGTATACGAATGATCGTTTTATTTTAAATTAATAATAATGTTTCATGCAATAATTATAGATGTATAGAATTCTGAATAATATATGGAGCATTCATTCACATAAAATTCACTACTAGGGCAAATGTGAGTAGCTGTTTTCATTATCAGTGCACTCACGTTATCTTTACTTACTAAATTCTGATCACAGAACACATAATAAAAGCTAACTAAAAAATTTTCATAGTATTTATGTAAACATTAATTCTGAATTTAAAATTTTGAATTAAATAATTATTATATGTGCATAACATAATTTCCAGTAAGTGTTACTTGACTTATCAAAGAGAGTTCCATTCCCCTCGAACCTGATTCAGACAAGAATTATATTTTGATTGAGGAAATGATTGTGGACAAGCTGTTCTGAATCCCTAGCTAATAGATATGATATCGTTTTGAAAAAATACTTATACGTGTTGAGGGAAAATGACAGAGGGAATGATAAAACTAACATAAGCAACGTTTTTATTGTACTTTAGCTGTACTTCGTAAAAGTTAATTCTAGACATTAAACTTAAAGGGAGTTTGAGTGAAAAAACTTCATTTCTAGTTTTTAATTCTAAAAGTTTGAGTTTAAATTTTATTAAATTCTTGCATAAAATGTAATTAAAGCGTGTGATCTATATGCATACATTCATAAATAGAAGCTAACATATTGGAACATAAGAGGAAGTATTATTTATTGTTCAATATAATATTCTTCTAAAAGCTTTAAAAAGTTGTATACAAAAATATTTCCTCATAAAAAGATTAGTGTTGATATTTATACATTTTTTAAATTTTAACAATTTTAGTTTTATATAATAATAATTATTTTATGCTTTAACTTTTGTTTTGCAACTTCTTTGTTCCACGTCCAATATCGTCTCCGTATCCATGGTCGGTCAACCATTGGTTGATGACTTCATAGTAATTGTTCAACCAATCAACGTTGTTCTTCACATTTTCCATCGCTTGATCAAAGGACTGCGTCGCGGTACCCAAATCTGCATAATGGTCCTCTTTCAAATGTTCCAACTGCGGACGAGATAAAGCAGTAAGGAAACTTACCCATTAATAATAAATTTATTTTTCAAACAATTGGCTAATGAACAGAACAAAAACATATTCAACGATATATCTGTTACTTTTCAAATGGATGAGAATTCATTCAAATCATTTCACAACTTAAAATAATTTGTTATTTGTATGTAATAACTTTCAGCTTATTAGCAACTTTTTATTTATATTTCGTTCTTACGTATCAGATTTCTTAAGATCAGATTTATTAATCAGAAAAAATTAATTATTTGCAAAGATTATTATAATAATCTTTGCAAATAATTAATTTTTTCTGATTAATAAATCTGATCTTAAGAAATCTGATACGTAAGAACGAAATATAAATAAAAAAGTTGCTAATAAGCTGAAAGTTATTACATACAAATAACAAATTATTTTAAGTTGTGAAATGATTTGAATGAATTCTCATCCATTTGAAAAGTAACAGATATATCGTTGAATATGTTTTTGTTCTGTTCATTAGCCAATTGTTTGAAAAATAAATTTATTATTAATGGGTAAGTTTCCTTACTGCTTTATCTCGTCCGCAGTTGGAACATTTGAAAGAGGACCATTATGCAGATTTGGGTACCGCGACGCAGTCCTTTGATCAAGCGATGGAAAATGTGAAGAACAACGTTGATTGGTTGAACTGGTATATTTAATGAATATAAAGATGAAAGTTGGCTATCAGTTTAAATGAATTAACTCACTTCTTTAAGTTCTTCTTCGGTATTAAAAGAACTGGATACAATGTACTTGAATTCACCCAAACTTTCATGATTTCCATAGCTGTTAGTGAAGCAGAAAGCAAAATAAAAAATGTTAATAAGAACAGTTACAAAGAAGTAGAAGTCAGTATTTTATAAAGATGATTTAGGCGCAAAACTTTTTATACGAAACGTTTAAGCTTCTAAATTAATTTAAATACATTTAATTCAGAGTAACATTTAATGGGCAGTTATTTGGTAAATCAAATAATTTTTGATACTCTTCCTGATCTGTCTTCGCTATATCCACTTTTTATTAATACGGGTGTCATCTATAAGAATAATAAAAGTCACGAAATGGAACGTGTATTTACACAATAGATTTTGAAGAAATTAATCGATGAAATGAGTATCATCTGTTATAAGTCAGAATATACTAGACTAACTAGAGTAACTAGACCGTAAGGTAGCTGTGGTCCATTGCAGAGGTGCAAAGAGTCGTGAATCCAAGTAACATTGTTACAAGAAAGAAATTTAGCTGGCAGGAAGTAATTGGGACAAAGGATTAAAAGAAAGAAAAGGAGAAAAAGATGGACTATGAAACATATTTATAAAGAAAAATATATTTAAAAGTAGGGGTAAAGGGTGACGGGTAAGCGGAATTAAAAAATGTAATTACGTTTTGCCTTTAAGAGGGGAGTATTCTGACAGAAAGGGTTTTCTACTTTCTTCAGGTTACAAGAAAGAAAAATATTATTTACACGTATGGCCCATTGTATTAAGATTTTTGTAACTCACTGTATATGCTGATCAATATACAGTTTATACACAGACATTAAATTCCATCATATGTAAGTTAAGTTTAAAATTACTGAAACGAAATTCTATTTCAGGTTTATAAGGAATAAAAATAAAAAAAATACGTGGATTTTTCAAGTTTACAAAATGTGACCTTTTTATTTATGTGCAGCAAATTATAGTCGTGTGTTATGTTCGAATTTAAATGTAAAATGCACGCAATTAAACCATTAGGTGTTGTTCCTTTTATGAAAAATATGATAACTAATATACTGTAAGGTTCAGAAAATTCATCTCTGGAGTAACGTTCATCATCAGTATATTTAGATAAAGTACCTGTGGTAGTGAAAAACAATTTTTATTCTAAAGTAAAATCTAGTAGTGTAAAAATTACTTGAAATTTGATTAAATTACAATTGCAATTGCTGTTTTTAAAAGTAATTAATTAAAACCATAATTACTTTGCTTCAAAGTGATTCAATTACAATTACGCTCCTAAAGTAATTAAATTAAATTACTTTTGTAAAAGTTTCATACTAAATGTGAAATCTCTTGGCGTGGAAAGCAGCGCCGAACTCTTTGAATAAAGTCACAAGTTACACATTACATCCAATCCTCTGCATGGGCTAGATCAGTGGTTCCCAACCTTTTCACCACAAAGGACCCCTTTTATTTTAATGTTTTTCCCACGGACCCCATGTTTTTGAAAGATTCCGTCTACCAAACAAACTGTTTTTATTAACTAATAATTAACTCGTTTTCTCATTTTTCACTATCAAATAAAGGACATATAAGTGAGTATGCAATTAAAATACAGCGTATTAAAAAAGCCTCTCGAAATATTGAAAGCTCACGGACCCCCAGTACTACCTTCGCGGACCCCCAGGGGTCCGGGGACCCCAGGTTGGGAACCACTGGACTAGATTATCTTTTCATTGTTATTAATTACTGTATACCCCATCCCAGGGAATGAAGTGAAATATGTAGTCGGCTAAGATTTACTTTATAAGTAGGCTGTAAATGAAGAGATATTTACCTTTTTAATATAAAGTAGGCAGTGATGCTAAAAACATGTATTTTCGGCAGGCATAGTTGGTTGGCATTTCACTTCGATATTATCCTTCGCTTCTTTCTTACCCTATCAAAGTACTTACGGTACTCATTAGTCCAAGGGAATTAGGAGCATGGTCGGGCTTTTCTTTCGCATTCATTTCATATTTTGAGAGTTCGCAGTTAACTTTTTAAAATAACCAAAAAAAATGTATCGATAACCTTTGTTAATGAGCAAATATGATAATTGAAACGTTAGGTCGAAACTGGTGCCAAGACAGACACTAGTCTGATATTGCTTCCTTCAGTGACAATATAAGAAGGAAGGAAGGAAGGAAGGAAGTTGATCTTAAATTGAAATTACCTTAAAATAGCAATTAAACTACTGTATAATTTCTATATTTTTAAAGTAATTATAATTAATTAACTACCAGTAATGCATTTACTTGTAATTAATTACTTTACAACCTTGGTCAGATCAGAACAACAGAAGTAAAATTTTTAATATTTCAGCGGAAGCCTTTGGGAAATAATTATTTTACTAAAGTAAAAATTTCTTAACATTAACAGAAGCCTTTCGTACTAAAATTAAGTGAAAACTAATTGCTGTAGTAAATGCAGTGTGCGCATTTTTCCAAAAGAAAGAACAGCACATCGAATGTCCTATTTTTTACTTCAGAGAATAAAGAGAAATCATTATGTTATATTAGGGAATGTTGGGTTTCAACTATATTCAACTTTCCATAGTTAACTTACATTTCATCTTATTATTATCTGAACGAACACCGTCATATCAGTTTTATTTAATTATTCACCAGTCATATCCTTCTGCTTTATCGAAACCTTTTGTACCCTCATTAACGTTCTTTTTCTCTTCATAGTTCAAAATCCCGTGTTTATTGATTATGCCCAGTTTGAAAAAACCACTGTGTATTTCTCATAATTCCTGGATTTTCTCCTTACTCATTCGTATACCAAACTTACGCAAACATTCGAGCGTTGTTGACCAAGTAAAAATCTTTCTTACTTAATTTTCATATTTTTCATTTATAATCTGTACACACTTCTTAGTTCCACACGAGATGTTACCTTTATTTTATTTCTTACACCTTCTATTTTACCTATTTCCAGTCAAAACTTCCAAATATCCATTTGTTATGTAGCTATAGTTTTAACTCGTAATTGTTCCCATAGTCAAGTTCATTAAACAGATATTATAAAAGCATAAACAGTTAAATTTACGGTTCTAACTTCTACCTTTAATGTGAATAGAAAGGTCTGAAGTTGGTAAGCTGGTTATTAAACAAAGTTTTCATGCATTGTATTTACATAAGGAAGCGCAATACCTCTTTGAGTTGATTTTGCTTGTTGAAACTGAATGAAACTATTATTAGAAAATACTCGAGCACTTGAAATGTGGGAAAAAATACAATAATGTTAACAGTATACTTGACTGTTTAAATTTCATGTAATAAATACACGCATTTATTCACTTTTAGAATTCGGTCACAGTACAAGTTAAAATGACAATTATTCTCCAGAATAACGATAAACTATACAGTAAACCTGTTTCACAATATAATAGTCTGTTCTACACTTCACACACCATTGGCATTCTTCTTGAATAACATGTCTGTACTGGACCCAGTAATGAAAATCTAAAATACAGTAAAAGGAACTTACTAAACGCCAATACTGTTCCAGTGCGACTGTAGGTAAGCCCAGGCTATATCTCTTCCGTAGTCGTTAGTGGCCACGGAGTTGAAGACCTTGTAAGCGTCCTGCATTCGAATTCCACTTCCCTCCGTAAATGCCATTTCAAGGTATCTGCATAACAAAATTTATGATAAATGAGTCTGAAGAAAATGGCTTCTTGTTTAAACAATTTAATCCGATCCTCATCTGTCTTATGAGATAATATGGGTCCGTCTTTCACTTTCTCCTGAACATTTAAATTCGGAACTGCAGAGCATACTTTCCGTCCCAAAGACATTTTTCGTTATATATTTCATACTCACGAAATCCTTACTATTTAAGCCATTCATAACGTAATCGGATTCTTAAAATAAATATTTGCAGGAATCACTATATACTCTTATACGGTAATGACATAAAATAAGTCTCATACAATATGTGATAAATTATACTGATGAAAATGATAACAATACATTATTATATCTTTGCAATAAATATTAATTATGAAGGAAAACTTTTAACGTTTTAGTATTTATGATTACCTTTCTAAGATCCATGGTATCTTGCTGCAACCCATTCCGTATAAGAGATTGTCCTTATCTGTACCGAGGTTAGAATTGAGGTATCTTTCCCATGCAAAGTCCCACTCAGTCTCATCTCCTTCAGCAATGCCATTGCAATACACGGTCTTCTTCAGATTTGGAGAAACAATGCTGCAGTTGATTTAATAATACGGTTTCCGGTACTTGTAGGTTATCTCCCCCCGACGCTTGATTTGTCATCGTGGCAAATAGCACGCACGCAGAACAATCAAACGAGCATTTCGTTCTAGAATGTTTGATGCACATTGGTTGTTGATTTGTTATACAACTTACATTAACTTTGGATCACCTGAAGATCAGGGTCCCCAGCCTTCTTTAGTTAGCCTTATAACGCTAACTAACAAAAGTATCACGACCTAACCTAACCAATCATTAGGTCAACTGTACGCCCTTGATGATTGGTCAGGTTAGGTCGTGATATTTTCGTTAGTTAGCCTTATAAAGCTAACTAGAAAAGGCTGGGGGCCCTGATCTTCAGGTAATCCTTAACTTTATAATGGCGATCCTTCAGAATCCGGCCATAAATTAGTTTAAAAAATAAATCGTATCAATAATTATTACATGAGCCAAATTATATATTTAATAGTATCTATTTCAGTAGATATTACCAATCCTTTGCACAATTTAATTATTGCTTTTTCAGCCAGAATGAATTTACTGCAACTTTATGCTATTTGCCACGATGACAAATCAAGCGTTGGGATGGGGGGGGGGAGGTAACCTACAAGTACCAAGACAGTTTAAATTCCTTTGAAAATGTTTAATTGTTTGTAAAAGAAAACTTTTAAGTACTATTAGGTAACTTAGATGAAATGAGGCGGATACATGCCGAGAAATTTGAAAATTTGTCAGAGGAAAATGTATTGTCTGATTTTTTCAAACTCATAAAATTTCTGCTTGCCAGACTAAGTGTCCTTATAAAGTTTAGATCTATTTGTATTTACATCTTCCCAACACACAAAAAAGAAGGATACATAGAAAGGGATCAGGAAACCACGGCTTCGTAGTCCTGCTTCAAGCAACTTGCACTGAACAATTTATTTCCCACTTTTGTGTTCGTCTTGAATTTTTTAATTTTTACATCAGCCAGATGTCATCCTCTAATTTACATGAAATACATTACAGTTTTTAACGTCTCTCATTATCTTCTATATAGTAAATTACTTAAAGCTTTTAATACCTATAATCATCTGGACTTGCCATCCACTGGTTAAAGAGTCGTGTCGAATTGTTTAGGCAAGGCTCGTACTGCAAATCACACGTCCAAGACAATGCCGCAGCGCGCTTAAGTTGTTCTACATGCGGATCATTTAAGCTGTCATCGAATCCAACGCTATTATACAATGGAATCGACAAAGTAAGCAGATAGTCCTGTTGAAGTTATAAATTTTATGTACATGTGAAATTCTAACAAAACCTTTAAAATACTGTATATTTTCGTAAGAAAAAAGAATTTTTTTTTTCTTATTTCTATAACAGGAATTAATGTGTCTGAGATTTAGAAATAGAAAACTAAATTACCTTTAGTGCTCCGTATCCAGATGTTCTTGTGAACATCACTTTCAAATACTCAAAATTATCTATAGCAGAATACCAAGGTACAAGTTCTGTCCCATCTTTAAGGTAAGCATTTGTGTCCAAAGCGATATTATAATGAAGCAAACCTGAGAAGGAAAATGAAAGATGTAAGTACTTTCTCTACAGTAATAGAAAAAAAAAAAATACAAGTCTTTGATAATAGCGTCACTGTTCAAATGCGTAATTTGAGTAATTTGAGTAGTGCCTCAGTAAATATTTTAGTCAGTAAACAGTAGATGACAACGTACTGGCTGTCGTTTTTGAATCTACGTAAGTTATATAGTATATACTATGTTAATTACATTTCATGCACGCTACAGTTACCTGTCTAAACATACAGTGTTTCAGAAGTTCGGAATCATAGGAAATATTTTTAATATATATATATATATATATATTGACATTAAAAATATTTCCTATGATTTCGAACTTTTGAAGCACTCTATACATTATTACAGATGATTTCTATCAGGAAAGTATAACAAATGTAATGATGGCGTTGTTTAACTTCCTTCGCAAAATCTAGGATCATATGACAGATGGAACATACTGTACAGTTTTACGTGGGATCCGAATACAGTTCGCTACATAACCTGGAAGCAGGTGACTGTACCCCCTCCAACTACTGCAAAGATGCAAAGTCGCTTAACTTCGCTGATCGACGGAAAGTGGTGTTACGACAATGGCAGGCCACGACGTATCCCAGATAATTGTAACAGGTAGTTATATTATAAAACATACTCACCTGCTCGGGGTAAGTCTAAAGTATCGTCGATAATTTGAGCTCTGTTGATCGTAGAAATG
Source organism: Bathynomus jamesi (assembly GCA_023014485.1). Classification (NCBI taxonomy): domain Eukaryota; kingdom Metazoa; phylum Arthropoda; class Malacostraca; order Isopoda; family Cirolanidae; genus Bathynomus; species Bathynomus jamesi. Next base: position 600,345 of record JAJOZX010000480.1, on the reverse strand, counting down.
ACTGTTAAGTCGTTTGCTAATTGCTTGATAAGTTCGTTCCAATTTTCAGTGTCGTAGGTGACTCTGTAATAGCCAGTTTGTTGAACATTGAAAATGAACCATTTGTTCTCGGAGGGAAATCCTGTCAGTCTCTTCTGCTTCTCTGTGTTGCTCATCCATTTCATTACAGTCTTTTGACTGAAGTCTGGAGAGCCTTCGGAAGTGTAGGTGAGAGGAATCCACCACATGTAATCGTGAGTGTCCGATGAGTTTTCACTCTTTGACAGAAGGAATCTTTCCTGTAAAATGTTATGATTTACTTGCATTAGAATAAACGGCCATAATTAATATGAAAGAAGAGAAAGTGTTAGAAATAAATATCAATATTTTTAATTAAAAATAAACTGTTTAATCTTAGTTATCAATGGTCTTAAGTCTCCAAAATCAGAAGAGAAAATAAAAAATTATAGCTGCAAATTTATTGTCATGAATATGAAATACGTTTTCAGGAAATAACCTGAGTAATATGAAGAGTCCCATAACTATTTCTTGAACAGTAACAACGGGGTAACCCATCTGCAAGGTCCAAGTATCCATGATTTCCTTAACGCTCAAACTTTTATCTAGAGTACCGTCGATATGAGCTTGTTCCGTTAAGTAGAAACACAAATCATCTTGCTCCGCAGATGAATATTTCCTGAAAACAAAGAGTTAGCTGTAGAATATGCAGAGGTGTGCAGTAGTGAAGTAACTGTACTTAAATAACTCTACTCAAGTAACATTTTTCAGGATCTACTCTTTAGAACGTACAAATATTTTAAAATACTTTTACTCTAACTTAAGTACATTTTAAGAGAAAATATTGTACTTTAGCACAAGTACATTTTACCGATATCTGTAAACTACAAAGTACTTTTCCCAAACGTTTGGCAAATTTCCATAATTAAATCAACCAATCTGAGGAGGCAGACAGTGCGGGAATTTAACACAGCCAATCACGCTAAGGGTTAAATAGGCCTATCCCTGAGTTTGTATCTTGGAATGTTGTGAAAAGACAAGTTAAACAGTGAACCTAAAATTTAGGCCTAAGAGCCAGTGACACAGTGGTAAGATTAAACAGGCCATACTACCACGTTAATAGCTGTTTCAAGGTTTAAAATTCGCTCTTGATAATGGTGGCAAACCTAAAAGTGGTGTTGTATCAGACTGAAATGGTAACAAGGAATTGGAAGCCGTACATGTTAGCTACGAAAAGTATCGGGTTTTCTCAAATTTAAAGTACCGTTTTTTACTTTTCTTGCCTGAAACAAACAGTATCAATAGAGATTCGACCTATAGACGGCTCTGATCGAAAACCCGTTTTTTTCACATCTAACATTGTGTCACAGGAGTGGAAACCATATATAATCAACACCAGTCGACCATTTTTTACAAATCCAACAATAATTAAACTATAAAAATACAATACTAAAATGTTATCATTGCTTGAAATTTATTTAGAAACTGCTCTTATTTATAATACTTATAAAATAATTCGTTTTTGGCATTCTAGAAAATAAATGGAGTGAGCTTAATTTGAATTATTTTAAAGCAGGTTCTCTTCGGTTCAAGATTTAAGGCAGTCATAGGGTAAAATTTTATTTTGAATTGCAGTATATGAATTTTCATCTTCTGGGGAAAACTATAAACCTTTTAGTCTGTTTTTATTATCTGTACTCACTCACAGTTCGTTCAAATAATTTGTGAGTCCTTGTCTGAATGTAGATTCTGTTAAGTAGTATTTCATCATGCGAATAACTGAAGCTCCTGAAAGAAAAAAAATAAAAGAACTAATGCTAAAAACGCCAATTTATATAATAATATAATTAACACTTTCTCTTTGATAGAAATAATAATAAATCAGAACTTTCACGCGTAGGGTAATCACCTTTGGAATAAGAAATGGAGTCAAAGATTTGGGCAATTTGACCTGGATCTTCTACCTCGACGCTGATTGGATGTGAAGTTTCGAAGCAATCCGTTGAAAAAACGTACTGAAGTTGATTCGTTATGAATTGTTCAAGCATTCTGAAGGAAGGTTCAACCTAAACAAACAAAAATTAACTTATTTAACAGTTTTGAATAGTTCTAAGATATACTAACTCAGGTCACGGTTTATGCAATATTTGACAATTTACAAAATAACTTATGGTGTCCAAAATTATTTGGACGGGTTCGTGAAATGTATCTTGTAGTAATGTCTAATTAAAAATTAGAATGTTTTGGTTATAAGAATTAAAAGAAGATAATAATATTAAATAAATGAAATTAACGATAAATTAGGGTTGTTTATATTGTAATTATATTTAATTAGAATGTTTTGGTTATAAGTTTATTAAAATTATAATAAAATACTGGTTGGCAACAGGAGTCGCCCCAAGCGGGACGAGAGAGAGAAAGTACTTTTCAGTCATCGGCCCGCCACTCGTTTACGAAGGCGTCTTTTCGTGTTAGAATGTAATTGTGAATTTAAATTCTTTTGTGTCTCTCCAACTTAAGTGTTATAATTAAATTCCCCCTCGCATTACCCCGTTTAACTAAGTCTGTTTCGGCAATAATAAAGTAGTAAAAAGTGTAATGAAGATTATAATTGACCCCAGTCTCCCTTTGCATTGTCTAACGGTTTTTTCGACTCGGCCGGCTACCTTATTTATACAGTATGCGAAAAGCGAGTGAACAGCGCGTAAAGAGAATGAATAATGGTAGAAGAGAAATTGAATAACGAGTAGAAAGTAAAGAAATAACGAATTATAATAATGAAGAAAAGATAATCACTACTTTTTTTTATGGCAAGTGGTGGCCCTAATTACAGTTACTTACGGGCCCCCCCACGTGCCCTATATTTCGGTAAAAATTGTTGCTACCGGTATTATAGCATTCATAAATAGTCTGTTTCGATTATTTAAATAGCAAAATGCAAAGTGTACCCCATTTGCAAGTAAATTTCGTTTTTCATCCCTTAAAAATTCATTGTAAATGTAATTCAATATGGCGTCTCACTTTCGAAATTCTAAGAGTGTATTTGTAATTTTCGCGCGCGGACAAATTTTTTATTTTTTTCCTTTTCGTTGGAATCTCGATCCACCGACTCACATTTGCCCTTCTATGGAGTCGGACTCTGTCGCGACTCAAGTTAAGTCTGAAATTTAATTTGAGAGTCGTTTGTTTCTTCTTCGAGCTGTTTCTTTTGTAATGTGGAGTCAAAAATTAAAGTCGAAATTTGAGAGTCGTTTGTTCCATCTTTCTTCACGCTGTTTCTTTAGTTTTCGTTGCTTCGGTCGGAGAGAGAAGTTTCAAAATTGAAAAATTGTGGGCCGGTGACTCATCCTCTTTCTTCCACTTTTACTCTGTCTTACAGCCTACCTTCTTGTGTTTACAGTTTGTTTTGGTGTTTCATTTTCTGAATTAGTAATAATTGTGATGAAAATAATAGTGATAATGATTAGTAAATAAATTTTTACACTTAATTTATAAGAATTACATTATTTTAGTGTTTAAATAGATTGTGGCATGCACTTTTATACGGTACGGTAAGATTTTAAAAAGGTTGTGCGTAAATTTGTAACGCATTTCTAGGCAATGAAAATATGTATGTATTATATATATATTTATTTATATATATATATATATATATATATATATATATATATATATATATATATATATAGTAGAACATTATAAGAGATTCAATAAGTAACAAAATTTTTCAGAATTTATTGGGTAGTTTTTGAGATTATTCTTTGACTGGATGTATATAATGGTAGGCTTATTTTATTGTTTAATTACAGGCTTTTAGGGCAAGGCCGAAAGTTGGGGTATAATTTTAAGTATCGCTTCGCTTTATAGGTTAAGTTAATTTTAAAGTGAACGTCGAAAAATAAACTTAAAGACGCTAATTCATACTGGGTCAATTCGGACTGTTTAAGTTTATTATGCTTGCCGTATATAAATTGTGTGAGACTTCAAAATAAGCAAAATTTGTTAATTGAAATAGAAAAATTGTTTCCGTAAAATTTTTGATAAATTAATTTTTGTTGACTTTTTTATATACTCATTAATTATATACTTATATATTAACTTATACTTATATATTAATTATATATATAATTATATAGATTTATATACTCATTAATACTCATTAATTTTTGTAGGTGGGCTGTTTTTTGTCTATTTTTTTCTTTTTCATTTTCAAGACAAATTCCGAGTGATGTTTTGTATACTTAGGCTGTTTAAATTTTTTTATTCTGAAATTAGACTTTATTGTTAGGGAGTGTTTTTTTTTTGTTTAACGTTTTATTTTGGGTATTAAAAATAAAAAAATCTTTTTTTTTCATTCGCGCGTTTTCATAGAAAATGTTACAAAAATTGTTTCCCAATGTACTGCAGTTAAGTTCGGTTAGGAATATTTTTATAGAGGCTCGCTTACAACACAAAGTGAACACTCTTCATTATACAATGATTTGTTTCAATTTTTGTTTTGTTTACATAGTAGGTTGCGTGTATTTTTGGGTTCATAATATCTGTTCTTATTTACAATAACGATGCAAATTTGTAGTTTCACTTGGAAACGATAAATTATAGGATTGTTGTGATTTACAAACCATACTGGGTTTTGTGTTGAAGGAGAGAGTTGTCTCTCAGATATAATTTGTGAATTGCAAGTTTGCTCCCTATGAAATTTAGCTTTTCAATATATGAAAATAAAAACCCACTCTAATAGACAGAGTTTATTTCCACGACAGTTTCGACGCCCACTGGCATCCTCCTCTATTAGAGTGGGTTTTTATTTTCATATTTTGACCTTCACGTAGAAAAAAGTGAAGTTTTTTTGCATTTATTAGCTTTTCAAGTTGGAATTAATGTTTTAAATTAATTTTCGGTATTAATATTTAAATTTTTTTATTTAATATCTGTTTTGGAAAATTGTTATTGTTTATAACTTCAGTCGGGTTTACTAATGCAGTTAAAACAGTGGCTCGAGGGTTCACCCGGAAATGGAGCCTTTTAGATGGCCAGTCGTTTCTGTGGCGTCTATGCGAGCTTCCCCTAAAGTGTAAGCGAGTTTGTGATTTTCAGAGAATTGATTACATGAAGTTTCTGGGGCTCATTTTTGCCTTTTGTATTTGAATGTATCGATGTGATTTCTGAAGGTAGTTTGAATAATAATATTTGTTAAATTATAATAACGGTTACTATGTATGGGCGCTTTATATTTCTACTGTGCAATTTTGTTTCGTGCATTTTATGACTTCTTTATCTTCTACGATGTAACTGCCATAAGTGACCTTATTGGTAGCTAGGTGTGATTAAATTTTTGCGAAATTTTGAGATTTGTCATTTTTTTCTTTCCGTGAATTTGGCCAGAGCAAATTTGTAGTTATTGTTTCGAAGTGAACTGTCGAGAAAATTCGGTAAATTAAATATGAAATGATAATCAGTAGCAGTATAAACGTTTCGAATAACTTTTTTTTTTCAAAATTTCAAGAGGCTCGATTTGGAGGCAGCTAAGTTGGATCCAAATTCCATTCATTGAGTTTAGTTGACCCGATAGGTGATCGTTCACCAATGAGAGAGAGAAGAGATGAGTAAAGAAGAGAAGAGAAACTGAAACCGAATGCGCAGGGACTTGGCGCAGGACAGTTTCGGAAGAGATGAGAAGAGCCAGAGAAGGAAACCGAATGCGCAGGGACTTGGCGCAGGACAGTTTCGGAAGAGAAGAGAACAGAGAAAAGAAACCAAATGTGCAAGGACTTGGCACAGGACAGTTTCGAAGGTTTACTGGTATTTTTCGGCAGTAGCTGGTCACGCTGCTCGCTGCTTCGCTAAATGTGTTTTAGCACTCGGTAGGCAAGCCACGACACCTTGAACGAGTGTCTAAGGCTTTATTGTCCGTACAGACATACAGTAGGTTCGTTGGGAAACGGCCTACGGCGAAGTGATCGTTTGATTATTGCCAGTAGAGAATCTTTCAGCTGGACGTAGGAAGAGCAGCGTTCACCGACAAAAGTTGAGATGAGACAGGCGAGTTGATTCATGGGCTTCTAGAATTGCAAATTTCGTCCAATTCCGGTGCGTGGTTCCCCTTTTCAGTATATCTCCCCCCCCCTGATCCTTTTAGAATTGGACGTCTCTCTTGTTTTTTTTTTCGCCATTTGGAGAGAGAGCGGAACTAACCTAAAGCGTGCTGACCTGTTGCATGGTGATGCAATCCCTTGCATTCTAGCGAAGTGAGCAGGAGCTGCGATTGAAAATTGAAGAAGTCCGTTGTCAGCGTGCAGATTGTAATCTAAACAACGACTAGCTATTAATGTACTGATTATTATGTAATGAAATTATAAGTGGAAGGGTGCGATTATTGCCCATATTTGTTGTGTTTTTCGTGAAATAGTATGTGCGCTCTGGTCAGTATTTTATATAAAGGTTTTCTTATTTTTTTCTAGGTTGCCCTGATAGTAACTGTATAACTACAGTATATAAATAATTGTTTCGAATGTAAAGCGATCTTTGATGAGGAATCGCTGGGATAGATTATGAACTTGAAATTTGTGTAACCAACGTTAAGAAAATTGTCCGTTATTTTTTGGCACGTTATAGATTCATTACAGGTTGTAAATTTGATTATTAGTGTGAAATGTTAATTTATGCAAATGTTGTGAAAATTATAAAGTTTGTTTTCGATTTTTATAAAATGATACAAAATATCTGATGCGTGGAATTTATCATTCTAATGATTTCTTGTCTATCTCTAACTTGAATTTTGTTGAAGAAAAAAAAATTGCAAAATAAATAACTTTGTTGAATAAATAAATAAATTTGTTACATTAATAAGTTTAAATTTGTTACATTAATAAGTTTTCCTAGTGTAAAACTTATTTCCAAGGGGGTGATGCGAGTGTAGTAATGTCTAATTAAAAATTAGAATGTTTTGGTTGTAAGAAATTAAAAGATAATAATATTAAATAAATGAAATTATGATAAATTATATTTGTTTATATTGTAATTATATTTAATTAGAATGTTTGGTTATAAGTTTATTAAAATTATAATAAAATACTGGTTGGCAACCAGGAGTCGCCCCAAGCGGGAAGAGAGAAAGTACTTTTCAGTCATCGGCCAGCCTCGCGTTTACGAAGGCATCTTTTCGTGTTAGAATGTAATTGTGAATTTAAATTCTTTTGTGTCTCTCCAACTTAATGTTATAATTAAATTTCCCCTCGCATTACCCCGTTTAACTAAGTCTGTTTCGGCATAAATAACAAAGTCAGTGAAATGTTAAATAAGTGTATCATCAAAACCGCCCGGTCTCCCTCGCCTTGTTTAAATTACAATGGCGCCCACCTCCGAAAGCGAGTCTGCCGCGTCCGTATAAACACACAAAGAGAGAACGAGAATGAAGATTGAGAATAGAAGAACGCGCTAAATAGTTATAAAAACGAGAATAAGAAGGTTTTTATGTTTTAACTACTACAATCTGCATATATATATATATATATATATATATATATATATATATATATATATATATATCTGTATACGTATACTTTTCCTACAATATTTTTGTGGGCTCGCTCAACATCGCCATTGAAACCAACAACGTAAACCACGCTTCCAGACGTTTGAAACCGTGCGATAAGTGCAGTGGGTGGTTAGCGAGCGAGAAGGTTAAAATTTAGAATACTGCATATGCCTTTTCTTGCCTTCGTGCAGTCAACTTCCTTTGATCTTAAAGTGATTACTTCGTTAAAACCTTCTCGTTTTCCAAAGTTTGAATTTGATACTCTTTTGGCTTTAATTTATTTGAAAGATCTCTTTTAAAACTTACAATAGACCTTTCAGCTTGCTGGCCTTTGTGGGTATTGGGTCTTTGAATGGATCACCTGAAGATCAGGGCCCCCAGCCTTCTTTAGTTGGCATTATAAGGCTAACTAACAAAAATATCACGACTTAACCTAACCAATCTTTAGGTCAACTGTACTCCCTTCACGATTGGTTAGGTTAGGTCGTGATATTTTCGTTAGTTAGCCTTATAAAGCTAACTAAAGAAGGCTGGGGGCCCTGATCTTCAGGTGATCCCTTTGAATTTGATTGTTCATATTTTGAATTGTTAATTATTTATCTTGATTAAGAATTTGATTACTTAACTTTTAGCTTTCTTTAGTTTATTTTTGTTACGTATTGGAATTAAAAGGTTAGCCCACTTTGATGGTTTATAGTGATCTACATTGCATTATAAACTAGCATCGCGTTAATTTAATTCCGTTCCGATATTAGGATTTTGTATTTGGTGGTGGTTTTCTTGATAGACTTTCGTTATTACTTGTGACTGTTGCCTTATTTATTCGAAGCTATTTGCTTATTTTGCTAACTCCTTAAGGCAGAAGCCGGTTGGAGTAGGATTTCTGTACAAGCGTATAATTATTATTATCAAATATATTCGGTAATTCCCGATTTGTTATTAAATATGTTCGATAATTCCCGATTTGTTATTAAATATGTTCGGTAATTCTCGATTTGTTGTTGTTAAATATGTTTGGCAATTCCCGATTTGTTGTTATTAAATATGTTCGGTAATTCCCGATTTGTTGTTATTAAATATATTTGGTAATTCCCGATTTGTTATTAAGGATAAGTATTCCCAATTAATTTGTAAATTTATCATTCCATCTAATTTATATGACACGGACTACCATAGGCTAATTCATAGTTAAAAAAACACCCCTACTTCAGTCGGCCAGACTGGAGCATCAATTGAATCGATCGAACCACGATCAAAGGCGGGCGCTGATTACCAATATTTGTTGGGGTACTCTTCTCAAAGATTTGGTAATAGAAAATGCCTACATATGGTACCATATACTAGTGGTATAACTAGGAATTCCAGGCAGGGGAGTCAAATCTTCTAAATCAGTGGTCCGCAACCTTTTTCTCACTTGTGGACCCATAGAAGAATATGAATTATTTTTGAGGACCCCTTCGCGAAAATAATTTGCATATTCTAATTTTGTGTGAATTAGAATATACCACTTGTCTTCTGCGGACCCCAGGTTGCGGACCACTGTTCTAAATACACCGGAAAACTGAGCTTTATAGACATTTCATGTAAAATTAAGCATAAGTGATCTGCATCTAACCGACTCAAGGTCTTACTAATAGCCCTGAGGTCCTCTTTCCCTGTACGTAACAGGGCAATGTGATACATGTTATTCTAAATTTTGTTTGCGCAGAAATACATTGTCCTTAATATACTCTGTTTCATTTGATTTTTAACACCACACTGTTTCGAGAATAACACTGACAAAGAGGGCGCATTTTGGCAGACCCTAACCAGCGCTTTTCAATGCGAGTTGAAAATGTTCGAGGAATCTAGTTAGTTCGTTCGTTCGTTTTCTCACTGTATCGGTTTCCCAGAGACACTAGCACCGGATCAAGTTCCATTTTGTTTGTTTCGAAGGTTCGCATCTCCCCCAGATGCCCAACAATTGTTCCATGCTTCTATTTGTGTTTGCTTCCCGTATAATTTTCTCTCTTATCTTTAATTTTTATTTATTTATGTTCTCTTCCTTGTTCAAAATATACGTGTACCGACGAAACGTCAATATACTGACAAGAAACGAGCAGGGGCTACCTTAACAACTCTAGCTACCCCTCGAATTATGGTAGTGCTACTTATTTCCTATAGTGGAATTCAGCGTATTCTACTCACGGAATCAAGACCGATGAATTCCATATAAGACGCAAACCCTTCATTGAGCCACAGATCACTCCACCAAGAAGGCGATACGAGATCACCAAACCACTGATGAGCTAATTCGTGAGCGACGACTACTCCCACCCTTTGTTTATTGGAGGCTGCTGACAGCTTTGGATCGTAAAGCAAGGCTGTTTCTCTATGAAAAAAGGATTGCAGGCGTTATTTTCTATAGGGGTTTAATTATAATTATGATCTTTTGGAAATAAAAGGAAGAAAATTATTACCAATATTAACTACAGTAAGACAGTTAGTTGTACGTACATTCAAGAATTTTAAAAGGCGAGTGTATAAATTAATCAGTATGTTAAACATGCACCATTAAATCCAAAGCATTCAATTGGTGAGCAATTTGTTGTCAAACATACCAAAAAGTGATTCATGCAAGCAATTGAAGGTATCGTCACCATCCAACTCCTGACTCTCACTCAGCTTATATTTCTGCCCGCAATCGTGCAAACTCTGTTCTTCGACTCGACAAAACTTCCTTCATCAGACAAAAGTGTGAAAACCAATCCAATTCTAATTCTTCTCACTCTTTCTAGCATCTAGCTAAGAACCTCTTCAACAACTTTACTTCCTCTTCTTTCCCTCCTTTTTTTTTCCATTCCGATGGCTCAGTTATCTTCTCTTCTCCTGACAAAGCTGAACTCTTCGCTCAAACTTTCGCTTCCAACTCAACTATGGACGATTCCGGTGCTGTCCCCCACATTTCCCTCTGACTTTATTATGTCTGAAATTAGAATTTCTTACAAAGATGTTCTTTCTGCCCTATCTGGGCTCAACTCTAGGAAGGCATACGGTCGTGATGGTGTTCCTCCTGTAGTAATGCTTAGTTAAGAATATTAATTTCTGTTTAATTAATTATTAAAATGTTTAATATAAATTATTTACTAAAAATTGTGAAATTGTTTGAAGTTGTTTAAACTGGGAAGAGTTGGCAATCCTGAATAGAGGCCGACAAAGAGTGGGCTACCCCAAGGGAGTCAGTCTCTTGGGTGGCGCGATACGCGTAAGATTGGAGCCATGTGATCTTAAAATCAAATTGTTTTGTGCCCCTCTCCGACGTAAATATATTTAGTAAAATTTCATACGCGCATCCACCTAAATTAACTAAACCATTTTCGGAATCAATAAAACGTTCACAAGTGTTAAAATAGAGTATTAATAAACCCCCCTTCCCCCTTCGTGTTGTAACCGACTTTCAGTCTTGGCTCGGCGTCGCTACCATGAATATAAACGTAAAGTAGTGTTGAAATGAGTAAAGAGAAAGCAAACGATAAATGAAATAAAGAGCCGATAGTAAAGTAGAAAGAAGCGTAAATAAAGAAGAAAGTAAATAAATAAAGGCGAACACTACATCTGGTGGCTACCGGTGGGATTACATCATATTTTGTGAGGCTTACCCACGTGACTAGTATTTCGATTAAAATTCTTCAAACCAGGTATATTAGCCAATAGCGTTAATGAATATTTTATTTCGATTATTAAAATATCTAAATGCAAAGTTTATCCCGTTTGCAGGCAAATTTCGATTTTCATTCCTTAAAATTCATTATAAATGAAATTTCAAAATGGCGTCCATTGTTTTCCAAATTATTCCGAGTCACGTCGCTTCAAAAAGTTTTGCGCGTCAGAATTTGTTGGTTGAGATCGAGTCTAGACTCAAAACTTATTTTAGTCGTTACAGAGTCGGTAGAAAAACTTGTCGGACTCAATATTGCGAGTCATTATTCGTTAAATTTCGTTCATTTGGTCGGAGAGGACATAGTTTTGAAAATTTATCGTGCTGCCTGAGGACTCAATTTTTCTTTTTTTTCGTCTCTTCCACTGTTATGCCTGTTTCAGCTTACCTTTTAAGAATAATGATTAATAAATAAATTTTACTGGATTTGTACGTAAGTCAAGTATGTTAGTTTAAATACAGTATGATACACATTTTATATGGTCCTTTCAAAATGTTTCAGCGAAAATTTGTACCGCATTTCTAGGTATATATACATATATAATATTCTAAAACATTTCATGAACATGTAAAATTTTCTGGGGTTCATTAGCAGATTGTTGATTATATTTCGATTGGTTGTACATAAATTATAATGATAGGCTTATTTTAAATAATTGTTTATATAGATTTACGGGCTTTTTGCTTCGCTCGCTTCGCGCTAAAATAGGATTACGTTACATTTTAAGGGACAAATCGAAAAATAAATCTTAAACATATTAAATTTGTCAGATTTGGCCGTATAGGATTGTGTTAAATTTCAAAATAAGCAGAATTCGTTTAACTGAAATAGAGACATTGTGTTGTGAAATTTTCTGTTTTTTGGATTTTTTTTATATACTCATTAATTATATACTTACTTATTAACTTATACGTATATATTAGTTATATATATAATTATATATATTTATATACTCATAAAATTTGGTAGGTAGGCTGATTATCTATTTTTTTCTCTCCATTTCTTTCGTTCAATTTCACGACAATTCCGACATATTTTGTAAAATGGCTATTGTATTGTACTAAAGAAAGATTTCTTGTAGGCCTATCGTTAAATATTGTTCGGAGATTAACCGTTACTACGGTATGTCTATTGAGTAGTAAATTCTTAGTTATTTAACAAAATTTGAATTGGTTTAACATAAATAATCATAGGATTTTTTTTATAAGCACAAATGTTATGCATTACGAAATTTGGATATTATTATAATTTTTTAAGAATTACAAAAATTTGTGCAGAAAATTCTTTTCATAGCCTATATTTACGTTTTATAAATGCATTCGATGTTATTTTTATAGGTAGGCCGATTTTTATTTTTATTTCCAGTTCAATGAAAATGGTAAAAATTTTAATTGGGAATTTAGAGTGTATTCTAAAAAGGATGTTTTAATTTTATATTTTAATTTGGGTATTAGAAATGAAAAATGTCCTTTTTTTTTAAGTTCGAGCGTTTGCATGGAAAATATTACGAAATTATGTTAGGATATAATGCAAGTTCATTCGGTTAGGGATATAGAGGTTCGCTTACAAACAAAGCGACCGCTCTCAATTAGGCAATGTTTTGTTTGTTTACAGTAGGTGCGTGTATTTTTGAGTGCATATTATCTATTCTTATTTAGTATAACTATGCAAATTTTTAGTTTCACTTGGAAACGATAAATTGCTAGGATTTTTGTGATTTGCAAACCATACTGGGGTTTCTGTTGAAGGAGAGAGTTGTGTCTCAGATGTAAATTGTGAATTACGAGTTCGGTTCATGAAATTTAGAGTTTCAAGTTGGAATTACTGTATTAAAATAATTTTTGGTAGTAATATTTAAATTTTGTTTACTTTTTAATAACTGTTTTGGAAAATTATTATTGTTTAAACCTTCAGTCGGGGTTAACTAATGCATTTGAAACATTGGCTCAAGTGTACACTCGGAAATGGAGCCTTCTAGATAGCCAGTAACGTTTTTGTGGCGTCTTTGTGTGCTCCTCTTCAAAGCAAGAGGGTTCATGATTGTCAGAGAATGGATGACATGAAGTTTCTGGGGTTCATTTTTGTCTTTTGTATTTAAAAGTATCGATGTGATTTCTGACGGTAGTTTGAACAATAATAGTTCTTAAATTATACTAACAGTTACTATGTATGGGCGCTTGTATATTTATACTGTATAATTTTGTTTCATACGTTTTATGACTTTTTTTTTATCTTCTCCGCTGTAACTGCCATAAGTGACCTTATTGGTAGCTAGATTTGATTAAATTTTTGCGAAATTTTGAGATGTGTAATTTTTTTCTCCGTGAATTTGGCCAGAGCAAATTTGTAGTTATTGTTTCGAAGTGAACTGTCGAAAAAAATTCGATAAATTAATTGAAATGATAAGCAGTGCAGAAACAGTTTCGAATAAACTTTTTTTTTCAAAATTTCAAAAGGCTCGGTTTGGAGTCAACCAAGTTGAATCCGAGTTCCATCCAGTGAGTTTAGTCGACCGGATAGGTGATCGATCACCAATGAGAGAGAGAGAGAGAAGAGAAACCCAGACTGCGCAGGGACTTGGCGCAGGATGGTTTCGGAAGAGTTAGAAGAGAGGAACCGAATGCGATGCAGTTGGCGCAGGACAGTTTCGGAAGAGAAGAGAAATTTACGTGTGCAGGTCTTGGCACACGAAAGTTTCGATCGAAGATGGTCTACTGGTATTTTTCGGGCAGTAGCTGGTCACGCTGCTCGAATGCTTCGCTAAATATGTGTCGTAACACGCGGTAGACAAGCCACGAGAGCTTGAACGTGTGTCTATGACTGTACTGTCCATACAGACATACAGTAGGTTCGTTGGGAAACGGCCTACGGCGGAGTGATCGGTTGATTGTTGCCAGTAGAAGAGTCTTTCAGCTGTAGCAAGAGCAGCGTTCACCGACAAAAGTGGAGATGAGACAAGGCGAGTTTCTTCATCGACTTCTAGAATTGCAAATTCCGTCCAATTCCAGCGCGTGGTCCCGCTTTGAGATACTCCCCCCTGATCCTTTTAGAATTGGACGTCTCTTGTTTTTTTTTTTCGCCATTGGAGAGAGAGCGGAACCATTATAGCGTGCTGCCCTGTTGCATGTGATTGATGCAATCCCTTGCATTCTAGCGAAGTGAGCAGAAGAGCTGCGATTGAAAATTGAAGTCCGTTGTCAGCGTGCGGAGTGTGATCTAAACAACGTCCAGCAAGTAATATACTGATTATTATGTAATGAAATTATAAGTGAAAGGGTGCGATTATTGCCCATATTTGTTGCGTTTTTCGTGAAATAGTATGTGCGCTCTTGGTCAGTATTTTATGTAAACTTTTTCTTATTTTTCTATGTCGCCCTGATAGTAACTGTATAACTATACAAAGAACTGTTTCAAATGTAAGCGATCGTTGATGAGAAATCGCGGGAATAGATTATGAACTTGAGATTTGTGTGGCCACTGTAAGAAAATTTTCCGTTATTTTTTTTAGCATGTATAGATTAGTTACAGGTTGTAATTTAATTATTAGTGTGAAATGTTTTTTATGCAAATGTGAAAATTATAAAGTTTTCGGTTTTTATATGATACAAAATATATGTGTGGAATTTGTCATTCTAATTATTCTTGTCTATCTCAACTCTGAATTGTTAAGAAAAAAAAAAAAAAAAAATTGCAAAATATATAAATTTGTTGATAAATTTTTAACATTGTTAAACGATATTAATAAGTTTACTAATGGAAAAAACTTATTTTCAAGGGGGTGATGCGAGTGTAGTAATGCTTAGTTAAGAATATTAATTTCTGTTTAATTAATTATTAAAATGTTTAATATAAATTATTTACTAAAAATTGTGAAATTGTTTGAAGTTGTTTAAACTGGGAAGAGTTGGCAATCCTGAATAGAGGCCGACAAAGAGTGGGCTACCCCAAGGGAGTCAGTCTTTGGGTGGCGCGATACGCGTAAGATTGGAGCCATGTGATCTTAAAATCAAATTGTTTTGTGCCCCTCTCCGACGTAAATATATTTAGTAAAATTTCATACGCGCATCCACCTAAATTAACTAAAACCATTTTCGGAATCAATAAAACGTTCACAAGTGTTAAAATAGAGTATTAATAAACCCCCTTCCCCCTTCGGTTGTAACCGACTTTCAGTCTTGGCTCGGCGTCGCTACCATGAATATAAACGTAAAGTAGTGTTGAAATGAGTAAAGAGAAAGCAAACGATAATGAAATAAGAGCATAGTAAAGTAGAAAGAAGCGTAAATAAAGAAGAAAGTAAATAAATAAAGGCGAACACTACATCTGGTGGCTACCGGTGGGATTACATCATATTTTGTGAGGCTTACCCGTGACTAGTATTTCGATTAAAATTCTTCAAACCAGGTATATTAGCCAATAGCGTTAATGAATATTTTATTTCGATTATTAAATATCTAAATGCAAAGTTTTATCCCGTTTGCAGGCAAATTTCGATTTTCATTCCTTAAAATTCATTATAAATGAAATTTCAAAATGGCGTCCATTGTTTTCCAAATTATTCCGAGTCACGTCGCTTCAAAAAGTTTTGCGCGTCAGAATTTGTTGGTTGAGATCGAGTCTAGACTCAAAACTTATTTTAGTCGTTACAGAGTCGGTAGAAAAAACTTGTCGGACTCAATATTGCGAGTCATTATTCGTTAAATTTCGTTCATTTGGTCGGAGAGGACATAGTTTTGAAAATTATCGTGCTGCCTGAGGACTCAATTTTTCTTTTTTTTCGTCTCTTCCACTGTTATGCCTGTTTCAGCTTACCTTTTAAAATAATGATAATAAATAAATTTTACTGGATTTGTACGTAAGTCAAGTATGTTAGTTTAAATACAGTATGATACACATTTTATATGGTCCTTTCAAAATGTTTCAGCGAAAATTTGTACCGCATTTCTAGGTATATATACATATATAATATTCTAAAACATTTCATGAACATGTAAAATTTTCTGGGGTTCATTAGCAGATTGTTGATTATATTTCGATTGGTTGTACATAAATTATAATGATAGGCTTATTTTAAATAATTGTTTATATAGATTTACGGGCTTTTTGCTTCGCTCGCTTCGCGCTAAAATAGGATTACGTTACATTTTAAGGGACAAATCGAAAAATAAATCTTAAACATATTAAATTTGTCAGATTTGGCCGTATAGGATTGTTTAAATTTCAAAATAGCAGAATTCGTTTAACTGAAATAGAGACATTGTGTGTGAAATTTTCTGTTTTTTGGATTTTTTTATATACTCATTAATTATATACTTACTTATTAACTTATACGTATATATGTATATATATAATTATATATATTATATACTCATAAAATTTGGTAGGTAGGTGATTATCTATTTTTTTTCTCCCATTTCTTTCGTTCAATTTCACGACAATTCCGACATATTTTGTAAAAGGCTATTGTATTGTACTAAAGAAAGATTTTCTTGTAGGCCTATCGTTAAATATTGTTCGGAGATTAACCGTTACTACGGTATGTCTATTGAGTAGTAAATTCTTAGTATTTAACAAAATTTGAATTGGTTTAACATAAATAATCATAGGATTTTTTTTATAAGCACAATGTTATGCATTACGAAATTTGGATATATTATAATTTTTTAAGAATTACAAAAATTTGTGCAGAAAATTCTTTTCATAGCCTATATTTACGTTTTATAAATGCATTCGATGTTATTTTTATAGGTAGGCCGATTTTTTATATTTCCAGTTCAATGAAATGGTAAAAATTTTAATTGGGAATTTAGAGTGTATTCTAAAAAGGATGTTTTAATTTTATATTTTAATTTGGGTATTAGAAATGAAAAATGTCCTTTTTTTTTAAGTTCGAGCGTTTGCATGGAAAATATTACGAAATTATGTTAGGATATAATGCAAGTTCATTCGGTTAGGGATATAGAGGTTCGCTTACAAACAAAGCGACCGCTCTCAATTAGGCAATGTTTTGTTTGTTTACAGTAGGTGCGTGTATTTTTGAGTGCTATTATCTATTCTTATTTAGTATAACTATGCAAATTTTTAGTTTCACTTGGAAACGATAAATTGCTAGGATTTTTGTGATTTGCAAACCATACTGGGGTTTCTGTTGAAGGAGAGAGTTGTGTCTCAGATGTAATTGTGAATTACGAGTTCGGTTCATGAAATTTAGAGTTTCAAGTTGGAATTACTGTATTAAAATAATTTTTGGTAGTAATATTTAAATTTTGTTTACTTTTAATAACTGTTTTGGAAAATTATTATTGTTTAAACCTTCAGTCGGGGTTAACTAATGCATTTGAAACATTGGCTCAAGTGTACACTCGGAAATGGAGCCTTCTAGATAGCCAGTAACGTTTTTGTGGCGTCTTTGTGTGCTCCTCTTCAAAGCAAGAGGGTTCATGATTGTCAGAGAATGGATGACATGAAGTTTCTGGGGTTCATTTTGTCTTTTGTATTTAAAAGTATCGATGTGATTTCTGACGGTAGTTTGAACAATAATAGTTCTTAAATATACTAACAGTTACTATGTATGGGCGCTTGTATATTTATACTGTATAATTTTGTTTCATACGTTTTATGACTTTTTTTTATCTTCTCCGCTGTAACTGCCATAAGTGACCTTATTGGTAGCTAGATTTGATTAAATTTTTGCGAAATTTTGAGATGTGTAATTTTTTTCTCCGTGAATTTGGCCAGAGCAAATTTGTAGTTATTGTTTCGAAGTGAACTGTCGAAAAAATTCGATAAATTAATTGAAATGATAAGCAGTGCAGAAACACGTTTCGAATAAACTTTTTTTTTCAAATTTCAAAAGGCTCGGTTTGGAGTCAACCAAGTTGAATCCGAGTTCCATCCAGTGAGTTTAGTCGACCGGATAGGTGATCGATCACCAATGAGAGAGAGAGAGAGAAGAGAAACCCAGACTGCGCAGGGACGTTGGCGCAGGATGGTTTCGGAAGAGTTAGAAGAGAGGAACGAATGCGCATGCAGTTGCGCAGGACAGTTTCGGAAGAGAAGAGAAATTTACGTGTGCAGGGTCTTGGCACACGAAAGTTTCGATCGAAGATGGTCTACTGGTATTTTTCGGGCAGTAGCTGGTCACGCTGCTCGAATGCTTCGCTAAATATGTGTCGTAACACGCGGTAGACAAGCCGAGAGCTTGAACGTGTGTCTATGACTGTACTGTCCATACAGACATACAGTAGGTTCGTTGGGAAACGGCCTACGGCGGAGTGATCGGTTGATTGTTGCCAGTAGAAGAGTCTTTCAGCTGACGTAGCAAGAGCAGCGTTCACCGACAAAAGTGGAGATGAGACAAGGCGAGTTTCTTCATCGACTTCTAGAATTGCAAATTCCGCGTCCAATTCCAGCGCGTGGTCCCGCTTTGAGATATCTCCCCCCCTGATCCTTTTTAGAATTGGACGTCTCTTGTTTTTTTTTTTCGCCATTGGAGAGAGAGCGGAACCATTATAGCGTGCTGCCCTGTTGCATGTTGATTGATGCAATCCTTGCATTCTAGCGAAGTGAGCAGGAGAGCTGCGATTGAAAATTGAAGTCCGTTGTCAGCGTGCGGAGTGTGATCTAAACAACGTCCAGCAAAGTAATATACTGATTATTATGTAATGAAATTATAAGTGAAAGGGTGCGATTATTGCCCATATTTGTTGCGTTTTTCGTGAAATAGTATGTGCGCTCTTGGTCAGTATTTTATGTAAACTTTTTCTTATTTTTCTATGTCGCCCTGATAGTAACTGTATAACTATACAAAGAACTGTTTCAAATGTAAAGCGATCGTTGATGAGAAATCGCGGGAATAGATTATGAACTTGAGATTTGTGTGGCCACTGTAAGAAAATTTTCCGTTATTTTTTAGCATGTATAGATTAGTTACAGGTTGTAATTTAATTATTAGTGTGAAATGTTATTTATGCAAATGTGAAAATTATAAAGTTTTCGGTTTTTATATGATACAAAATATATGTGTGGAATTTGTCATTCTAATTATTTCTTGTCTATCTCAACTCTGAATTTGTTAAAGAAAAAAAAAAAAAAAATTGCAAAATATATAAATTTGTTGAATAAATTTATTAACATTGTTAAACGATATTAATAAGTTTTACTAATGGAAAAACTTATTTTCAAGGGGGTGATGCGAGTGTAGTAATGCTTAGTTAAGAATATTATTTCTGTTTAATTAATTATTAAAATGTTTAATATAAATTATTTACTAAAAATTGTGAAATTGTTTGAAGTTGTTTAAACTGGGAAGAGTTGGCAATCCTGAATAGAGGCCGACAAAGAGTGGGCTACCCCAAGGGAGTCAGTCTCTTGGGTGGCGCGATACGCGTAAGATTGGAGCCATGTGATCTTAAAATCAAATTGTTTGTGCCCCTCTCCGACGTAAATATATTTAGTAAAATTTCATACGCGCATCCACCTAAATTAACTAAACCATTTTCGGAATCAATAAAACGTTCACAAGTGTTAAAATAGAGTATTAATAAACCCCCCTTCCCCCTTCGTGTTGTAACCGACTTTCAGTCTTGGCTCGGCGTCGCTACCATGAATATAAACGTAAAGTAGTGTTGAAATGAGTAAAGAGAAAGCAAACGATAAATGAAATAAAGAGCCGATAGTAAAGTAGAAAGAAGCGTAAATAAAGAAGAAAGTAAATAAATAAAGGCGAACACTACATCTGGTGGCTACCGGTGGGATTACATCATATTTTGTGAGGCTTACCCACGTGACTAGTATTTCGATTAAAATTCTTCAAACCAGGTATATTAGCCAATAGCGTTAATGAATATTTTATTTCGATTATTAAAATATCTAAATGCAAAGTTTATCCCGTTTGCAGGCAAATTTCGATTTTCATTCCTTAAAATTCATTATAAATGAAATTTCAAAATGGCGTCCATTGTTTTCCAAATTATTCCGAGTCACGTCGCTTCAAAAAGTTTTGCGCGTCAGAATTTGTTGGTTGAGATCGAGTCTAGACTCAAAACTTATTTTAGTCGTTACAGAGTCGGTAGAAAAACTTGTCGGACTCAATATTGCGAGTCATTATTCGTTAAATTTCGTTCATTTGGTCGGAGAGGACATAGTTTTGAAAATTTATCGTGCTGCCTGAGGACTCAATTTTTCTTTTTTTCGTCTCTTCCACTGTTATGCCTGTTTCAGCTTACCTTTTAAGAATAATGATTAATAAATAAATTTTACTGGATTTGTACGTAAGTCAAGTATGTTAGTTTAAATACAGTATGATACACATTTTATATGGTCCTTTCAAAATGTTTCAGCGAAAATTTGTACCGCATTTCTAGGTATATATACATATATAATATTCTAAAACATTTCATGAACATGTAAAATTTTCTGGGGTTCATTAGCAGATTGTTGATTATATTTCGATTGGTTGTACATAAATTATAATGATAGGCTTATTTTAAATAATTGTTTATATAGATTTACGGGCTTTTTGCTTCGCTCGCTTCGCGCTAAAATAGGATTACGTTACATTTTAAGGGACAAATCGAAAAATAAATCTTAAACATATTAAATTTGTCAGATTTGGCCGTATAGGATTGTGTTAAATTTCAAAATAAGCAGAATTCGTTTAACTGAAATAGAGACATTGTGTTGTGAAATTTTCTGTTTTTTGGATTTTTTTTATATACTCATTAATTATATACTTACTTATTAACTTATACGTATATATTAGTTATATATATAATTATATATATTTATATACTCATAAAATTTGGTAGGTAGGCTGATTATCTATTTTTTTTCTCTCCATTTCTTTCGTTCAATTTCACGACAATTCCGACATATTTTGTAAAATGGCTATTGTATTGTACTAAAGAAAGATTTCTTGTAGGCCTATCGTTAAATATTGTTCGGAGATTAACCGTTACTACGGTATGTCTATTGAGTAGTAAATTCTTAGTTATTTAACAAAATTTGAATTGGTTTAACATAAATAATCATAGGATTTTTTTTATAAGCACAAATGTTATGCATTACGAAATTTGGATATTATTATAATTTTTTAATTACAAAAATTTGTGCAGAAAATTCTTTTCATAGCCTATATTTACGTTTTATAAATGCATTCGATGTTATTTTTATAGGTAGGCCGATTTTTATTTTTATTTCCAGTTCAATGAAAATGGTAAAAATTTTAATTGGGAATTTAGAGTGTATTCTAAAAAGGATGTTTTAATTTTATATTTTTTTGGGTATTAGAAATGAAAAATGTCCTTTTTTTTTAAGTTCGAGCGTTTGCATGGAAAATATTACGAAATTATGTTAGGATATAATGCAAGTTCATTCGGTTAGGGATATAGAGGTTCGCTTACAAACAAAGCGACCGCTCTCAATTAGGCAATGTTTTGTTTGTTTACAGTAGGTGCGTGTATTTTTGAGTGCATATTATCTATTCTTATTTAGTATAACTATGCAAATTTTTAGTTTCACTTGGAAACGATAAATTGCTAGGATTTTTGTGATTTGCAAACCATACTGGGGTTTCTGTTGAAGGAGAGAGTTGTGTCTCAGATGTAAATTGTGAATTACGAGTTCGGTTCATGAAATTTAGAGTTTCAAGTTGGAATTACTGTATTAAAATAATTTTTGGTAGTAATATTTAAATTTTGTTTACTTTTTAATAACTGTTTTGGAAAATTATTATTGTTTAAACCTTCAGTCGGGGTTAACTAATGCATTTGAAACATTGGCTCAAGTGTACACTCGGAAATGGAGCCTTCTAGATAGCCAGTAACGTTTTTGTGGCGTCTTTGTGTGCTCCTCTTCAAAGCAAGAGGGTTCATGATTGTCAGAGAATGGATGACATGAAGTTTCTGGGGTTCATTTTTGTCTTTGTGTATTTAAAAGTATCGATGTGATTTCTGACGGTAGTTTGAACAATAATAGTTCTTAAATTATACTAACAGTTACTATGTATGGGCGCTTGTATATTTATACTGTATAATTTTGTTTCATACGTTTTATGACTTTTTTTTTATCTTCTCCGCTGTAACTGCCATAAGTGACCTTATTGGTAGCTAGATTTGATTAAATTTTTGCGAAATTTTGAGATGTGTAATTTTTTTCTCCGTGAATTTGGCCAGAGCAAATTTGTAGTTATTGTTTCGAAGTGAACTGTCGAAAAAAATTCGATAAATTAATTGAAATGATAAGCAGTGCAGAAACACGTTTCGAATAAACTTTTTTTTTCAAAATTTCAAAAGGCTCGGTTTGGAGTCAACCAAGTTGAATCCGAGTTCCATCCAGTGAGTTTAGTCGACCGGATAGGTGATCGATCACCAATGAGAGAGAGAGAGAGAAGAGAAACCCAGACTGCGCAGGGACTTGGCGCAGGATGGTTTCGGAAGAGTTAGAAGAGAGGAACCGAATGCGCATGCAGTTGGCGCAGGACAGTTTCGGAAGAGAAGAGAAATTTACGTGTGCAGGGTCTTGGCACACGAAAGTTTCGATCGAAGATGGTCTACTGGTATTTTTCGGGCAGTAGCTGGTCACGCTGCTCGAATGCTTCGCTAAATATGTGTCGTAACACGCGGTAGACAAGCCACGAGAGCTTGAACGTGTGTCTATGACTGTACTGTCCATACAGACATACAGTAGGTTCGTTGGGAAACGGCCTACGGCGGAGTGATCGGTTGATTGTTGCCAGTAGAAGAGTCTTTCAGCTGGACGTAGCAAGAGCAGCGTTCACCGACAAAAGTGGAGATGAGACAAGGCGAGTTTCTTCATCGACTTCTAGAATTGCAAATTCCGTCCAATTCCAGCGCGTGGTCCCGCTTTGAGATATCTCCCCCCCTGATCCTTTTAGAATTGGACGTCTCTTGTTTTTTTTTTTCGCCATTGGAGAGAGAGCGGAACCATTATAGCGTGCTGCCCTGTTGCATGTTGATTGATGCAATCCCTTGCATTCTAGCGAAGTGAGCAGGAGAGCTGCGATTGAAAATTGAAGTCCGTTGTCAGCGTGCGGAGTGTGATCTAAACAACGTCCAGCAAAGTAATATACTGATTATTATGTAATGAAATTATAAGTGAAAGGGTGCGATTATTGCCCATATTTGTTGCGTTTTTCGTGAAATAGTATGTGCGCTCTTGGTCAGTATTTTATGTAAACTTTTTCTTATTTTTCTATGTCGCCCTGATAGTAACTGTATAACTATACAAAGAACTGTTTCAAATGTAAAGCGATCGTTGATGAGAAATCGCGGGAATAGATTATGAACTTGAGATTTGTGTGGCCACTGTAAGAAAATTTTCCGTTATTTTTTTTAGCATGTATAGATTAGTTACAGGTTGTAATTTAATTATTAGTGTGAAATGTTATTTTATGCAAATGTGAAAATTGTAAAGTTTTCGGTTTTTATATGATACAAAATATATGTGTGGAATTTGTCATTCTAATTATTTCTTGTCTATCTCAACTCTGAATTTGTTAAAGAAAAAAAAAAAAAAAAAATTGCAAAATATATAAATTTGTTGAATAAATTTATTAACATTGTTAAACGATATTAATAAGTTTTACTAATGGAAAAACTTATTTTCAAGGGGGTGATGCGAGTGTAGTAATGCTTAGTTAAGAATATTAATTTCTGTTTAATTAATTATTAAAATGTTTAATATAAATTATTTACTAAAAATTGTGAAATTGTTTGAAATTGTTTAAACTGGGAAGAGTTGGCAATCCTGAATAGAGGCCGACAAAGAGTGGGCTACCCCAAGGGAGTCAGTCTCTTGGGTGGCGCGATACGCGTAAGATTGGAGCCATGTGATCTTAAAATCAAATTGTTTTGTGCCCCTCTCCGACGTAAATATATTTAGTAAAATTTCATACTCGCATCCACCTAAATTAACTAAACCATTTTCGGAATCAATAAAACGTTCACAAGTGTTAAAATAGAGTATTAATAAACCCCCCTTCCCCCTTCGTGTTGTAACCGACTTTCAGTCTTGGCTCGGCGTCGCTACCATGAATATAAACGTAAAGTAGTGTTGAAATGAGTAAATAGAAAGCAAACGATAAATGAAATAAAGAGCCGATAGTAAAGTAGAAAGAAGCGTAAATAAAGAAGAAAGTAAATAAATAAAGGCGAACACTACACTCCTGTTGTTCTTAAATCTGTGTTTCTGCGCTGACACCCTGCCTAGACAAACTCTTTCGTCTTTGTCTCTCATCTGGTATTTTCCTTCCTGCTTGAAGTTCGTTTTCAATCAGCCTGTCCCAAAGAAGGGTGACCGCTCTCAATCCTCCAACTATCGTCCAATTACTTTGATTTCTTGTTTTGAATCTTTGAATTTATCCTTAACAGGAAGATTCTTAAACATCTCTCTTCTACCAATCTTCTTTCAGATCGTAAGTATGTGCTTGATTGGCGATCTTCTTGCATATCTCTCTGACTCTTGATTATTCTTCGTTCGGGATTTCGGTGAAACTTTTGCTGTTGCAATAGACATATCAAAAGCTTTTGATAGAGTCTGGCACAAATCTTTAATTTCGAAACTGCCCTCCTTATGTTTCTATCCTTCTACAATATCTTTAATTTCCTTTCTGGCCGATCTATAGTTGTGGTTGTAGATGGCCACTGTTCTTCTCCTACAGAAAATCTTGTGGCTTTCAATGCCTCAAAAACTCGGTTCCTCCATCTGTCTACTCGTCACAATCTTCCACACAACTCTCCCCTTACCTTCAACGACACACAACTCAGTCCTTCCTCTTCTCTTAACATTCTTGGCGTTTCCTTTTCTCGTGATCTTTCCTGGAAAGATCACATGTACTCTCTTTCTAAAACCGCTTCTAAGAAGTTAGGTGTGCTGTACCACCTCCGCGGGTTCTTCACTCCAACTCAGTTGCTGTCTCTGTACAGGGGTCTTGTCCGCCCCTGTATGGGGTATCCTTCTCATGTGTGGGGTAGCTCAACCCACACAGCCTTACTTGACCGGGCAGATTCAAAGACTTTCCGTCTCATCAATTTCCCTCCTCTTACTCACTGTCTTCAATCCCTCTCTCTTCGCCGCAATGTTGTCTCACTCTTTACTATCGTTATTATAACGGACACTGCTCTTCTGAACTCTCTAACTGCATGCCTCCTCCTTTAAGGAGAGCACGCAGCACCAGACTTTTGACACTTTCTCATTCCTTTTCTGCCCAACACTCTAACGCAAAGGTTAATCGGTATTTTCAATCTTTTATCTACTCAACCGGTCAACTTTTGAACAATCTTTCCCCCTGTCTATGACCACCAATCTTTCAAACGCAGAGTGTCTAGACATCTCGAAAATTTTGGACTTTGATTTTGGCTCTCTTCTTCTTCTATAGGTGGGGGGGGAGGGGATGTCGCTTTTGTGGACATTCGCCTTTTGCCCCTCGTTCCTGCATAAAAAAGAAAATTGAGGCAGAGTACATAAAATATGTAATAATTTTGAATAAAAAATATTTTATAGTTGAAGTAACTTAAAAATGTTTTTAAATTTCCGTAACGTATATATATATATATATATATATATGCATTTTAGACATCACACTCAAGTCGGGGGTTCGACTCCTAATGGTGCATAAACGTATGATTGTAGTATAAAGAATGAGGTCAAGGGTTCCATTTCCGAAGATGTAATATCACTGTTATGCCAAAGACAGATTTGAATGGTGGCCGATAAATTTCATGGTACTATGACGGCAGACACACACACACACACACACACACACATCTTATTTATTTTTTCTTATCAGGTTCCCCATTCCCCACTCTCCTATCCCCTTATCTTGTCATCCCTCAATTACCCCCTCCCACATTACCCCCCAGCTCGCACCCCTCCACATATTTGTATCCACGCACCTTCTCCACATTTTTGCAACCACACTACTAATGTAATTACAAAATCGTACTATTATACCTGTACGTAATTAAACCCAAGTTTTCCATGGCTCCCGCTTGAAAATCAGGTAAGGCGGCCATGTCCTGTTTGGGAAGAGGGAAAGGTATGTTGAAGTAATCTTCGAAAAATGTCAAAACCTCAGGTCCAATATCGAGAGCGTAATCAGCCTGGTAAATAGCGTCTCTTCGTGCCCACACCAAGGTGAAAGGAGAAAAGAATGCAAACAAAAATAAATTTAAAATAATTAAAAGCTAGCGTTTCTGACCGACAGTGGACTTCACCTCGATACAAAAGTTTCTTTTCTGCAGTATATGTTAATTGTTCATTATTTTATTTACAAATATTGTTTTATTCCTAATTAATTAGGTAC
Source organism: Bathynomus jamesi (assembly GCA_023014485.1). Classification (NCBI taxonomy): domain Eukaryota; kingdom Metazoa; phylum Arthropoda; class Malacostraca; order Isopoda; family Cirolanidae; genus Bathynomus; species Bathynomus jamesi. The sequence goes on along the minus strand of JAJOZX010000480.1, from coordinate 573,788 downwards.
CTCTAAATAAAACATGATCATTCTCATTGGAGCTTTTTGAAACAAAGTCCGACACAATAAAAGCCACAAGATAAGTAGACATTGGTAAAGTGGTGTTAAACTTGTCCCAATACCATCCTGGATGATCATTCCTGAAATGAAAATTATTCAGTTAGAGGGCAATTTTCCACTTATTCATGTATCTTTTGAAGCTAGTGGGACTAATAATTACAGAACGCTACGAAGGACAGCAGCTCATTTGCATTGCGAAGGGTGTACTTTTATGATTACTGCCTAACACAAAAGAATTAGTCTTCACTTGGAATTTCTGAAAAAGGAGAGCAAACATCAATTCAGTGATGGCCGGTTGGTAACTCTTGATGAACAAAATTAAGCTCTAATGCGACGAAATTAATTTTCAAGAGTGAGAACCAGTTTCTTTTGTTTTTTTAGTATAACGAGGTTCATGACATGCATAAATACTACCTCAACCAGCTACGACCGTAGGTGAAGTACTACCTCATTTGTACTATTACGGCTTTAAAACAACCTTTTGCAGTTTCCAAAAAAATTTGTATCGAGGCAAATAAAAAAAAAGACAGACAAGTGAAGGAAAAGGCTAATGTAAAATTGAACAAATGAGTAAGATAAAAATAACATTCATTGTCGTTCTTTTCTACCTAAAATTACTTGTCAGTAAACGTTGTAATAAGAAAATATTAAACTGGCAATGAAAAGGAGAGTAATTTGACTAAAATATATTGTCCATTATTTAATTGCAAGACCATAAATTTCCTTTGAATACTCACATTGCAGTGGAACTTATTTTTGGCATGTTCGAAATAACATTCATTCCTTCTTCTCTCGCCATTGAGATATCGAACGTTGCCTTCAGAGCGGGTTCATCAAAGCAAGGGAAGGCTCTCCTCGCTTCCGTAGGCTGAAATTGGGTCGTTCCAAGATAACTGTAAAATCACCAGGAAAATGGTCAGCTTACACACACATATATATATATATATATATATATATATATATATATATATCAGGGCTGTGCCGGTCTATCACTTTCGGGTCGGGTCTGGGTCTGGGTCATTTTTTTAATTTACTTTCGGGTCCGGGTCCGGGTCCGGGTCGGACCCGAAAGTTCACTTTCAGGTTCTGTCGGGTCTTTCAGTATATGACCCGGGTCTGGGTCGGGTCCATTATTAAAAATGTAATAATTATAATCTGGTATAGGATAGGTAATAAGACTGCTACCGTAGCTACATTAACATGTTTTCTGAAACATAGTAAAACATTATATGGCTATACGTAGTAGCCTAACTATATATATTAATTAATCCGATTTTGGAAATGTTTGAAAGTAGGTATATTAATTGTATTAATATTTAATAGTAACAAGGTATAGTTATACACGCATTGCTAAGGGGCAAAGTACGATGTATGATTGCTCTCTTCAGCCCCCTTATTCTAAATTTTAATTAATTTTATGAAAACAAATTCTATATTTTTTTTGAGTGAACTCAAATGGAAATTATCATCTTCTTGCATTAAAATTAAATACTTTGTTTATCTTAAAAATCAAAAATAAAACCGATAATATGAAATAATTAAAGTCATTTGGTAGTAATATTGTCTTTATATTTTGAGGGCAACAGATTCCGTGAACTCCTTTAAAACAGATATTGATATAGCGGCATCGCCTATACTTATTTCTCCTAGAATCTATGATAGATTGAAAGTTGTGGTAAGACAGGAAAGAGATTTCTGAATTTTTAACTGATTTTTTTTTATTTTGAATATACACAGTATATATATATATATGTATATATATGCGCTTCTTAACTGAAATATTTTTACTAGGACTATTCTACACTATTTTATTTGAGAAGACTTTATTCCCCAACACCGTTCGATCGCAAACACAATACTGCGTCTAATAATGATTGCGAAAAAGAATTTCTTTACGGGTTCAGAATGAAGCTTAGAGCGGAGAACAATCTTTCAACGCTAACTTGTTTGCACGGAGTAGACAACGCTACCAAGGCTGCCTGCTTTAATTCTCCTCCCATTTTCATACACCATTTCATGGGATCTTGATGGATCAGTTTCCCAGCTGAATCTCTCTTTTTCGCGAGGTGAGGACATTTTTCAAACTGTATCACACCTGCATCAAACTTCGCACTCAGTGACACAGTTTGAATTCGTCCTTCCTTCTGGAGAAGTCTTTCCTTTTGTCGCAATTCCTTTTTCAACTCACAACCCACAAACAAACAATAAAATATATTAGGATTAGGCTATTCTTCTGTCACCGTTAACTCTCCACTTCCAGTGAGTCATTTGGAGGGTGGAGTGATAATTCAATACATTGTTGCCAAATCTAAAGACGCACACATAAATTATGTAAACTAAAAACCCGGCTGTGCGGGTCCTTCACTTTCGGGTCGGGTCTGGGTCTGGGTCAATTTTAAAATTCACTTTCAGGTCCGGGTCTGGGTCCGGGTCTTTTTTCTAATTCACTATCGGGTCCGGGTGCGGGTCTTATCTCACTTTCGGGTTAAACCCGGGTCTGGGTCTGGGTCCGGGTCCGACCTGCCAGCCCTGATATATATAAGCTTATATATATATATATATATATATATATATATATATATATATATATATATATATATATATATATATATATATTTATATATATAGTGTGTGTGTGTGTGTGTGTGTGTGGTGTTTTAAGCCGCCATTATGATAGCGAAAAAATAACTTGTCGACCATCTTGTTATTAAAATCGAATGCGACAGATAACGTTTTCTGAAATTAAACGGAGATAAAAATAAATAATTTTCTCACATCTGTTTCTCGTGTCCTTGGTAAGAAGAGCGATAAAATCCGAGTAGAATATCATTCAGATATCCGATGTAGTCCATGGATATCGTGTACGATTTCCCTACCTCAAGTTTGGCAGCCAAAGTGCCGATGTACTGTAGAACTGCCTTCGGACGTCATAGGCATGGCTGATGAATTGTAAGCTGACTCCATTTGGATCGTCGGTTGGGACGAGCTGAAGAATTAGATTACAGATAGTACTAAATCCATATTTATTGAAAATCAGTTTGAGATTTTTCCAAAGGAACAAGAGACATCATTTTGTAATTTAAGAGAAAATTTATAACTTACGCTATCCCCACTGCCACAAAAAAGGGTTATTGTATGATGAAAAATTCCATGTACCTTAATAGTTTCGTTGACAGTAATGATGTCTAACATATGAAACGTCACTGCTGATGTCGGTTCAACGACTCTGAAAGTGATCGCGACGTGTCCTCTGGTGCTGAAATTGAACTCTCCACTGACGAAAGGCTGAATACGAATGACGTAATGCGAAGGATTTAAGGAGGAGGGAAGTCTAAGATCAGCATCCCCTTCTTGTTTGATGGAGAATTTAGCTGTAGCTTTCTATGTGAAAAGAAATTAAAACGTACTTCCTAAAGAAGGTTTAGGCAAAGCGCATCTTAACTATATTTATAACGAAGTTATTGAAATTACTATCTACACATTGGGACAATCCTTTCAAGATATATTAAACTTATCATTTATGCAGAATAGAGCATACAAATATATACTGAACCTTTGTTTCAATGTTATATCATATCGGTTTCCCGGTCATTAAAAACATTTAGCATTGCTCATATGCATACCTGGGTGTCGACTGTGGTTCGGGTATCAGGAGAATAGTAATGAACCAGAACACCAGTTGCGACGATCGCACAGACAAAGAATACACCCAACAAGGCTGCAACGGACTTTTTAATGACGATTCCGTTTTTCATTTTCAGTTCCGGACGCGATGTTTCCGTTTCCATTTTGATTACTTCCGGACTTTGACTGGAGATGGCCATTAGTGTCTCCTGAACAAAAAGGAAAGAAATGTTAATTCTCCAGGAAGAAAAGCAGAGATGTCTAAATGTGAAATTGCAACGGTTCTTTAGTTCTTTGACACAATAGCGGAGGAAGTTAAAAATAACATTATCTGTTCTATTGTTTTAGAATAAGTACAAACAAGTGTGATCTACAAAACTTGGTATTTATAAGCAAAACTACTATATGGTGGTTAACAATGTAATTTGAGATTTTAAACTTTGGATCAATCACAATTGGAGTCCGAATATAAAAACTTTTAAACTCGTTGACTCTAATATTATTTGTTCTAGTTAAGGACTAATCGAAATCCAGTTCAGACTTCGTGGAAGTATACAGTCCATATTCTATTTCTACTACTAATGCAAAAAAAGTTTGGTTTAACTTTGCTTGTTCTAATGCTATCCGCAACAGAGAAGAGGCTTTCAGAAGGTACCGTCGCCATCCAACTCCTGACCCTCACTTAGCTTATATTTCTGCCCGGAATCGTGCAAAATGGAATTGTGAACAAATTCCCCAAAACACATGTGAACCTCTTTTAAATTATGAGTTGCAGGTAATACATTAATTTTTTTTAGTGACTAACTAGATTTTTAAAAGACTTGGAAATTTTCCTTTCCAAATTTTCATTTTTGGAGAAAAATAAAAAATATATAAATATAAATAGTTCATTTTAAAAAAGGAAAAATATTGTATTTTTATTATCATACAGGATATGAAGTTTAAACAGACTATTTTTATTTCTTAATAATAACTATTACTGTATGTGAGTTACAATAACCATTTTTTAAGCCAATAAACCATAAACTTCGCATTTTATCAATGAAAGACATTTTTAATATGATCACCATTGACCTCATTTATTTGGTTTAAACTTCCTCTGAAATTATGAACGGTTCGAGCCAAGGTGGTTTCTGACCGTTACCAAGGAAGATTTAGTTACGGCTGGCCATAGTCTCCATACTCCAGTCGACCTTAATCCTTGCGATTATTTTTTTGTGATCTATTTAAAAGATAATGTCTACAAGAATAATCCAAGGACAGTTGACCGTCTAAAAACTCAAATCAGGGTGGTAAAAAGAGAAATCATAGAAGACATTTTACCACGAACTGTTCAAAATTTCCAGAGCAAATTTAAATTAAATTATTGATGTCGCTGGTGATCATATTGAAAATGTTTATCATTAAAAACATTTCAAGGTGTGTACTTTACTGACCTAGAAATGGTTTTTACAACTCGCATGCAAAAATACTATACTTTATAAAAATAAAAATTGTCAGTCCTTTCTTGAACGCCCTGTATTTTATAATATGCTTATGTGGAAAGCATTTTGCAGAGCATTTAGTTGTCAAGTTCTTTCTTAAATAAATATATATATATATTCCTAAATTCGCAGCAATTATTTACAGTATGAGAAATCTCCTTTTATAAGTTTCATTTATCTTGTTTTCTCAGGAGAACGAGTTAGCATGTTTTTCATATAACCTTGGTTAACCTTGGTTTTGCTTGCACCCAAATTGCTCATTCTGACGAAGGGCAAGCTTGTCGCTCTACCTTAGACCTACAGTTTAACGTGGAATCCGAACCACGCCCCACCACGGGCGGTCAGAAATTACAAAGCCCTCGCCCGGACTCGATCTCACAACCTCCCGATCAGCAGCCCAGCGTCTTAACCACTAGGCTACCCATTTAGCTAACAACCAATTTTTATTGTGTGGAAGGATGAACAGCTGGGTTTTGCTGCGCGCCGCCTGCCGTCAACGGGTTTCGAACCCGGGGCCGGTGGATTCGTAGTCATCAATGCTAACCACTATACCACCGAAGCGCAGATATATATATATATATATATATAATATATATATATATATGCTAACTCGTTCTCGTGAGAAAACGAGGTAAATAAAACCTATAGAAGAAGATTTCTCATACTGTAAATAATTGCTGCGCATGTAGGAATACAGTATAAAGTTTACAGTGTATGTAAGATATAAGAAAGAACCTGACCACTAAATGCTCTCTCTCCCTCTTTCTATATACAGGGTGTACATAAAGTCAGGATCTATTTTTGTGAAATAATTATTTTTTTCTATTTTTCTTTTCAGAAGCCCTTAGAATGAATACAGAAGAGCGTGTGGCAATAGTAGTTTGGCGAATCGAGGGAAAGAAATACAATGACATCAGAGAGAAGTTTAGAAGGAGATTTCATAAGCCGGGGCCAATAGACAAGACAATACGAAAATTGGTGAACAAATTTAAACGAACGGGATCTGTAAATGATAAAGCAAGATCAGGAAGACCGTGTATGTCAGATCTTACCGTGAATGGAGTACGCGGAATTATCACTGAGGAGCCACGTACGTCCGTTCGTGCTGCATCACACAGACTCGGCCTCCCGACGTCATCTGTGCACAAAATTCTGAAAGTTAATTTGCAGAAGAAAAGCTATCATTTGCAGGTTTTACATGATTTACACGAGGAAGATTTCCCTCGACGAAGTGCTGTGTGTGCTGATCTCCTAGAACAAATCTGGAGTGATAATTTAATGGACAACATTCTCTTTAGTGATGAAGCCACTTTCCATACGTGTGGAAAAGTAAATCGCCATAACTGTCGAATTTGGGCAGATGAAAGACCGAATGATTTCGTCCAAAATTGGGAAAGAGACTCGCCTAAAGTTAATGTCTGGATGGGTTTAACAAAATATAAGGTTTATGGTCCTTTTTTCTTTGCTGAAGCTACAGTTACGGGGCTTATTTATCTGGACATGTTGCAGCAATTCCTTGAACCTCAGCTGATTGGGGATAGGATTGTTAGTACCGTCGTCTATCAACATGATGGTGTTCCTTGTCACTATGCCAAAATTGTTCAGGATTATCTAAATGGACGTTTTCCAAATCGCTGGATCAGACGCGGAAGCAACAGACCTTGGGTCAGCGAGATCATCAAATTTAACCCCTTTAGATTTCTTTGCATGGGGCTTTATCAAATCGCACGTCTATCAGACGAAGATTACGAGTCTTGAAAACTTACGTACACGTATACGAACTGCTGCAGATAACATAACCCCGCAAATGCTCCAGAATGTGTTTAGAAATGCTGCGGAACGACTTGAGCTGTGCAGGGATACTGATGGGCGTCACGTCGAATCCTACTCTTAATTATTTAATAAATGTTACCACTTTATCATTTTATGATTGAATTCCATATAATTTCCAAGTGCTTCACAAAAATAGATCCTGACTTTATGTACACCCTGTATATACGGGATGAATTTCACAATTAATCAGGTGAAATAAATGAATAATGCACACCCACATGAAGAAGGAAAAAATGATGACGAGATGTACTATTGAAAACACGAAAGGCCTTGGAATTATTTTTCCTTTTCTCTGTGGATTTGCGTCATATCCATATATGTAGGGTGTTTCATATGTCTGGAGACATTTTTTATTTATTTTTTTTGTCTCAGCGAGTTTTTTTTTTTTTTTTTTGTCTACGTAGACAGACTAAGAACAATTGAGGATTTGAAAGCTAAGATAAGATTGAAATTGCAGCTAATATCTGCTGAAACAATCAAAAGTGTTCAGAGAGCTTGTCAGTTACCAGTAATGGAGTGTCTTGAAGTTCGAGGTGAACAATTTGAACGCCTGTAATAGTATGTTCAAAATAAAACATTGTCATAAAGTTGTAGTACTCTTTCTACATAGTTATTTCCAATTCTCCAAACATATGAAACACCGTATATATATATATATATATATATATTCACTTTCGTGAAATAATTTTCATATATATATATATACAAACTCAGAATGGTCCCCTGAGAAACTTATATGTTAAACACAGACCATGCATAGAACAAGGAACTCTTCCGGGAAATTGCATCCACTATAGTTCGAATAAGTAATGATAAATGACAAATACTATAGTTTTTTTCTTTTTCATGATGGAAAGCCCAACGTGGGCACCGGGTTACTCGCAAAGAGGCCCAAAATTTTTTTTGTTTCTCCTTGATGATGTGAATATATCACGAAAGCGCTCGGACTTCATGTTTCCTTTTCCCTGTGATTGTTTGCTTATTAATAAGATCACGTGTTATTCTGTGATTTTAGTGCATATATATGTATATATATATATATATATATATATATATATTATTTGAAATAAGACTCGACAGGTTTTCTTTATGAACAATTCTCAGCGGTATGATAATAAAAACCCACTCTAATAGACAGAGTTTTCTGTATCCACCCGAAAAGGATGCCAGTGGGCATCGAAACTGTTGTGGAAATAAACTCTCTCTATTAAAGTGGGTTTTTATTATCATATTGTGACTTTCACGTAGAAAAAGTGAAGTTCTTTTTGCATTTAATTCTCAGCGGTTTTATCAGAAAAAAAGTTTTTATTTCAAACGTTTGTATATTAAACCAATTTCTTGTAACTGGTGAAGCGAGGTTCTTACTGCATGGACCGATAAAATTTTCTGAAATGTTTTGGAGAGAAATTTGCTTCCTTATCTTTCATTGAACCTAATACTAATTTGAAAGAACGAAGAAGTTACAGGATATATATGAAAAAAAAAAATCTTCGGAAGGTCGATATAAGAACAACGTCATCATTCAATTGACCACCGAGACATTCGTGGGTAACAGTATTTACCGTTTCAGATGAAATGCCTTCCTTTATATGTAAAAACTAAGTAGAGGTTTCAAAAGAACAAGTTTTATGTAGGATTGGCCAAGATTGTAGGTATGGAAAATGAGTGTTCTTTGAAGTTGAAATTTTTTTTATGCATAGTCATATAATTTGAGGGCTGAAATTCTAAAATTTGTAAAAGAACTTCAAACTTTGATTTTATGTAAAATAATTAAGTAATTTTCATGATTTTATGAAGATAATGACAGACTTGAGCGCGAGTGAATTAATTCCCTTCTTGGTCTTTCCTAAACAAAGTTTCAGGCAAACTTTGAGAGAGAGTTAAGCCCAAAAATATCGTAACACAGATTGAAAAGTTGCAAAATATCCATTTTGTGATAATTTCGATAAAGGGCCTACTCTTCCTTTACTGCATTCACCATGGTCCATGGAAAAATAATAAAATACAGGGTGTCCCATAAGTCCGGCATCATAGGAGAAATTCATATTTTTCTATTTCTACAAACCATAATTGATATGCTCGGGATGCCAATTTCCAGTCCACCATTCTCTTCAGTGACGAGGCTGTTTATTATGGAAATGGAGGTAAATCGACAGAACACCCACTACTGGTCTCAAAACAACTCTCACTGGTATACCTCTTCAAAGGAACAAGGTGCATCTCGGGTGATGGTATGGTGTGGCATTTGGAAGGATCGCATCATAGGCCCCCTCTTTTTCGATGAACATGTCACTGGAGGCACCTACCTACGTATGCTCAAGGAAGAAGCATTTCCCAGTGTCTTGAACGAAGAAGGAAATTTCCCAACATGGTTCCAGCAAGACAGCGCTCCTGCACATTACAGCACCCAAGTAAGGGAATACCTGTACCAACAATTCCCTGGTCATTGGATAGGACGTCGAGGGCCTGTGGAATGGCCATCTAGAAGCCCGGATCTCACGCCACTAGATTTTTATCTCTGGGGCCACTTGAAAGCGCTGGTATACGCAGAGAAAATTAGGAGTGTTGAACATTTGCGGCAGCGCATTATTGGGGCATGTAACACCATTACTCCTGACATCATTCACCGTGTGCTTGCTGACTGGGTATCACGTCTGAATTTGTGTATTGAAAACAATGGTGGACATATTGAGCACGTTCTGTAAATAAAAGCTTTTGTTTTGCCTTTTTTTATTATTTTTCCTATGATGCTGGACTTATGGGACACCCTGTATATGAAACAGTTATCATAATGGGCATCATATCATTGCTAGATACAAAATATCATATAGCTAGCTACCTCAGCTATTGGTACGTACCCTTTTAATAGTAAATAAAACGAATCTAAGTTAATTATAATCACCTTATGAGAGTCTTCTAATTTTTGCTCTGCGTTCCTCCACAACCAAATCCACACTAAATATATACATTATTTTTTTCCTTAATTTATATTTGAGAAGAAATTAATATCACCAAATGGAGGCGACAATTTCGTATGTAGACTAAAAGTGTTTATATCAAATGTTATCTCATGACTGATTAATCAAGAGAGAATTCCTCGGTTTTGATAGTTTCGTCATTACGCTTTTTTCCATCGAAACGATTAGCAGTTAAATATGTGATAAAAGAAAGATGTGAATTTAATATCGTGCTTGATTGTAGCTATGTTAAAGCTGCTTAAAGAATTAAAGGTAAGACTCTGGACATTTCCAGTATGAGTATGACACTTCTTCTTCTTCTTCCTCAGCATAATTAATCCCATTTTTATATGGGGTCGCTGTTTAAAGTGAGTCGCCTCCATCTTGGTTCTTGACTCATCTCATTTGGTTGTGGCGTGGGTTTTTACGGCCGGATGCCATTCCTGACACCAACCCTCCCTCTTTATCCGGGCTTGGGACCGTCCGGAGAATAAGCTGACTATCCTTGCCTCCGGTTGCTGTTGAGACATTAGGAGGAGTCTCGTAATACCTTCCGAAAATCTACTTTTGGAAATAATCTCCTCTGGAGTCATGAACTTAATTTCCATATGGATAAAAGTTGTTGAAAATAGGCTATTTATTGTCTATGTTCTTTTTATAGTTTATATCAGGGTAAAAGTTGTTGTTTCGATATGTTTTTATCATTGATTAAATTATTTGAGATCTAATAGGCATTTCGTTTCTGTTTGTTTCGACGTTTTCTTGTGTTTTAAATTTTCATGTAGTGAATCAGTAAAATAAAGGTGCATAATATCTTCGATCTTCTGAAGTATGACACTTATAAGTAGTTAAAACTTGATATTGGTCTGCCTTTTTCTATTTTCTTTCGATACTCACGGAATAAACGCAGTTGAGCTCATAAACAAAATACGAAAATTCAAATGATTTATATAACAATCGAAAAATTAGTTCGAAGCCAAACCTAATTATAGCCATGATAAAATGGGAATGGTTACCCTCAAGCGCCGAGGAATGAAGAGTTTTACTCCGCTTTAATTATTACTTGTTCATGATTAAGTTTATCTCCTTAAAGATCTCAGAAGGACCTCGACCAAAGGAATGCTGTTCGGCTCTCAGAGATAATATATAGATATTGACATAATAGCGGCTTGCTATGAAAGAGAGTCATTTTTGTCACTAAGTCAAAAGCGCGGATGTTGTCATAATAGTGAGTACGCATACGCACGTAATTTATTTTCGATTATAAATTTACTTTTCTTTCTGAATTTATCGTTAATTTTAGTTTTTTACTTTTATTCCTTTTATAAACAAATCTTGTGTACTTTTGAATAAGCGTGAAGTAAGTTCATGCATTGCCTTTCCTAGCTGTAACACCTTGATCTATTATAATACGATATCTAATTGTTTATTTGTATTAAAGTGCAATGTACAAATATAAAGATAGGTGTAGGGGAAGCTATTACACGCAGTTGCAATGTGTTTGCAAACTTAAAAGGACTTACCCATACAGGAGTGGGACCAAAAGAAGTAACGGAGTTTTATTTCCTTTGAAATTATATACATATATATATATGAATAGAAACGACATAAGTATTAAGGAACGTTTCTGCACACGAGGAGGAGAGATAACGAAATAATGAAAAATGAGGCGAACCGCCTGGGAAACGAACCCAGGGCCTTCCAATTGCCGGTCATTATTTCGTTATCTCTCCTCCTCGTGTGCAGAAACGTTCCTTAATACTTATGTCGTTTCTATTCATTTATATACTGCGCGGTCATTGCAGTTATTTTTGCATATATATATATATATATATATATATATATATATATATAGCGAAAGTTGAATTCGACAATAATTACAGTGTTTACTAAAAAGAATTTTACTGCAGTGAACGTGAACATATGCCGAACTTCCTTATTTTAAAAGAAGGTAACTAACATCTAGAATTTATCTCCTAAAAATACTTAAACCATGTCTCCACCACGTACCCTCTTGAAAAGGCAACGTGTTTTCATGTACTTCATACAAAATGTATATATATATATATATATATATATATATATATATATATATATATATATATATGCATACTGAGTTCAAACAGTAATTATTATATGTATATACTCGTATATATTAATTTGCAATGTTGAACTGTTTCGAAAAGTGCATTTACAAAAGAAAAGAAAATGAGAAAAACACGTACTTTGTCAACTCTTTTTGCGTTTACGCTATAATAACAGGACAAAATAGTCCTTTTTTTATAAGTTTTATATTTTGCTATTTTTTTTTGTTAATTTAAAAAAAAAAAAAATTATATTTTTTAGCGAAGTTATACACTACCTACTGGATACTTAATACATACCACGCGTTTTACTGTCTTATAAAGAAATGTGTACCTCACTGTATACCTCTGAAAAATCTTAAATGACTGTAACTACAAAGTTCTGTAATCGCGCATTCTCCAGTAATAATTGGGAAAAAATTATTTTGCAAAAGTAAATGAAGTTAAAAAGTTTGTCATCAAATAAGATAAATTAAATGCAAAAGTCACATACAAAATATCAAACCGAAAACATAAGATAAGATATCCGCAAGTATTAATTCATAAAAAATACTTACGAACTCTGAAACAATTATAACGGATAACCTCATATCCCTTCAATGTTCAAAGTTCAAATATCCTAAAACTAAATGACTTGTATAAACTAAATATCGGTATCAGTACGTACGAAGTTGATAATAGTAGAAACTATACTTTGCCCATTCACAGGGCAATTACCCCTCATCAGACCAGTCATAATCATAAAACAAGTCTTCAAAAATATTTCATACAGAAACCAAATTATTCAATGCAAATTGCAGTAAATGCTTTCTCTTACAAAGGAGCTGATATATGGGACTACATAACTATAAAAGTCGCCCTCGTTAATTTCATTTTGCAAATCATTAAAGGAACACTTTATTAATTCCTATTAATGTACTGTATTTTCAATTGCATATATCTTGTCACTCGTAAATATTACTGAACAAAATATGCAATCATTTTTCAATAAAAATTACACCAGACTATTGTAGGATCAATGAAAGAAAGCCATCCCAGCCTTCTTCAGTTAGCTTTAAAGGCTAACTAACGAAAATATAACGACCTAACCTAACCAATCGTCAAGGGCGTACAGTTGACCTAACGATTGGTTAAGTTAGGTCGTGATATTTTCGTTAGTTAGCTCTATAAAGCTAACTAAAGAAGGCTGGGAGTGGCTTTCTTTCATTGATCCCTATTGTATATATAAAATTAAAATTTTAAATCAGGTGCAGTCACAAATATTTTAAATTATATTTAGAAAGTTTCCTTTATATTACATTGAATGTATAGCGTACTACATTTATTGTTTAATCATTTCTTTATTTCTGTTATTTTAAGATTCCCATTTTTCATTTGTAATAATAGAAATTAATCTATTATTGGTATTATAATAATTTATTTTTTACCACTTCTTTATTTTCTGTTGTAAGAGTATGTCAGTTTTCATTTGTAATGATAGAAATAAATTGAATGCAGTTATGACGGTGATAACACTGGTATGCATCAATTTTGCTGTCAATGGTTTTGTAAGTGATTCGCATAGAGTTTTTCCTGCTGATTTCGAATCTGCAATCCGTTTTTCTCAATCAGCTCAGGTTATCCGGCTATGGCCTCATAAGTAAAATAGAATTTTTCGTGATTTTGTCAAAGCGGAATTGGAACAGTAACATCTATCATCACTTGTTTCACTTGTATAATATCTTTTTTTACTTTTCAGGCACATAGATAAAATATTTCATAATGAATAGAGCGTGTAAAAATGATCCCAATAGATTCTGCCACATATGTGGGACGGTTACCATGCCAAATAACCAGTCCCAAATCACTAAATTTGTGAAGACAATGTATAGAGCATACTTTGGAATTAAGCTAGGGTACCAGGACAAAAATTTCGCCCCTCATATGTGCTGCAAGACGTGCATTGAAAATTTGAGAAAATGGAGCAAAGGCAGAGCGAAATCTTTGCCTTTTGGAATTCCCATGATTTGGAGAGAAGGAAAGGATCACGTGACAGGTTGCTATTTCTGCATGACAAACCTCCAAGGTGGGCTTATAAATTTATTTTTCTTAAGTATTTTGAAATCCTCTTATGAAACTTGACATAATATTCACCATAATGTAATATTCACCATATATAGCATAATATTCACCATAATGGTAATCATACATTTACATATACATATTGTTATAGAAAATACATTTACACATACATATTGTTACACAAGTTACATTTACATATACAATGATAAACACATTGTTGTATACCCTGACATTCCTTCTGCTATGAGACCTGTACCTAGGGTTGCCAGATTTTGATGACCGGATTAAAGGACACTCAAAACGTTTTCAAGCTGCCACTCCCAGATTCTCAAATTTATATATATATATATATATATATAGAGAGAGAGAGAGAGAGAGAGAGAGAGAGAGAGAGAATGATGCTCCCAAAATTTTTTTAAATGTTATAGGATAAATATTTATTTCAACATCTTTGATTTTTTACTATCGAAATAAAGGACTGTCCTTTGAAATAAAGGACGTCTGGCAACCCTACCTGTACCCCATGGTCCTGGAATTCCAATACCCGACCCACCTCAAACCCTGGACTTCGATGATTCTGATGATGAATCAATGACCAATGCCAATGACCAGTCCCAGTCGTATATACCTCAAAATACCGCTTCAAATGAGCCGAGGCCTCTCAACCAGGCCAAACTTAATGATCTTACCAGGGATTTAGGACTTTCCAAATTAGCTGCCGAGATCTTGGGCTCACGACTTCGAGAGGACAACTTGCTGGCTCCGGGAACAACATTCTCCTGGTATAGGAAACGAGAGGAAGAATTCCGCAAGTTTTTTGCAGTGCACGAAAATACCTCTTCCTTAGTGTACTGCTGCAATGTTGAGGGGCTAATCGAATCCTTGGGCCTGCCATATAACGCATCAGAATGGAGGCTATTTATAGACTCGTCTAAACGAAGTTTGAAAGCAGTACTTCTCAACATTGGGAATAGGGTTGCATCAGTCCCTGTAGCACATTCCGTACAACTTACTGAGAGCTACGATAACATGAAAATTTTACTGGATGCTCTCGTATACGACCAACATAACTGGAGGATCTGTGGAGATTTGAAGGTAATACTAATATCATAAGTAAACTATTGCTATTGACTATGTTGTTTTTCCAAAGGTTATTTGAGAGCGTATAAGAACACTTAACTTCCCCACAGAAGTGATACAGTCCAATGCATAGATTTTTTTATCTGATAGAACAAATTCTCTAAATTCTTTAAATATTTTCATTTTTTTTCAGATTGTGGCATTTGTATTGGGAATGCAAGGGGGATACACGAAATACCCATGTTTCCTCTGCAAATGGGATAGCCGAGCGGATGAGAAGCACTATGCACAGCGTGAATGGGCATCCAGAGAGAATTTTGAACCTGGGTCGCATAATGTCGTTTCAGTGCCCCTTGTACCACCAACAAAAAGTTTGCTCCCACCACTTCATATTAAGCTGGGCTTGATGAAAAATTTCATCAAATCAATGAATAAGGAGGGTTCAGCATTCCGATATCTCGAGAGTAAATTTCCTCATATATCTGATGCTAAACTAAATGCTGGGGTTTTTGATGGTCCTCAAATTCGAACTTTGATCAAGGATACTCAGTTCGAAAACGCAATGACTCCAACTGAGAAGAATGCCTGGCAGGCATTCAAATCAGTTGTCACTGATTTTCTTGGCAAGCGTAGAAGTCCAGAATACGAGTCCGTTGTCGAAAACTTGATGGAAGCTTTCAAAGCTCATGGGTCGCGCATGTCCATAAAAATGCACTTTTTGTGGTCCCACTTGGACTATTTTCCTGAAAATTGCGGGGATTATAGTGAGGAACAGGGTGAACGATTTCACCAAGATATCAAAATAATGGAAGAGAGGTACCAGGGAAACTGGATATCAATATGCTGGCGGACTATTGCTGGTGTTTGAAGCGAGACGTTCCCGAAGAAAAACACGACGGAAAGCCAAAAAACTTCATTCCTTCCTCAATAAACTTTTTTCCATATTCATTGTATGAATAAAAGTATTTATTCACACAATGTTTTCATTTTTCACGAGTGTTCTTATAATATTACTCGTATCTACAGTGTTTAAGCTAAAAAAATCAATAAATTTGGGGATAAAATTGGACTTATAATAAATGGCCAATAGAGAAAAAACCTGACCTGATTGAGGAAAACCAATGTCATTTTCGAATTCAGCATGGTCGAATTATATAATATGAGTTGAAAAAACCCTCACAGCAGACAAAAAAATTTCATATGCATACCAGTGTAATATTAATCAGCCAAATTTGGTGTGTGTGTGTGTGTGTGTGTGTGTGTGTGTGTGTGTGTGTCACTTTATTTCCATTATTTCTATTTGTCTTCTTATTTTCTATTTTCAATCTCAAAGATTTTGCTTGAAAAGCTCTCTTGCTTCCCAACGGCATATTCAGATAAGAATACTCTTAGATTGCTTGTCACTAAATACAAAATCGAACATAAATGCCAAGATTCTGTAAACCGAAGGCTGTGATGTTTCGCATGTATATTGTATAACTTATGTTATGCTTTCTTTTTCTAAATAAAGATCATTTGTTTGTAAATGTATCTTTGACGTTTCGTTGAAACGGATGGGTAATAAAACAATGAAAAGAATTTAAACATTTATTTACAGTAAAGTTATGTACACCTTCCAAAGATTGTTTTATTGAGGACGAAACAGGAATGATGAATTTAACATAAGAATGAAGCAAAATTCTTCTTACTGTACTTTAGTTGTACTTTATAAAAGTTAATTCTAGGCCTTAAACTTAAGAATTTGTACGTAAGAAAATTTTAGAAAAATATGTGACTTTTAAAGTTGAAAATAGCGTTTAAATTTTCTTAACCCTCTAACGCCGACTGGGTCGAATACGTACCGTTTCAAATACACGCATTTAAACTTAACCCTACAAAAACGTTCGGCGTTAAAGGGTTAAATTATTGCATTTAAAGCGTGTGATCAATATACATACATTCCTAAAGAGGATCTAAAATACTAGGCGCATAATAACAGGAAGTAATTCACTAATTCAGTGAATGACATTTTCTTTGGAGTTTTATATAATTAATTAATTATATCACGCTTTATGACTTTTGTTCGGCAACTTCTTTGTTCCATGACCAATATTGTCTCCGTACCCATGGTCGATCAACCATTGGTTGATGATTTCATAGTAGTTGTTCAACCAATCAACGTTGTTATTCACATTTTCCATCGCTTGATCAAAAGCCTGCGTCCCGGTACCCAAATCGGCATAATGGTCTTCTTTCAACTGTTCTAACTGCGGACGAGGAAAAGCAGTAAGAAAACGTTCACCCATTAATAATAACGAGTTTTATTTATTTATTTATTTATTCGTAAACAAAGTGACTGATGAACAGAGAGAACACATATTCAACGATATATTTACTTAGTTCTTAAATGGCTGAGAATCCCTGCAGATCATTCCACAGCTTAAAATTATTTATTTTGTATGTAATAATTCTGAACCTATTCGAAACTTCCTATACTCGTATATCGCCCTAAACTGTGAAGATTAGAAAATACAAATTATTTACAACGATCATCACCACGAAATTTAGGGAGCATAACTGGTATACGAGTATTTAATTATTCAAAAATAAAGGTTGTCTATGAATTAAATAAATTAAAGATAACTTACTTCTTTAAATTCTTGTTTGGTATTAAAAGAACTGGTTACAGTGTACGTGAATTCACCCAAATTTTCATAATTTCCATAGCTGTTACGAAAGCAAAAAAGAAAAACAAAAGCGTTAATTGAAGCAGAGTCAAGAAGTACAGTGGCGGTCATAAGTATTCGTCCAGAGAACTATTTCGGTTAAATTCGTCCTTAATTAACTTTTATTCCATGCATAAGATAGTTATGATAGATTGGGAAAATTTAACAAAAAAAAATTAGTTCAACTCCGATATTCATTGTAAAACATCAAAGAATTTGAGAAAAATAAAAAAGTTAAAATGCAAAGTTTTCGTACATTTACTTACAAAATTATTTAATACTTCGAGTGTCTACCTTTTCCTTGAATGACGTCAGTGATTCGTTTTAAGCATTTTTCTATAAGGTTTCGACATCTCTAGGTAGAAATTTTAGCCCATTCTTCTAAAGAAAGTTGTTGCAATTCATTAAGATTCGAAGGGTTTCTCTTGCCGACAGCTTTTTTCAAATCAAACCATAAATTCTCAATTAAATTGAAATCTGGGCCTTGACTGGGCCACTCGAGAAGCTTAAAATTCCTTTGTCGAAGCCATTTCATGGTGCTCTTACTTTTATGTTTTGAACATTTTCTTGTTGCAGTACCCAATTGCGACCCATTCGCAACTCCCGAACTGATAGCAATACATTTTCTTTTCATATTTCATGGTATTTCTTCGCATTCAAGATTCCATTAATGACAAGTTTTCTTGGACCAGAATCACTAAAGCGTCCACAAAGAAGCAAACTACCATCATCATATTTAACCGTAGGAAGGATGGTTTTTTTCCGTGAATGCAGTATTTGATTTTCGCCAACATACCGTTGCTTGTTGTTCCCGAATAATTTAATGTTGGTTTCGTCTGTCGAGAAAATTTTTCCGGAATGCAAATCTATCATTTTGATGATTCTTGGCGTACTTTAAACAAGCGTCTTTGTGCGTTTTTCGTAGAAGTTTTCTTCGTGTAACTCTTCCATGCAGACCATTTACTTTCTACTGTACGACGTACAGTAGAGGGATGGACATGATCTTAGTGTTAATGTTTGGCAGATATCACCTGTAGTCACTCGTGGATTCGCAGTAGACATTCTTTCAGTCCTTCTAGCTGTACGTTCTGAAATCTTGCAAGGTCGTCCACACCTTGGTAGAGTTTTGAGTGTTCCAAAGCCTTTTCATTTCTTTATCACTGCAGCAACCTTCATAAATGGAATTCGAAGTTCTTCTCCTATCTTCCTATAACTCTTTCCAGATCATGTGCAGCAATAACAGATCTCTTAAAATCTGAAGACAGCTCTTTACCACGACCTGCCCATTGCTTACTAATGGCTTGTACAGTCATCCATCTTCCATGAAGATTCACAGAGAAAATTCTAGAATCCATAATTACTAACAGTCTCTAATCAATAAACACTTAACTCCTGATAAAAATTTTAAATTCTTCAAGCCTAAGGTGGAGACACAAAGTATTAAATAATTTTATAAATAAATGTACGAAAACTTTTGCATTTAATTTTTTATTATTTTCCTCAAATTCTTTAAAGTTTTACATTATATGTTGGAGTTAAACTATTTTTTTTATTTATTAAATTTTTCCAAACGAACGGTAAATTTTTCATAATTTCTGCATGATACAAAAGATAAGGCCGAATATAACTGAAATATTTCTCTGTACAAATACTTACGAGCGCCACCGTACATATATATACTTGTGTGTGTGTGTGTGTGTGTGTGTGTGTGTACATGCCTCGCTACCTACTTCAGTCGCACCTGGTAAAGACCTTAGTATTGGCCGAAAGCTTGTGTTCTAATAAATTCATTTTCCTCCTAATTATCAGTGTTTTTGCATAAACGTGTTTATGGATTTATTTATTATTAAATAAAAAACGGCTACCTCTCAGGGATTTCAGTGACTTATGGGAATGCCTACATTTCCTACTCCTTGGTTAGCCCCTATTATTACAGCCAACACCTTCGTATCAGTTATAGTTTTGTTACTAGATCACCAGTCCCATTCTCCTTTCTTCTTTGGAACTTTCTTGTGTACCTTCAATAACTTGAAGTACAATTCAATTGACTTTGCTCGTTGATATTGAATTTAACTAACGTTACAAAATATTGAGCTCTTCATTTGTAGAATCTAAACTGCGTGGCCAGTAAAGTAATGTTGACATCCAATAAAAAAGACATTTTTCTACTTAAGCATTTGTTTTTTGGAATTTAGCTATAATACAAGTTAAAATGACAACTATTATACGGAAAGAAAATACATATTATTATATACCAGTTCAACAATATAATCTTCCGACAGATACTAACATCATACTGACAGATATTTAGTTACGGCTTTCATGAGGTACCACACTGACATTCTTCTCAAATAATATGTCTATACTGGACTCAATAATGAAAATATAAAACACAATAAAAACAACTTACTATATGCCAATATTGTTCCATTGCGATTGTAGGTAAGCCCAGGCTATATCTCTTCCGTAGTCGTTAGTAGCCACGGAATTGAAGACTTTGTAAGCGTCCTGCATTCGAATTCCACTTCCCTCCGTAAATGCCATTTCAAGGTATCTGCAAAACAAAATTTCAAATAATCTTTTATTTTTGGGTAATTCAAATTACTCCTTGAAGGAAAATGTTATTTGCTTAAGCAATTTATTCCGAGTCTCATCTCTCTTATGGAATATATAATATTAGTCTTTTTTGCTATCTTTCCTTAACATTCGAGTTAGGATCTGAAGAGGATAATGTCACTCTTGACTACATTTTTCCTTATGTATTTTTTATTAACGAAATTCTGTTTATTTCCTTGATTCGTAATGAAATCAAATTTATCTATATACGCAAATTCAGCATTGGCCTATATGCGGTAAGGACAAAAAATAAGTTGTATCTAAATGATGATTTAGTAGTTATACAGATAAATTTCACTATAAAATTTAATAAAACAGTATTGTTTCCCTACAGTAAATTACAATTACGAAGAAAAATTTCAGTACTTTAATATTTATTATACCTTTCTAAGATCCATGGTACCTTACTGCAACCCATTCCGTATAAGAGATTGTCCTTGTCTGTGCCGAGGTTGGAAGTGAGGTAGCTTTTCCAAGCAAAGTCCCACTGAGTCTCATCTCCTTCAGCAATGCCATTGCAGTACACGGTCTTCTTCAGATTCGGAGAAATGATGCTGCAATTGAGTTAATAATTAGGAAACTGTTATTTAAATAACTGTGAAACTGTTATTTAAATAAGGATTTACTAAGGGAGTCATTCATTATGAACACTAAATGAAAAATGTGACGTCCTTCATTGGCCATGATTCAAATAAGGAAATCCTTTTAACTAATATACAGTTTTAGTTATTTAATATTATTTAATATTTTGACGTGTGTCAGAACTTCGATGTGTCCACATACAATACTGATTTACTGTACAAATCGAGGCTATGACTTTATTGACATGACGATAGGAAGTAAGTTTCTATGATGTAGATGGATGGATTGCATTTTCTTAAATAAACTTCATTGAACAGTAATAAAATAATAAGAAATCCGAAGATGTCCAATTTAAAAATGAATAATGATGATTTTTGGACACTGCATATTTATTTATATATTAAATAAATGAAATAATGAGATTAAATCATATAAAAATAAAAATCCAATAATCCAACACACTGAATTTAAGAAACCCTCACGTTATCAAACATTACTTTCCACAATCAAAAGATGATTTCGAAGCAGTTGGATTTCACTTAAAGAGTTTTAATTGTTTGGAAGAAACAACTTTCACATGCGGTCACATGCATGGGAAGTTAAACATATGCCAAAAGTGGGTGAGGAGAAGTTAAGGGATATTGCAAAAATTTGCAATTTTCTACGATTTCCGTCAATCATCGTTTTCGAAACGGATTCAGACTTTTGCCGTGTTCCAGTGTCAGAGATTAGTTTCTGGAGTGCACGCCAACGTCATTACCAATCTTTCGTTTCATATCGTCTACGAATGGCGTTCGAGAGAGAGCTTAAACGAATCATTTCTCCCACATTTGGTTTGGCGTAGAGACTGCCGCAGTCTTGTGCGACGTTGCAATTCAGCTCAACAATCGCAAAATCTCCGTGACTGGGCTGCATAGTCCAGTGATTTCCAAATGGATTCATGAAACTCTCGTCATCTCGCATGGCACAGTCACAACGTGGTGAAAAGCGGACCTTAGTGAAGACGACTTCCAGGTCCAGAACAAAAGCAACAATGACAACAATTGCCTTTCCTTCGAAATCGCCAAAATCGGCAAGAAAACTGGGAGAAGATAAAATTTCTTTATGATATGGCTGCGTCCATGCGAGCCAAGGCGGCAATGAAATGCTCGACGAGCAAAAGCTGGATTTCTTCCGTAACACTGGGTACAGATGGTGGCCCACAAATTCCCCAGACACTAATTCAGCTGAAAATGTGAGTGCTATTGAGAAAGATTGCGTTGAACCTATTCTAGACACAATTCATGGGAAAGTAAGCTAATAGTAAATCTATTAAACATTAAAAAGGTGAGTCGTTGGAAAGTTGTTTTTGAGGTTTTGTTGTGTTAACTTGAGGGAATCCGTCTCTATGAGCAGCTACAGCAGAATTCTAGAAAATTATCAAAGGTTTTACACCACCTCTTATGGCCATTGTTAGAGACTGAGTTTTTACGAACTCAGATAAGATTTTGTTTTCTAAAATATGTGCCGTTATAAAATTTAGATATACAGTAGAGTACAGTACTTGCAATAACACTACCCAAAACTACGAAAGAGTATCGATGGCAATAACAATAAAAAAACAGGAAAGGATGAGGGAACTACAGCTTTGTAATCTTGTTTACAGGAACCTGAACTTGACAATTTATTTCTCACTGTTGTATAGGTCCTGAATATATTTCAAAATTCCTGTATCAACCGCAGGACGTCAACCTGAATTTACATGAAAGACATAACCACATTTTTAATGCATTCATTAAGTACAGAAAATTAGTTAAAGCTTCTGATACCTGTAATTATCTGGATTTGCCATCCACTGGTTGAAGAGTTGTGTTGAATTGTCAAGGCAAGGCTCGTACTGTAAAGCACACGTCCAAGACAATGCCGCGGCGCGTTTGAGTTGTTCTACATGCGGATCATTTAAGCTGTCATCGAATCCTACGCTGTTGTACAATGGAATTGACGAAGCAAGTAGATAATTCTGTTAGAATTATAAATTGATATAAATGTGATAATGAAAGAAATTGCAAAAAGTGATTTAGTGTTAGAAAAAGGATAATTTTTCTCGTTCATTTTTTCTAAAAACATTAAATATATGTATAACTTTAAGCATATTCGAGATTCGTAAATAGAAAAAAAAAAACCTTTAGTGCTCCGTATCCAGATGTTCTTGTAAACATTACTTTCAAATAATCAAGATTATCTATAGCAGAATACCACGGTACAAGTTCAGTCTCCTCTTTAAGGTAAGTGTTCACGTCCAAGGCGATATTATAATCAAGAAAACCTGATCAGGGGAATGGAAAATATCCTTTATTTACAATAAATAGAGGAAAATAATATGTTCTTGAGAGTATCAATAATCACGTGATGGGTAATTATAACTTCCATAACTTACTGAGAGTTTTATTGAGTAAGCCGTGAATGAAAATATTCCGGTTGTCTTTTTGAATCTGTGTTAGCTATATGCAATATGTAATTACATTTAATACAAGCCGCAGTTACCTGTCCAAACATACAGTACATACGTACTGATGATTTCTATTAAAAAAATGTGACAGTTATATTATAAGACACTCACCTGCTCGAGCTAAGTCTAATGCATCGTCGACAATTTGAGCTCTGTTGATCGTGGAAATGGCTTTTAAGTTGATGACTAATTGCTTAATGAGTTCGTTCCAGTTTTCAGTATCGTAGTTGACTCTATAGTAGCCATTTTCTTGAATATTGAAAATGACCCATTTGTCCTTGGAGGGAAATCCCGTTAGTGTCTTCTCTTTTTCTGTGTTGTTCATCCATTCCATTACAGTCGTTTGACTAAAATCTGGAGAGTCTTCGGAAGTGTAGGTGAGAGGAATCCACCACATGTACTTGTGAGTGTCCATTGAGTTTTCGCTCTTTGCCAAAAGGAATCTTTTCTGTAAACAGTTATGATTTACTTGCATTAGAATAAACGGCCATAATTAATATGAAAGAAGACACAGTACAGTATAAGAAATAAATAAATTCGTCTCATATCAATAACTTTTAAATTTAAAATCAAATATTTTAGGTTATTTGTCAAAAGTTTCAAGTCTCCTACAGAAGAGAAAAAAAAATTATATCTGCTAATTTTGTTAAATGAATATGAAAAAAGCCTTCAGGGAATAACCTGAGTGACATGAGCTGTCCCATCATCATCCCTTGTAACAGTAACAACGGGGTAACCCATCTGCAAGGTCCAAGTGTCCATAATTTCCTTAACACTCAAATTTTTATCTAAAGTACCGTCGACATGAGCTTGTTCTGTTAAGTAGAACCACAAATCATCTTGCTCAGCAGATGAATATCGACTGAAAACAGATTTATTCGTAGTGTAGGTATTTACATAAAATTGAATAAAATCGACTTGGAACAACATACAACACACATAGTTTTAACATACATATATATATATATACATACAGGGTGAGTCGAAAGTCTGGAAACATAGGGATTATACTTTTGAATGCAAATATACATATATATTTGCATTGGAAAGCATAGTTCCTAACTTCCTATGTTTCCAGACTTTTGACTCACCCTGTATATTACTAAAATGTTGCTACCACTGATAGAAATTTATGGAAAAAATTATGTTTCTTGACATTTATTATTGCATAAATCAAAGATTTTGTAACGGTAAAATCTAAACCGTTTTGTTATATCTTATTTTTCTAATTTTTTCTGGGAATTATACCATTTCACTGTTAAAACATACTAAGTTCTAAGAAAGAATTTGACGGGCATTGTACATAATGTACATTCTTGATGAAAAAAGTTGTTTCTTTGCCCTTTTTTTTTTAATTTGCAACCCTGACTAACAAAGAAATAATTGCAGTTTACAATATTTTGCCTTATAATATTATATCTTAGTTGATCAGGTTAGTTAAATAACAAATCAAAACTTTCTTTTCTAGCGTTTTCATCAGCCATATCTTTCTTAGAACTTGATATGTTTTTTCATTGAAATGGTATAATTCCCAGAAAAAAATTAGAAAAATAAGATATAACAAAACGGTTTAAATTTTACCATTACAAAATCTTTGATTTATGGAATAAACGTGTCAGTGCAATAATAAATGTCAAAACACATCATTTGAATGTACATTGTCGTTATTATATAACGTGTATACAATATACATTTGTTATTGGTATTACTGTTACCATTTGTGGGAACTGTACAAGCTCACTTAAAGAAAGAAAAAAATGGCTGATGAAAACGCAAAGAAAAGAAAGGTATGATAATGTTACTTAACTAATCTGATAAAGTAAGTATTAGTAAGTATGTTTTATTTATTTATTTAGTGCAATAGAGAGAGTAAATAAAACACTAAGATTTTATTTCTTAAATAGTTTACATTGATTAATAAGATATGATATTATCGAGCAAAATATTGTAAACTGTAATTACTTTTTTTATTCAGCGTGACAAACTTAGAAGAAAGTGCAAAGAAACGTCCTTTCTTATTTTTTTTGTCAGGAGTGTGGGAAAGAAATGGATTTGGATCAAATGAAATTATTTTAAAGCAAGTTCTCTGTTTCAAATTCAAGACAGCCATAGCCTAAAATGAATTATGAATTATATGCAATTTCAAATTGGGGAAAAAATACCAAAATTTTAGCCTGTTTTTTTCTATTGTTTACATTATCAAAATAAACTTACAATTCGTTCAGATAATTAGTGAGTCCTTGTCTAAACGTGGATTCTGTTAAGTAGTATTTCATCATACGGATAATTGAAGCTCCTGAAAAATAAAATGATAGGAAATAAAAACGCCAACCTCATATCTCGTTGGAAAATGAACACTTTGTATATAACAGAAATACATTAGTTTAACTGTGCAGTTTAACTACCTTTGGAATAAGATATAGAGTCAAAGATTTGGGTTATTTGATCTGGATCTTCTACCTCGACACTGATTGGATGTGAACTTTCGAGGCAATCCGTTGAGAAAACGTACTGAAGCTCATTCGATACGAATTGTTCGAGCATTTGGAAGGTAGGTTCAACCTAAACAAACAAAAATTAATTCATTATAATGTACTTAACAATATATCTAAAATATATTAATAAAGGTGGACCATAGCATATACGAGATACGAGCACACCAAACGCCTTTGCTAATTGGCTAAAGAACGCATTAAGAGTACAAAGGGAGCAGTCCAACCTCATGTTCGCATCAATTTTACTCAATTCAGCCATGGACTGTCGTAATTTATTCTGAAAAATAGGGACGGGGTGCAGTGATGAGTTCCTTGCACATTGTGAATTTGGCTGCACATTTTTCCCCGGTTCGTGGCATTATTGCCCGTCTCAGTACCCTCAGTTACAAGAAGGACCTAACACAAAACAATCACCCACTCAGATTCACTCCAGCCTCCACAACAGTCAGTCTGATGCCTCTCACTTCTATGCTTGCTTTTTCAGTAAGCTTGAACTGCCTCTCTGCTGAAGCCTCATCAACTGCTCTATGGTACTTTGTACACAAGATCATAGTTTCCTTTTCCCAACATTTAGTACTACACACTATGCTTAATTAAGAATCTCTGGCAGAGGGGCAAAACCTATAAATGAACCGAAAAAAAATGATGATATATAAAACGACTAAACGTCTCATGTAAGAATTAAATGCAAACGGTTTGTATTCAATCAGGTTAAGGACTTATTAGTAGAATTGAGATATTTTTGTGTACATGAGAGTAGCTTGCTAAGGAAGCGGATAATATATTATGTTTAGCAGAAATACACTATTTCTTATATATTCTGAGTATTTCGTTTAACCTTTTACACAGTAGACTACAATTTTCTGAGTAACACTGTGCAACACCATGATGACAAACGCTAAACAAGGTGCATTTTGACAAGCCTAACCCAACGCCACTGTTTCGAGCCTGATCAATGCAAGTCCAAGACATTCGATAAATCGGCTTCCTTTTACTTGTTTCGGAGGTTCGGATACCTTCCAGATACACGACGATTGTTCCACAGTTTGGGTGTTTTTTTTCCTTATACTTTTCTTTTTTGTTCTATATTTCTCTTTCCTTGTTTTAAATATACGTATATCGATGAAACGTCAATGTACCAACAAGTTGCGAAGCAGTGGTCATCTGGGTACTCTCAGTCACCCCACGAGTTATAGTAGTGCTACATACACCAACTTATTTCTTATAAAGAAATTCAGCTCTACTCACGGGATCAAGGGCGACGTTTTCCATATAAGATGCAAACCCTTCATTGAGCCACAGATCATTCCACCAAGAAGGCGTTACGAGATCACCAAACCACTGATGAGATAATTCGTGAGCGATAACAGCTCCAACCCTTTGTTTATTGGAGGCCGCTGACCGCTGTGGATCGTAAAGCAAGGCTGTTTCTCTATAAAAGAAGGATTGAAGGGGGTCATTTTCAATGGCGGTTTACTTATAGTAATTATCTAAGAAGAAAATTATTATGAGTATTAACTACATTAAGACAATTAAGACAATTAAAATAATTTTAAATGGCAAGTGCATAAATTAATTATGCTTTCAAACCTGTATCATCGAATCCAAAACATCTATAGAGCGATTAATTTACTATCAAATATAAAGGATGGTGGATTCATGCGAATGATGTAAAATAGGTAATATTTCTTGATAAAAGTACTTTATAGCTGAAATAACTTGAAAATACTTTTTAAAGCTCTTTAGCTATCTTAAAAACATCTTAGATATTGCTTTGTTGATGTGTATATAATTATATAATGCTCTAACTTTTACAAAACTAGTTTACAAAATAATTACATATTAGAGAATAATACTATTATACCTATAAGTAATTAAACCCCAGTTTTCCATAGCTCCCGCTTTAAAATCAGGTAAGGCGGCCATGTCCTGTTTGGGAAGAGGGAAAGGTATGTTGAAGTAACCTTCGTAAAATGTCAAAACCTCAGGTCCAATATCGAGAGCGTAATCAGCTTGGTAAATAGCGTCTCTTCGTGCCCACACTAAGACGAGAAACGAGAAAAGAATGAAAACAAAAATAAATTTAAAATAATTAAAAACTAGGGTTCTGAGATACGTTGGACTTCGTCTACATACAAAGTTTTCATGTGTTATTAGTTAAATGTTCAATATTTTATCCATAACTGTTGTATGGTCATTTTGTGCAATATGACAACTTATTTTATGTCAAGTTAATTGGCTTACCTCTAAATAAGACGTGATCATTCTCATTGGAACTTTTTGAAACAAAGTCCGACACAATAAAAGCCACAAGATAAGTAGACACTGGTAAAGTGGTGTTGAACTTGTCCCAGAACCATCCTGGTTGATGCATCCTGAAATGCAAATAGTTCAGTTAGCGGGTAAATGTTCGTGTTATTTGTGTATCCTCTCAAACAAATGGGAATGATAATGCAGCAAGGCAAAGAGAACCGTAGCTCACTCGCAACACAGTAGATCTACTTTTCTGATTACTTCCACCCATAAAAAAGTTAGTTTTAACTAGAGATTTCTAACAAAGGAGATCAGACATCTACTAGGTAACCCTCGAAGGACGAAAATGAATTCCAATGCAAGGAAAATTAATTTCAAAAGTGAGAACCAGTTTCCTTTGTTTTCTTAGTATATAAAGTTCATGACATACAGAGGTATACCTCAACCAGCTAATTCGTGAGCGATAACAGCTCTG